>LR738715.1:744208457-744335368 GCA_902687465.1 Secale cereale | reverse complement strand
AGCTAAAAACCGGGACCAATGGCTCTTGCTCCTGGCCCACCACTATTAGTCCCGGTTTGTATTATGAACCGGGACCAAAGGCTCCCCTTTAGCCCCGGTTTGTAGCACCAACCGGGACCAGTGAGTTGCCTATATAACCCCCCTCACTCAAGAGCAGAGCTCACTGCTCTGTTTTTTTTTCTGGCCGAGGGAGAGAGGGGTTAGTGGTGCTCTAGCTCACCTCCTATGCACACAACATGTTCGGTGGAATGCCCGAGCCACACTAGTTAAGCTTTTCTGCTCTCGAAGCTCTATTTTCTCCGAGATTTGTCTAGGTTTAGCGGTCCGTCACGTCCCGTCCCCGTCTTCGCCGCCGTCGATCGCCCCCGCCGATCTCGTCACCGGCGCCACCGTGGTGAGCCTCTTGTTATGTCCATGCTTTTCTTACTTTTATTATTGCTTTAGATAGATATTTGTCTAATTTTCTTACGTTTATTATTGCTTGTTATTATATAGTGCGATGGTTTTGATATCCGCCCACGTGGGCCCTCGTCCGGTCTACGATTCGGATGTGGTATATTATCTTTAATTTATAACTATTTGTTTTAGTGCTTATGATAGTTATGCCGACCAACCTGACATGCATAGATGTTTTATTATGTCTAGGAGGTAGTTGAACCGGAAATTCCAACCGACCCTCTTGTGGAGAGGTTAAATTTAGTTGAAGAGGAAAACATTTCGTTAAAGAAAAAATTGGAAAAAATGGAGGAGGAGAAGATGGAATTGGAGTTGCATGTTGCGGAAGTTATCGATGATCACAAGATCAAGATGGAACCTATTGTAGAGAGGTTAAATTTAGTTGAAGAAGAAAACAAATTCTTGAAGGAAAAAATAAAAAAAATTGTGGACGAGAAGATGATATTGGAGTTGCATGTTGCGGATGTCGTCGATGATCACAAGATCAAGATGGATGCAATGCGGTTGAAGATTAAAAAGATTAGAAAATATGCCATTAATACCGAGGCTTGGTATCATTATGTCGTTGGATCAATTGTTACCTTGGTTGCGATTATGATAGCATTTGTTTTCGCGTTGAAATGTTTTACATAGTTTCGATGTGTATGGAGAGCTATATATGTTGTTAGATGAGAACTATATATGTATGTACTTTGGTTTTAATGTGATGATGAACTTTTATCCATTTGGTCACTTAATTATCTATTTATGATGTTCTGTAATGGTTTTTGACACACTTAATTATATATAAATGCACGCAGATGAACCGCCAATGGATGTACGGTGACAGACACACCTTCGAGTACATTAAGGGCGTGCGTGAGTTTCTAAATGTGGCAGAGGCAAACAAGCAGAATGGTTTTATGTGTTGTCCATGCACTCAATGTGTGAATACGATGTCTTACTCTAACCGAAAAATCCTTCACTCCCACCTGCTTTACAAGGGTTTCATGCCACACTATAATGTTTGGACGAGGCACGGAGAAATAGGGGTTATGATGGAAGACGGCGAAGAAGAAGAGTACGATGACAACTATGTGCCCCCTGAATACGGTGATGCTGCAATGGGGGGAGCTGATGAAGATCAAGAGGAACCAGACGATGTGCCCAATGATGCTGCAACAGGTGAAGCTGCTGAAGATCAAGAGGAACCAAATGATGATCTTCGCCAGGTCCTTGTCGATGCAAGGACACAATGCGAAAGTCAAAAGGAGAAGCTAAGTTCGATCGCATGTTAGAGGATCACAAAAAAGGGTTGTACCCCAATTGCGAAGATGGCAACACAAAGCTCGGTACCGTACTGGAATTGCTGCAGTGGAAGGCAGAGAATGCTAGGCTTAGGATTGGGTCTTGTCAATCACATCATTCTCCTAATGATGTGATCCCGTTATCAGTGACATCCAATGTCCATGGTCAGGAAACCGTAACCATTTGTTGATCAACGAGCTAGCCAACTAGAGGTTTACTAGGGACACGTTGTGGTCTATGCATTCACACATGTATCACTGTTTCCGGATAATACAATTAAAGCATGAATAACAGAAAATTATCATGAACCAGGAAATATAATAATAACCATTTTGTTATTGCCTCTAGGGCATATTTCCAACAGTCTCCCACTTGCACTAGAGTCAATAATCTAGTTACATTGTGATGAATCGAACACCCATAGAGTTCTGGTGTTGATCATGTTTTGCTCGTGGAAGAGGTTTAGTCAACTGATCTGCAACATTCAGATCCATATGCACTTTACAAATATCTATGTCTCCATCTTGAATATAACTCCGGATGGAGTTGAAACGGCGCTTGATGTGCTTGGTCTTCTTGTGAAACCTGGACTCCTTGGCAATGGCAATAGCTCCAGTGTTGTCACAGAAGAGAGTCATCGGGCCTGACGCGCTTGGAATAACTCCTAGGTCGGTGATGAACTCCTTCATCCAGACTCTTTCCTACGCTGCTTCGGAAGCATCTATGTACTCCGCTTCACATGTAGATGCCGCCACGACGCTTTGCTTGCAACTGCACCAGCTAACTGCCCCTCCATTCAAAATATACACGTATCCGGTTTGTGACTTGGAGTCATCCAGATCTGTGTCGAAGCTAGCATCGAGGTAACCCTTTACGACGAGCTCTTCGTGACCTCCATAAACGAGAAAAATATCCTTAGTCCTTTTCAGGTACTTCAGGATGTTCTTGACCGATGTCCTGTGTTCCATACCGGGATCACATTGGTACCTCCCCACCAAACTTATGGCAAGGTTCACATAAGGTCTGGTACACAACATGGCATACATAATAGAACCTATGGCCGAGGCATTGGGGATGACACTCATCTTTTCTCTATCTTCTGCCGAGGTCGGGCATTGAGCTGTGCTCAATATCATACATTGCAATACAGGCAAGAACCCTTTCTTGGACTGAGATCCATATTGAACTTCTTCAATATCTTGTCAAGGTATGTGCTTTGTGAAAGACCAATGAGGCATCTCGATCTATCTCTATAGATCTTGATGCCTAATATGTAAGCAGCTTCTCCAAGGTCCTTCATTGAAAAACACTTATTCAAGTAGGCCTTTAGGCTTTCCAAGAGTTCTACATCAGCAATATATCATCCACATATAATATGAGAAATGCTACAGAGCTCCCACTCACTTTCTTGTAAATACAGGCTTCTCCCCAAGTCTGTATAAACCCAAACGCTTTGATCACCTCATCAAAGCGAATGTTCCAACTCTGAGATGCTTGCACGAGCCCATAGATTGAGCACTAGAGCTTGCATACCTTGTTAGCATTCTCAGGACCGACAAAACCTTCCAACTGCATCATATACAGTTCTTCCTTGAGGAACCATTAAGGAATGCCGTTTTGACGTCCATTTGCCATATATCATAATCATAGAATGCGGCAATTGCTAACATGATTCGGACGGACTTTAGCATCGCTACATGAGAGAAAGTCTCATCGTAGTCAATTCCTTGAACTTGTCGATAACCTTTAGCGACAAGTCGAGCCATATAGATGGTCACATTACCATCCGTGCTAATATTCTTCTTAAAGACCCATTTATTTTCTATGGCATGCCGATCATCGGGCAAGTGCATCAAAGTCCATATTTTGTTATCATACATGGATCCTATCTCGGATTTCATGGCTTCAAGCCATTTGTCGGAATCCGGGCCCGCCATCGCTTCTTCATAGTTCGAAGGTTCACCGTTGTCTAAAAACATGATTTCCAGGACAGGGTTGCCGTACCACTCTGGTGCGGAAAGTGTCCTTGTAGACCTACGAAGTTCAGCAGTAACTTGATCTGAAGCTTCATGATCATTATCATTAACTTCCTCCATAGTCGGTGCAGGCACCACAGGAACATCTTCCCGTGCTGTGCTACTTTCTGGTTCAGAAAGGATGACTGTCACCTCATCAAGTTCCACTTTCCTCCCACTCACTTCTTTCGAGAGAAACTTTTTCTCCAGAAAGGATCCATTCTTGGCAACGAAGACCTTGCCTTCGGATATGAGGTAGAAGGTGTACCCAATAGTTTCCTTAGGGTATCCTATGAAGACGCATTTTTCTGATTTGGGTTCGAGCTTTCCAGGTTGAAGTTTCTTAACATAAGCATCACATCCCCAAACTTTTAGAAACGACAACTTAGGTTTCTTCCCAAACCAAAGTTCATACGGTGTCGTCTCAACGGATTTAGACAGTGCCCTATTTAAAGTGAATGCGGCAGTCTCTAAAGCATAACCCCAAAATGATAGCGGTAAGTCGGTAAGAGACATCATAGATCGCACCATGTCCAACAGAGTACGATTACGACCTTCGGACACACCATTACGCTGAGGTGTTCCAGGCGGCATCAATTGTGAAACAATTCCACAGTTCCTTAGGTGCGTGCCAAATTGTTGACTTAAATATTCTCCTCCACGATCCAATCATAAGAACATTATTTTTCTGTCACGTTGTTTCTCAACCTCATTCTGAAATTCCTTGAACTTTTCAAAGGTCTCAGACTTGTGTTTCGTCAACTAGACATACCCATATCTACTTAAGTCATCTGTGAGGGTGAGAACATAACGATAGCCACCGCGAGCTTCAACACTCATTGGACCGCACACATCGGTATGTATGATTTCCAATAAGTTGGTTGCTCGCTCCATTGTTCCGGAGAACGGATTCCTGGTCATCTTGCGCAAGAGGCATGGTTCGCACGTGTAAAATAATTCATAATCAAGAGACTCCAAAAGTCCATCCGCATGGAGCTTCTTCATACGTTTGACACCAATATGACCAAGGCGGCAGTGCCACAAGTATGTGGGACTATCATTATCAACCTTACATCTTTTGGCATTCACACTATGAATATGTGTAACATCACGTTCGAGATTCATTAAGAATAAACCATTGACCAGCGGGGCATAACCATCAAACATTTCTCTCATTAAATAGAACAACCATTATTCTCGGATTTAAATGAGTAGCCATCTCGCACTAAACGAGATCCAGATACAATGTTCATGCTCAAAGCTGGTACTAAATAACAATTATTGAGGTTTAAAACTAATCCCGAAGGTAGATGCAGAGGTAGCGTGCCGATGGCGATCACATCGACCTTGGAACCATTCCCGACGTGCATCGCCACCTCGTCCTTCGCCAGTCTTCGCTTATTCCGCAGCTCCTGCTTTGAGTTACAAATGTGAGCAACTACACCGGTATCAAATACCCAGGAGCTACTACGAGCGCTGGTAAGGTACACATCAATAACATGTATATCGCATATACCTTTGACGTTGCCAGCCTTCTTATCTGCTAAGTATTTGGGGCAGTTCCGCTTCCAGTGACACGTTCCCTTGCAATAAAAGCACTCAGTCTCAGGCTTGGGGTCCATTCTTTGGCTTTTTCCCGGCAACTGGCTTACCGGGCGTGGCAACTGCTTTGCCGTCATTCTTGAAGTTCTTCTTACCCTTGCCTTTCTTGAACTTAGTGGTTTTATTCACCATCAGCACTTGATGTTCACTCTTGATCTCCACCTCCGCTGATTTCAGCATTGAATACACCTCAGGAATGGACTTCTCCATCCCTTGCATATTGAAGTTCATCACGAAGCTCTTGTGGCTAGGTGGGAGCGACTGAAGGATTCTGTCAACGACTGCTTCATCTGGGAGATTAATTCCCAACTGAGACAAGCGATTGTGCAACCCAGACAATTTGAGTATATGCTCGCTGACAGAACTATTCTCTTCCATCTTACAATTGTAGAATGCGTCGGAGACGTCATATCTCTCGACTCGGGCATGAGCTTGGAAAACCATTTTCAGCTCTTGGAACATCTCATATGCTCCGTGATGCTCAAAACGCTTTTGGAGCCCCGATTCTAAGATGTAAAGCATGCCACACTGAACCAGGGAGTAATCATCATAACGTGACTGCCAGGCGTTCATAACGTCTTGGTTCGCTGGGCTAGGTGCGTCACCTAGTGGTGCTTCAAGGACATATGTTTTCTTGGCAGCTATGAGGATGATCCTCATGTTAGTGACCCAATCCGTATAGTTGCTACCATCGTCTTTCAGCTTGGTTTTCTCTAGGACCGCGTTGAAGTTGAGGACAACATTAGCATGGGCCATTGGATCTACAAGACATATTGTAAAGATTTTAGACTATGCTCATGACAATTAAGTTCAACTAAACAAATTTAATGAACTCCCACTCAGATAGACATCTCTCTAGTCATCTAAGTGATACATGATCCGAATTGACTAGGCCGTGTCCGATCATCACGTGAGATGGACTAGTCATCAACGGTGAACATCTTTATGTTGATCGTATCTTCTATACAACTCATGTTCGACCTTTCAGTCTTTCGTGTTCCGAGGCCATGTCTGTACATGCTAGGCTCGTCAAGTGAACCCTAAGTTTATTGTGTGTGTAAATCTGGCTTACACCCATTGTATGCGAACGTTAGAGCCTATCACACCCAATCATCACGTGGTGCTTCAGAACAACAAACCTTAGCAACGGTGCACAGTTAGGGGAACACAATTCTTGAAATTTTAGTGAGAGATCATCTTATTTACTACTGTCGTTCTAAGCAAATAAGATGTAAAAACATGATAAACATCACATGCAATCAAATAGTGACATGATATGGCCAATATCATTTTGCTCCTTTTGATCTTCATCTTCGGAGCTCCATGATCATCATCGTCACCGGCATGACACCATGATCTCCATCATCGTGTCTTCATGAAGTTGTCTCACAAAACATTACTTCTACTACTATGGCTAACGGTTAGCGATAAAGTAAAGTAATTACATGGCGTTTTTCATTGACACGCAGGTCATACAATAAAATAAGACAACTCCTATGGCTCCTGGCGGTTCTCATACTCATCGACATGCAAGTCGTGATTCCTATTACAAGAACATGACCAATCTCATACATCACATATATATCATTCATCACATCCTTTTGGCCATATCACATCACACGGCACATGCTGCAAGAACAAGTTAGACGTCCTCTAATTGTTGTTGCAAGTTTTTACGTGGCTGCTATAGGTTTCTACTAAGAACGTTTCTAACCTACGCCAAAACCACAATGTGATATGCCAATTTCTATTTACCCTTCATAAGGACCCTTTTAATCGAATCTGATCTGACTAAAGTGGGAGAGACATACACCCGCTAGCCACCTTATGCAACTAGTGCATGTCAGTCGGTGGAACCTATCTCACATAAGCGTACGTGTAAGGTTGGTCCGGGCCGCTTCATCCCACGATGTCGTCGAATCAAGATAAGACTAGTAGCGGCAAGTAAATTGACATGATCTACGCCCACAACTACTTTGTGTTCTACTCGTGCAAGATACTACGCATAGACCTAGCTCATGACGCCACTGTTGGGGAACATAGCCGAATTTTAAAATTTTCTACGCATCACCAAGATCAATCTATGGAGTCATATAACAACGAGGGAGAGGGGAGTGCATCTACATACCCTTGTAGATCGCGAGTGGAAACATTCAAGAGAACGGGGATGATGGAGTCGTACTCGTCATGATCCAAATCATCGATGATCCTAGCGCCGAACGGACGGCACCTCCGCATTCAACACACATACGGTTGGGAGAGACGTCTCCTCCTTCTTGATCCAGCAAGGGGGGAGGAGAGGTTGATGGAGATCTAGCAGCACAACGGCGTGGTGGTGGAAGCAGCGGGATTCCAGCAGGGCTTCGCCAAGCGCTACGGGAGGAGGAAGAGGTGTCACGGGAGGGAGAGGGAGGCGCCAGGGCTTAGGGTGCGGCTGACCTCCCTCCCCCCATTTATATAGGGGCCCTAGGGGGCGCCGGCCCCTAGAGATCTAATCTCAAGGGGGGGGCGGCCAGGGGGGACTTGCCCCCCAAGTCAGGTGGGGCGGCCCCGACCCCTAGGGTTTCCAACCCTAGGCGTGGGGGGAGGCCCGAGGGGGGTGCACCAGCCCACCAGGGGCTAGTTCCCTTCCCACTTCAGCCCATGGGGCCCTCCGGGATAGGTGGACACCCGGGACCCTTCTGGTGGTCCCGGTACAATACCGGTGACCCCCGAAACTTTCCCGGCGGCCGAAATTGGACTTCCTATATACAAATCTTTACCTCCGGACCATTATGGAACTCCTCGTGACATCCGGGATCTCATCCGGGACTCCGAACAACTTTTGGGTTACCGCATACTTAAATCTCTACAATCCTAGTGTCATCGAACCTTAAGTGTGTAGACCGTACGGGTTCGGGAGACACGCAGACATGACCGAGATGACTCTCCGGTCAATAACCAACAGATGGATCTGGATACCCATGTTGGCTCCCACATGCTCCATGATGATCTCATCAGATGAACCACGATGTCAAGGATTCAATTAATCCCGTATACGATTCCCTTTGTCTATCGGTATAGTACTTGCCCGAGATTCGATCGTCGATATACCGATACCTTGTTCAATCTCGTCATGGCAAGTCTCTTTACTCGTTATGTAACACCTCATCCCATGACCAACCCCTTAGTCACATTGAGCTCATTATGATGATGTCTTACCAAGTGGGCCCAGAGATACCTCTCCATCATATGGAGTGACAAATCCCAGTCTCGGTTTGTGCCAACCCAACAGATGCTTTCGGAGAAACCCGTAATGTTCCTTTATAGCCACCCAGTTACGTTGTGACGTTTGGCACACCCAAAGTATTCCTGCGGTATCCGCGAGTTGCAAAACCTCATGGTCTAAGGAAAGGATACTTGACATTTGAAAAGCTTTAGCATACGAACTACACGATCTTGTGCTAGGCTTAGGATTGGGTCTTGTCCATCACATCATTCTCCTAATGATGTGATCCCGTTATCAATGACATCCAATGTCCATGGTCAGGAAACCGTAACCATCTGTTGATCAACGAGCTAGCCAACTAGAGGTTTACTAGGGACACGTTGTGGGCTATGCATTCACACATGTATCACTGTTTCCAGCTAATACAATTAAAGCATGAATAACATACCATTATCATGAACAAGGAAATATAGTAACAACCATTTTATTATTGCCTCTAGGGCATATTTCCAACTGTTTGAAGATCGCTCCATATTTGGACTTGTTTATTGGGATAGCACAATATTTATCTTAATTAAATTAATGCAAATATATGTTGGTAATGGGTGGAAAGCTTGGCCTTCTGCTTGGTGTTTTGTTCCACTCATGCCACCTTAGGACCCGATAAGCCGGTGTTATGTTCCTTGATTTTGCGTTCCTAACACGCTTGGGGTTTATGGGCCCCCCTTGATAATTCGCACTGCTTAAAGCTTTTCCAGCGAGACTCAACTTTGGTACTACGTTTGCCTAATAACTAAAAACTTGTATAGGGAGTTATAAACCCGAGTTCTTAATCAACCCCCGGGCCAGTGCTCCTCATAAGTGTTGGTCCAAACTGGGCGACCTTCGGGGCCACCTTGGGGAAACCCGAGGACTAGTATATACATGTAGCTTGTCCCATCCGGTCATGGCCTGAGACGAGAAACACGCGGCTACTATCCAGGTGTCGGCACGCTGGGAGGTCTTGCTGGATTAGTTTTTCCTTTGTCGAAATATCTTGAGCACGGGATTTCGAGAATACTCGGGTCTTCCCAACATGGAGTTGCG
Organism: Secale cereale; assembly: GCA_902687465.1. NCBI lineage: Eukaryota > Viridiplantae > Streptophyta > Magnoliopsida > Poales > Poaceae > Secale > Secale cereale. The sequence continues at coordinate 744,325,714 of LR738715.1, read as the reverse complement.
ACTTCGCGGATCGTGAGCTTGTGATAGGCTAAGTTAGGACACCCCTGCAGGGTTTTCAACTTTCGAAAGCCGTGCCCGCGGTTATGTGGCAGATGGGAATCTGTTAACTTCTAGTTGTAGATAACTTGACACCATATCCTTAAGAATACACTACCTGTGTGAGTACTGTGATGTACTCTTTTCGAAGGGGTTTCGGAAAGTGAACACGATGGGGTTATACTTGAACGCGAGTAGCTAGGATCACTTATTGATCATCTTTGGCGACCATTGGCACATATTCTCATCTCGCTCTGAATTCATAAGCTAGTTGCTTAGTGCTTGCTGCAAACACTTTATTACCTCTCCACACCTATTAGGCTTTGTTAGTTTTGATACCCAGAAATGGGATTGCTGAGTCCTTGTGATTCACAGATTACAACACACACTAGATGCAGGTACAGCCGAGAACGATGCAGGAGATGGATCAGAACTTCACTGGGAGTTCGATGAAGAGCGTGGTCGTTTCTATGTAACGTATCCCGACGATCAGTAGTGGTTCCTACTAGGGGCGACCAGGACTTGTGGTTGTGGTATCTTTTCTCGTTTGCATTTCGTCTGTAGTCGGACCTTGTGTTATTTGGATGAATGTATGTTATTGTATTCTTTGTGTGACGTGGCAAGTATAAGCCAACTATTTTACTCTTTCATCCCTGATCTTTACATGAGTTGTGCAAATATACCATGCTTGCGATCATTCCAGAACGCGCTTATGTCTCTAACTCGTGCCGCGACACGTAGGAGATATAGTCGCATCCTAGGCATTACAAGTTGGTATTCAGAGCCTTCTCCGACCTAGGAGCCCCCTGATTGATCGAACCGCTGACGGTTGAGTCTAGGCACACACACAAAATGTTTTGAGTCCAATATATATATCGGAGAGTAGGATTTCTTTTTACTCCTCATCCCCTTCGTCGCTCTGGTGAGGACTCCTAACGTTGTTTTATCTTCACTATTCTCAAAATTTCACCAATTTTTTTGGGATCACGCGTGTATTGTTTGGATTGTTCCTATATCTTTGCGACAAGAACATTGTTCTTCGTGCCTTTTGCCATTTGGGGGTAGTGGCAGTGTCCCGGGGAGTTGAGCTCCGAGGTGTTGTCATCACAAATGTACCGTTGCAGTTCTAGAATACCATAGGCGGTCGAGATCGAAAACTCTTCTATGCATGTCTGGTGGTGAGATAACCCCGACGTCACCCAGGGGTAGTTCGGGAGTATTGCCATAGCTAGTATAGCGGATGCGTTTCGAATGTCCGAGGTAAACAGTTTCCGAAGGTGCATGGTTATGTGTTGACGGATGGATACAGTTGGATGTAGGATTTATTAGTTGAGTGATATGCGGTCCTTCCCCTATATCCCCAACACCAGATTGCATAACCAGAAAGCTTCGGGAATTAATAGGTGGGATTCAAGTAGCTCTTAGGTAATCTTCCAATGGGTGCATGATATGAGGTTGGGGTTCAACATCTAGTGGAGAGCCTATCATGGGCGTTGTTGCACTAGGGGGTTGCATCTTAAAGGATCCTTGGCTATGCTATTCCGGGGATTGCAAGGCCTTTTGTAACACATGCCATGGGGCATTCAACACGAACATGTGGGATGAAACCTCTATTATGTATTTGTTCCATCTATTACCTTGTTGTTTTATTCTATAATTTTGTTCTCCCAAGTGGCTTCTCGACAAGTTGATGTACCATTAAGCTATGGAATTTATTCGTTCAATATTGTTCGGATGTTCATTGTGAAGACTATATGTTGCAAATATCTAGCCGTTGATTCAGCTTATCTATTATTTGCTTCAATGGCTAACGGTTGTCATCATCTTCAGGATGGCACCTAAGAAAGTTCCTAGCCAGAACCTAGAGAGTGAAGAAGAGCATCCACCTTCCGCTCTTCCTCTGTCTGAGGCATGAAGAGCGATTATGCAGGCAACCAATCAAAACACACATATGCTCATGCAAATGATACAGAGTTTCCAAGCAAATCAATAAAATCAAGGCAATTAAGGGAACCTAGGCCAAGGAAATCTGTTCAATCAACCTCACTTTGCGACTCTGAACCAATTCCTTGCCAATCAACCCAAGTCTTTCAGTTACTGTGTTGATTCGCTAGATGCTGAAGATTGGATCATAGACATCAAGAAGCATTTCAAGTGCAGTAACGTCAGACCTGAGGATTATGTCAAGTTTGGTGCTTTCCAACTCATAGATGAAGCTGCAGATTGGTGGCTAAAGTACAAAGACTCCAGAGCGGGTCGTGAGATCTCTTGGGCTGAATTTTGCCGCTATTTCCATTCTCATCACATCCCTACTAGTGTCACTAAAGGCATGCGTGAGTAATTCCGCAATCTTAAGCAAGGCACCATGTCTGTCTACCAATACAATGTCAAGGTCCAGAATCTTGCCCGTTATGCGAGGCAAGACATTCCCGTTGCAAAGAGCAAAATCTACCAGTTCCGAGGTGGTCTGAAAGATGAACTCCAACTTGCACTAACTCTGTTCGAGCCAGATGAATTTGATCAATTCTACAACATGGCTCTCAAGCAAGAGGCAGCTCAGCTCAAATGTGAAGCTTCCAAAAAGAGGATCAGAGATGTTTTTCACTCCTCCTCTTCCTCTCACGTGGTCACTAAGCAGCAGAAGTTCTGGCTCCTGCCTCCTCCAGCGTTCCGTCCTCCGAGTCAGAGCAAGCACTCAAGTGGTCGTGGATTTTCCCACCCACCCAACCCAAGCAACCAGTCCAAGTCTCAGTTCCAAGCTCCAAGACTAAGCGGTCCTTATCATCGGCCACTCTCAGAGGTTACATGCAACAAGTGTGGGCAGAAGGGTCACTCAAACAAGTGTACTCAAAGGCGCCTTCCCCCTACTCCACCTGTCAGCAATGCCATTGTCAAGCACAATCCCAAGCATGCAAGAGTGAACCTGATGAATGCAGCTAAAGCAGATAATTCTTCTGATGTGATAATAGGTAACCTCTGAGTTAACTCAATTCCTGCTAATGTCTTGTTTGATTCGGGTGCATCATGTTCTTTCATATCTCACCCATTTGCATCGAAGCACAATTTTCACACCGAAGCGTTGCCAACAGCTTTGAGTATTGTTTCTCCTGCTAGGAGATTGAGTTCTAGTATGGTGGCTCTGGATATCTCTATTCATATGGGTGATTACAGTTTTCTGGTTTCCTCGGTTGTTCTCGGTAACTCGGACATTGATCTTATTCTTGGGATGGATTGGCTCTCTAAGCATGATTCTCTAAGCATGATGCTCTTATTGATTGTGCAAACAAGGAGGTCAATCTAACTCATCCTTCCGAAGACGTGATTATCTTTGCAGCTCGAGATAACATAATCAGGCTATTCTCTCTCAATGACAAGGGCGAGATTAATGCCATATCCCATATTCCGGTGGTTTGTGAATATGAGGATGTATTTCCTGAAGAGCTTCTAAGCATGCCTCCCAACCGTCCAGTTAAATTCGTCATTGAACTTGAACCTGGTACGGAGCCAGCCTGTCGGGGTCCGTACAAGCTTTCTCCTAAAGAGTTGAAGGAGTTGAAGAAGCAACTCGACGAGCAAGAACAAATGGGTCTGATAAGACCAAGTACTTCTGGGGCTGTGGTGTTCTTTTTGTCAAGAAGAAGGATGGTACGAAACAATTGTGCGTCTATTACCGGCCATTGAACAAGAAGACAATTAAGAATAAGTACCCTCTCCCCAACATCAATGAATTGTTCGAGCAGCTCAAAGAAGCCAAGGTTTTCTCGAAGCATGATCTCCGGATGGGCTACCATCAAATTCGTATCCGTAAAGAGGATATTCCCAAGACCGCATTCAGGACGAGTTATGGCTCCTATGAGTACGCAGTCATGTCCTTCGGGCGTGCAAATGCTCCACCCACTTTCTCTCGGATTATGCACTTCATATTCAACCCCTACACCAATGAGTTCATCCTCATGTACCTCGATGATATCTTGGTATTCTCCCAGAATAAAGAAGACCACGCCAAGCACCTCCGTTTGGTTCTTGACAGGCTCCGTGAGCACCGCTTTTATGTGAAATTCTCCAAGTGTGAATTCTGGTTTGATAAAGTCCTCTATCTTGGTCATATTATCTCTGCCGAGGGCATTTCTATTAACCCCGAGAAGGTTGAAGCTATTGTGAAGTGGGAACCTCCTCAGAATGTCAAACAACTCCGAAGTTTCCTCAGTCTCGCAAGCTATTGCAGAAGGTTCATTGAGAACATCTCCAAGATTGCCAAGCCTCTGTCCAACCTGTTGCAAAAGAATGTCAAGTACTCGTGGACTCCTGATTGTGATGTGGCATTCAATACCCTCAAAGAGAAGCTCATTTATGCTCTAGTACTTACTCCTCCGGATGAGTCCATGCCTTATGCAGTGTTCTGTGATCCTTCATTGCAAGGTCTCGGCGGTGTTCTCATGCAAGACAAGAAGATCGTGGCTTATAATTCTCGTCAGCTTAAACCAAGTGAGAAGAATTACCCCACACATGATCTTGAGCTAGCAGCAGTTGTTCATGCCTTGATCACGTGGAGACACCTTTTGTTTGGCAGAAAAGTGGACATCTTCACTGATCACAAGAGCCTGAAGTACATCTTCACCTAGCCAAACCTTAACCTCCGCCAGACTCGTTGGGTTGAAATGATTCAAGAGTACGATCCAAGCATTGAGTATACTCCTCGCAAGGCCAATGTCTTTGCAGATGCCTTGAGCAGAAAGGCTTATTGCAACAGTCTCATCATCAAACCGTTCCAACTTGAACTTTGTGAGTCATTCAGGAAGCTCAACCTCCAAGTCGTTCAGCAAGGATTTCTTGCCAACCTTCAAGTCGCTCCTACCTTGGAAGATCAAATCCGTGAGGCCCAGCTCAGTGATGCTATGGTGCGGAAGGTGAAACATGGTATTGCCAAGGGTACTCGCAAGTACAAGTGCTATCGCATTGATGACAAAGACACTTTGTTCTTTGAGGGTAGAATTGTGGCTCCCCACTTAATCTCAGGAAGCTCATAATGAACGAAGCACACGACTCACTCCTCTCAATACATCCAGGAAGCTCCAAGATTTACCATGACCTCAAGCAATCCTATTGGTTGACACGCATGAAAAGAGAAATTGCTCAATTCGTGAACGAGTGTGATGTCTGCAGAAGAGAGAAGGCAGAGCATCAATGTCCAAACGGACTCCTTCAACCTCTACCTATTCCCGAGTGGAAATTCGATCACATTGAGATGGATTTCGTCACCGGCTTCCCCAAGTCCAAGCGAGGAAATGACGCCATCCTTGTGGTGATTGATAAGCTCACTAAAGCGGCTCATTTTCTTGCAGTTAAGGAATCCATCAACGCAGCACAACTGGCAGAGCTGTATACCTCTGGAATTGTCTCTTTGCATGGTATCCCTCAAGTAATCTCCTCAGATCGTGGAAGCTTGTTCACTTCCAAATTCTGGGATTCCTTCCAGTCAGCTATGGGTACCAAGATTCGCTTCAGCACAACTTTTCACCCTCAGACTAGTGGTCAAGTCGAAAGAGTGAACCAAATTCTTGAAGATATGCTCAGGGCATGTGTAATCTCCTTCGATATGAAATGGGAAGACTGCCTTCCATTTGCCGAATTCTCCTATGACAACAGCTTCCAAGCAAGTGCAGGCAAAGCACCATTTGAAATTCTCTACGGCAGAAAGTGTCGTACCCCTCTCAACTGGTCCGAGACTGGTGAACGTCAACTCCTTGGAAATGATTAGATCTCAGAGGCCGAAGAGATGTGCAAAGTCATACATGAGAATCTCAAAGTCGCGCAATCGCGCCAGAAGAGCTATTATGACGGTAAACACTGAGATTTGGCTTTCGACATTGGAGATCATGTCTATCTCCGTGTTTCTCCCATGAAGGGCACTCAGAGGTTTGGTATCAAGGGCAAGCTTGCTCCAAGATACGTGAGCCCTTTCAAGATAAATGGCAAGAGAGGCGATCTAGCCTACCAACTCGAGCTTCCCTCCAACTTTGCAAATGTGCACGATGTGTTTCACGTGTCACAACTCCGCAAGTGCTTCAAGATGCCTGAACGCACAATTCCTTTCGAAGAGATTGATCTTCAGCAAGACTTGTCTTATCGTGAGCACCCCATTGCTATCCTTGGAGAAACTGAGCGCAAGACCCGCAACAAGTCCATCAAATTCTTGAAAGTCAAGTGGTCACACCATACCGACCGAGAAGCTACATGGGAACGAGAAGATCATCTTCGTTCTGAGTATCCCGCTTTCTTTCAGTACTAGATGCCGGGATGAGATCTTTTCGTAGTGGAGGAGAGTTTGTAATGCCCCGGATGTAAAAATTCCCTTTATGGCAATATATTCATCGTTGGCTTAATCAATTCCATTCTGGGTTCTTCCTTCATTTCGGGTATTTTTTGTTTTTTGCGTTGAGTGTGTGTGCATATCACCATATCATGTCATCATGAGCATTGCATTGCATTCATGTTGTCACTTGCACCCGGTCATGTTCGTATCTCCCCGTTGTCCGTTTCGAGTTCCGACACTCACACATGTGCCCGTGGTGCCTCTGAGTCCTCCTTTTGTAAGTGGCTGAATAACGTTCACATAATGAGGTGAAAGTTGTCGTGCGTTTTTTTATGATGTGTGTAGTCCGCCTGTCAAGTTTCGTCTCGTTTGGAGGTCATTTGATACTCCAACGGTTAACCGCGTTAAAACCGGTAGCCCTATCTCTTTTGGCCCAGCACCCCTCCACAACAGCCCACAAGCCCATCCTAACCACCTCCATCCTCTTGGCCGTTGGATCGTGATCATGTGGGCGAAAACCACGCCTCATTTGGACTCTCCTAGATCCCTCTACCTATAAATATGCCCATCTTCCCCGAATTCCGGATCCAACCCTAGCTCTCTTCTACCTCTCGCAACCGGACGTGTCCGCACGTCGCCGGACACGTCTAGCCGCCGCTCCCGGCCACTCACGGGCTGCCACGTGGCCTCCTCTGCCACGCCCCACTTCCGCGCGCCACCGACCCGGCGGGTCCAGGCGGGGCCCGCGAGTCGCGCCCTCTGCCTCCGCTCCTCTGCCGCTCGGCCCCGCGGACTCCGCCGCCGCCGGCTTCCGGCGGCGCGCGGCCCCGACCTCCGGCACCACGGGAGCGTCGCCGCCGCCGTCCCGGGCTGCGCTTTCCCGCCTCCGACGCGGCCGTCGCCGCCAGCTGCTCCGCCGCCGGCCGCCGCCATCCGCTCCGCCGGCCCTCCTCGAGCTTCGGCGAGCCGCCGTCGCTGCCTCCTCGAGCTCCGATCGGATCTCGTCCCGGATCCGGTGGTGGGATCAGATCCACCACACCACTGAACCAAACGCCATGCCACATGTCCAGATCTTTACATCCCGCTTCGTCCCGCCCCGTTGACTTTTGGGAGTGTAAAAATCCACCATGTCCTGGATCTGTGATAATTTGTTGCCTCCTTCATCATGTCATAACTTGGAGCTCGGTGCTCCATTTTGCGCATATGATATATCAAAATGTTCGTATAGAAGTGCTCTACATGTTGGCATCAGTTTTGTGCATGTTAGGGTTATCTAGATGTCTTAATCTTCGTTGCAAGACTGCTTCGTGATGTTAATGTTTTAGCACTAGTTGTTTGTCAACAATATGTTAGCATGTTCGTGAGGTCGTAACTTTGTGCATGTTGGTCCAATGGAGTGTATGATATGTCAAAATGTTCGTCTTGTGATGCTCTTCAAGATGGATGCATTTGCTACATGTTAGGTCGCATTACGCCATGTTTAACCCTATTGCAAAAGTGAATGTGGATGTTAAGTGTTGAAACTTGTTATAAGATGTTGATTTGTCTTTTTCATATCTTTAAGTGTGATTTTTGTTTGAGCTACATGTCAATATGTTTTAGAAGCATAATCATGTCATCTTTGCTGTGTTGTAATTAGATTTTCATAATATGCCTTGTTGTGAGTGCAAGAAGTTTGCAAAGTGACGTACTCGCTGTTGCTGATTTCTATGACTTGTTGAAACCTGCGAAGTCTGGAACTGTTTTATCCTGATGCCATGTTTTCTTGATGCCCCACTCATATCCATGCACATTTGGAGATGTCCAATGACCATGTCTTGAAGTCCATGTTATGCTCTATCCATCCATGTCCTTGTTTGCAATTGTGGCTTGCTGTAGCTTGTTGTTTTCATGCTCTCAAACTGCTATAACATGTTGTTGCAGCCTATTAACAGTAAGTTTCGTTTTGCCATGTGAGTATCTAGTGTTCTATGCATCCAATGACCATGTTCTTGCCATGAGTAGCTGCACAAACATGTCTTCTTGCTGTTGGTTATATTCACATGCCATGCTATGCTTTGAGATGAGTTGCACAAGCTTGCAAACATGTCTACTTGTCGTTGTTGCTGCCATGCCTTGTAATTTTCACTAAGTCTGAGAAATCGTTAACTTATTGAAACTTGCCATGCTTGTTTAATTGTGTTCCAGCAAGTTTTTGGGTGTGCTCCGAGTTCATGCTTGTTAATAATCATGTCTATTTCACATCCATGCCTTTTGTCTTCATGTTTGGGTGATGTAGCATAATTATACCTTGCTCCAAAGATGCCATGTTGGTGTTAACTTCAGTTTTGCATTGCATATTGGTTTGCTTGTCATTTGCAAACCGTGTATCCGTTTTCAATTATCTTTATATTGATTTCGACAGAAATCTTCCCCTCTATCTAGTGGCTTGCTTGGTTGCCCAAGATGAAGCCATTTCCATCATCTTCTCCTTTAGGCTCGAGAGCATCCTCATGCATACGCACATCATGACTTGCATTCCATGACATGTCTTGCATCATGTTGTTTGTGCATTGCACCGTGATTGATCTTGTACCATTGTTGTGCTCTTGTGATTGGTACAGCCGGGAGCGATAACGAGTTCGAGGATCTTGTCGAGACTGAGTTTGAGGAGCCGTCTTACCATCCCACCGAGGACTTACCAGGCAAGATGACCGTTCCACGATATCACCTCTATCTTTGCCTTGCTAGTTGTCTCGCTCTATAGTTATGTCTCGATGCCTATTCTTGTCTTGTCAGCCTCCTATGTTGCCATGAAACACTCTAACCGCCTTCCTAGCAAACCGTTGATTGGCTAAGTACGCTTTTGCTCAGCCCCTCTTATAGCGTTGTTAGTTGTAGGTGAAGTTTGAAGATCGCTCCATGTTTGGACTTGTTTATTGGGATAACACAATATTTATCTTAATTAAATTAATGCACGTATATATTGGTAATGGGTCGAAGGCTTGGCCTTCTGCTTGGTGTTTTGTTCCACTCATGCCACCTTAGGACCCGATAAACCGGTGTTATGTTCCTTGATTTTGCATTCCTAACACGGTTGTGGTTTATGGGCCCCCCTTAATAATTCCAATGCTTAAAGCTTTTCCAGCGAGAGCCAACTTTGGTACTACATTTGCCTAATAACTAAAAACTTGCATAGGGAGTTATAAACCAGAGTTCTTAATCAACCCCCGGGCCAGTGCTCCTCATGAGTGTTGGTCCAAACTGGGCAACCTGCGGGGCCACCTTGGGGAAACCCGAGGGCTGGTATATACCTGTAGCTTGTCCCATATGGTCGTGGCCTAAGACGAGATACGCACGGCTACTATTAGGTTGTCGAGACGCCGGGAGGTCTTGCTGGATTAGTTTTACCTTTGTCGAAATATCTTGAGCACGGGATTCCGAGAATACACGGGTCTTCCCAACATGGAGTTGCGACTTCGCGGATCGTGAGCTTGTGATGGGCTAAGTTGGGACACCCCTACAGGGTTTTGAACAGTCGAAAGCCGTGCCCGCGGTTATGTGGCAGATGGGAATTTGTTAATATCCGGTTGTAGATAACTTGACACCATATCCTTAAGAATATACTACCTATGTGAGTATCGTGATGATCTCTTTTCGAAGGAGTTTCAGAAAGTGAACACGGTGGGGTTATGCTTGAACATGAGTAGCTAGGATCACTTATTGATCATCTTTGGCGACCGTTGGCACATATTCTCATCTCGCTCTGAATTTGTAAGCTAGTTACTTAGTGCTTGCTGCAAACACTTTATTACCTCTCCACACCTATTAGGCTTTGTTAGTTTTGATACCCGGGAATGGGATTGCCGAGTCCTTGTGACTCACAGATTACAACACACACCAGATGTAGGTACAGCTAGGAACGATGCAGGAGATGGATCAGAACTTCACTGGGAGTTCGATGAAGAGCGCGGTCTTTTCTATGTAACATATCCCGACGATCAGTAGTGGTTCCTACTAGCGGCGATCAGGACTTGTGGTTGTGGTATCTTTTCTCGTTTAGATTTCGTCTGTAGTCGGACCCTGTTTTATTTGGATGAATGTATGTTATTGTATTCATTGTGTGACGTGGCGAGTGTAAGCCAACTATTTTACTCTTTCATCCATGTTCTTTGCATGAGTTGTGCAAAGATACCACGCTTGCGATCATTACAGAATGCGCTTATGTCTCTAACTCGTGCCTCGACATGTAGGAAATATAGTCACATCCTAGGAGTTACACTTCAAGTGTGAAGCCCTTGAAAACTATACCTCCTGAATCAAGTGTGCAGTCGGAGGATCACTCTCGCAACTCACAGAGGTCCAAGCAGCTCGTGAAGCCATCTGGATAAGGGCTCACTCCAGGCAGCATTATGTGCAATGATGATGACATAATAGATCTGTCCAGTGATGAAGATCTTGCTGATGATGCCCTTGAGATGCTAATCAAGAGCAAGCAACATGACGAAATCTTCAATAATTTTCCTCTCTTTGACGCTGATATCATAAATAACTTCATTGATGAGTGGTTTGAGAATACATCTCTTTCCCTTGATGATCTCAAGCTTCCCATTGATATCAGTGTGACCTTTTAGGGATATATTGCTCACGAACTGACTGTTGCACAGAAGGTTATTGAGCAAGAGAACAAGATTGATCATGAAAAGGATGTTGCACGAACTGACTGTTGCACCGAATGTTATTGAACTGACTCTTGCACGAACTGACTATTGCACAGAAGGTTATGATGACAATGTTAATGATGATGAAGTCCTTCCTCAACTTGAACCCCACCCAGTTCAATCACCTGCTCACACGAGCAGTGAACTCATTAGCTTTGGCGGTCCCACGACGCCAATTGCTCAAGATGAATTTTGGGAAGAGCAACACCCAAACACACCCCCTACATGAAGCCATTCCTCACACTCCGCCGTCTCTTTTTACCACTCCGATGCTTGAGACTCCAAAAGCAACACCTGAAGAAGACATGGAGCAGACCGATGCTTCACCAATGGCGTCACCCAAGTTTCAAAGGCTTCGCAAAGGTCTCAAGCCTCAGGTCTCCATGTTAAACATTCCTGAAGACGACTTGCAAAACTCAAGCTCAGTAGCACGTCAAGTGTTTCCTGATGCTATTCCTTCAGCGTCTGCTCCAGAATCTAAAGCCAAAGCGGCTGAATATATTCCGGTTGCATCAGCCGATGAAGAAAAAGAAGAAACACGTGAAGTCACTCCCCCTCCCCAAGAAACTGTTGTGCAAGAAGTAGTGCCCGTAGTGCAAGAACCCCCTCTCCAAGAAACTGTTGTTCATGGGTCTCCTCTCCACGAAGCCACTGATCTTGAAGCAAATGTGGCTGCCACTCCAACTACTGACGCCAATGACGCTGTCATGGCTGAAGACAATGTGCAGCATGAACTCATTGCTGCCCCTGAAGTGATTGTTCCTCCCCTTGTGCCTCACTCCATGGCCCAAGCCTACAATCATGATGGAGAGCTCATCACTGTAAGGTGGCCAACACTGATGCCTCCTACTGCTCCAGGCCCACAATATGAATATCATGTGGAGCGGAGGCCTCACACGCAGAAGCCAAAGCCCAGATTTCCTAGGCTTCCAAGCACTTGACAACACAAGGCTCCTTCGGTGTGCACAGCTTTAGAGAGAATAACACTTTCTTTGATTCTGACAAGAACCCATACAAAAAGCCAAGGATCTCTTCTGATACGTTTGGGAGCTTTCAACAACGAAGCTATTACTCTGGCATTTTGTACAATCAAGGCCGGATCTTTCCACACCAACGCCTTGATTGTGCTGCCATTGCTCGGCTGCCATGCCTTGAAGAACCTCTTGACTGCTTCAGAGATGTTGGATTGCTTCCCTTTGTCACTGCCAAAGAACATTGGACGAAGAGCTTCTCCTGCAATTATATGCCATTCTTCACATCTGAGGCTACAACAAGGATTTGAAGACATGGCTCCTTGAGTGGATGACAGTTGATATTCATCATGAAGCCAAAGCTCAGACTCTTCTTGAGCTTACTTCCCTGCCCACTCCTGGTGATTTATACGAGCCAGGTTGTTCACTTTATCAAAAGGAACTGGAGAGCATCTTCAGAAAGCTGAGCCCAACATGAGTGAAATGCTCAATATGATGAAGCCATTGCCCCTGGAAGCTGATTATCCAAAGGAATTCTTCATTAAGGACCTCGAGTATCTACCTCACACCATCTACCATATTCTGAGGCGTACTCTTTGGCCAATTAAGGGACACTCTTCAGAAGCCAAACTAGAAGGCGCCATGAACACTTTGGTATTTTACATTCTCAGTGGCATCAGATTCAATACGCATGACTTCTTAATTCGTCAACTAGCTGATGTAAGTGCATCTAGTGCCACCCCTAGTTGGTTTTTGAGTATTGACGACAAACCTGGTTGAGGAACTAATGTGTTTGTGAGAATTGCAGGATAACACAGGTAGTAGTCCCTCATTGATTCGATTTACCTACCGGAGATGACCCCTAAAAATGTATGAAGACATTGACGACAATGGTGGAATATGAAGATATTCATATCGAAGACTATGACGAGAGAAGACATTGTGTGAAGACTATGGAGCACGAAGACTAAGACGTTTCGTTGTTTCCTTTTCTTCTTTGTTGAGTCATAGGAACCACCGTACTGTTAAGTGGGGTCCAAGTGAACAAAGTCAGAGTGATTTAAGTGATGCTCAACCAAATCCTATGTCTTCGAGCGAAGACAATGAGAGCAAATCTTATCCAGAGCTGGATGAGTCAGCTTTACTTGTAGCCCAAGTAAAGTTGTCGAGTGTGTTCGAAATCTGACCGTTGGAACACGTGTCAGTTCCTTAGTGACCCAGGGTCAATTCGGACTAATCGGGTCGGGTTGCCTAGTTGCTATAAATAGCCCACCCCTACAACATAAATTGGTGGCTCCTCAGAGTGAATACACGGATTTTGTCGTTTGAGAGCAACCCACCTCCGAAGCATTTGAGAGAGAGATCCTTGCGAGGGCAAAGCCCAAACACCCAGAGCCAAAGAGTGTTAGGCATCACTGAAGTCTTTCTGTCTACGTGATCAGAAGACTTGTTACACTTGAGGACTGTGAATCCTCCAGCCGGTTAGGCGTCGCGTTCTGAGCATCCAAGAGTCATTGTGGATCGCCGGTGAACGAAGTCTGTGAAGGTTTGGAAGTCTACCTTGAAGACTTACCAGAGTGATTGGGCGAGGACTAGGTGTCCTTAGCTCAAGGGGAATAAGGTGAAGACGCGGTCTTCTGAGTTAAATCTCAGCCTCCCTAACCACACGTACAGTTGTCACAACAACTGGAACTGGTCTAACAAATCACTATCTTCCCCAAGCTACTGGTTCTATCCCTTCCTTCTCTTTACTCATTGTCTGTCTTTGTGAAGTCATTGCCCGCTTGCCTTATATGTTTGACTTCACTGTGTGACTACTTGTTATGATTGGCTTCATACAATCTTTCATCCTGATCCATACTGCCTAGCTGCTATTAGTCTTTGTGCTTTCACTTCATTGAATACTTGACTATGGCTTGTCTAGTGTAGTCTACCTTCCGCTGCATATAAATAGGATCGGTTCTATTTTTTGTCTTTGAAACTTCCATGTTTTGAAGTCTTTCATAAAAATCGCCTATTCACCCCCCCCCCCTCTAGTCGATATACAGCTCTTTCAATTGGTATCAGAGCAAGGTACTCCCTTGTTCTGTGTGATTCGTTTTAACCACCTGGAGTTTTAGCTATGTCGATTGCAGGGATAATCAAAGTCTCTGCTGCATGCCCCGTCTTCAATGGCACTGAATACCCCTGCTGGAAGAACAAGATGCATATGCATCTTGAAGCCATTGATGTGGACCTCTGGTATGTCGTCAAGGACGGCGTTCCCAAGACTGGTGAAGGTCTCACCCCTGCTGATGTCAAGAAGCTCGTTCAACTGGATTCCACTACCAAGAATATCATTTGTGGTCATCTGACCAAAGGACAGTATGGTCGCGTGAGTGCTCTAGAAACGTCGAAGCAAGTCTGGGACTGGCTCTCTAAGGTCAACGAAGGTGTCTCAACCTAGAGAGATCAAAGGATCAGTGTCCTTCGCAACCTCTTCAATCGCTTCAAGAGACACGACAATGAGAATGTCCAGCACACATTCGATCGCCTCACTGACATCACAAATGAGCTTCAGGCACTTGGCACCACTGAGATCACCAAGCATGAAATCGTCAAGACACTCCTGAGATCTCTTGACAGCTCATTTGACATCCTTGCCCTGATGATTGAAGAACGCCCTGACTTCAAGACTCTCGATCCGCCTGACATACTTGAGAGGCTCAACACACATTAGTTCTAGCTATCTGAGAAACGTGACATCTATGGCCCAACTTGGCCGAACTCGCGCTTTGAAGGCAAAGGATGTTTCCTCATTTGAAGAAGAATCTGATTGCAGTTCTGGTGATCCTGAAGACATTGGAAAGGAGCTTGCCAGGCTTGTGAAGAAGTTCCAGAAATTCACTAAGAAGGAAGGCTTCAGAAAGTCTTCACGATCCAGCTTAAGAAATGATGAAGCTTATACCTATGACCACAAGAAGAGAACATGCCACAAGTGCAAGAAACCTGGTCACTACATCTCTGAGTGTCCTCAATTGGACAATGAGAAGAAGAAGAAGAAGAAGAAGAAGAAGAGCAAGGAATATGATTCTGATGACAAGAAAAAGAAGAGATACTCAAAGTCTTCTTCCAAGTCTTCATCGAAGTATTCATCACACAATAAGAATTCATCTGGCAAGGCTCGTGCGTTTGTTGGCAATGAGATGGATTCAGAGGAGGAGTCTGCTTCAGAAGAAGCGGAGGTGGAGTCTAAGGAGGAGTCCGATTCTGGTGTTGCAAGTCTGGCTCTAGCCACAACCTATGTTGCCAAGTCCATCTTCAACACTGAAGACAATGGCTCCGTCACCAACACTGATGATGATGAGAACGACGACTCTGCTCCCACCTACTGCTTCATGGCATGCGGTGCCAAGGATATGACACCAAAGACTTCAGAATGGATTATGGACAGCGGATGCACTAATCATATGTTCGGTGATCGAAGTCTTCTTATGGACTCAACCTTACGTCCATCTGACAAGAGTCACATCACATTTGCTGATACTGGTAAAAGCAAGGTATTGGGTCTAGGTAGAGTTGCAATCTCAAAGGATCAGCGCATGGATAAAGTCATGATTGTTGAATCCCTTGGTTTCAACTTAATGTCCGTCTCAATGCTCTGTGACTTAAACATGATTGTGATATTTGGAAAATATCGTTGCCTGGTACTAATGGAATCTGACAAGTCTATAGTCATTGAAGGATATAGGAAAGATGATCTGTATATGGTAGATTTCTCAGTAGGACCACAGATGGCCATATGTCTTCTAGCAAAAGCTTCAGAGTGCTAGCTCCGGCATCGGAGGCTAGGACATGCCGGCATGAGGAACTTGCACACTCTCGCGAAGAAGAAGCACGTTGTAGGCATCGAGGGCATCAAGTTCAAGAAAGATCATCTATGCGGTGCCTGCGAAGTTGGGAAGATGAGTAGGGCCAAGCATCCCTCGAAGACAATTATGACGACATCCCAACCCTTCGAGCTGATTCACATGGACTTATTTGGCCCTACTCACTACTCCATGTTCACTACTACATCTTGTCTCTATGGCTTCGTCATTGTTGATGATTACTCAAGATACACATGGGTGCACATAATTCTCTACAAGAATGAAGTACATGATGTCTTCAGACGCTTCGCCAACCGTGCCATGAACAACTATGGCGTCAAGATCAAGCATATCAGAAGTGACAATGGCACTGAGTTCAAGAATACCGGCCTTGATCTTTATCTGGATACGATGGGAATCACTCATGACTTCTCAGCTTCGTAAACACCTCAGCAGAATGGCATGGTGGAGCGCAAGAACAGAACCCTAATTGAGATGGCTCGAACGATGCTCGATGAATACAAGACACCAAGAAAGTTCTAGCCCGAAGCTATTGATACAGCATGCCATATCATCAACCGTGTTTATCTTCACAAGCTTCTGAAGAAAACGTCCTATGAACTCCTTACTGGCAAGAAGCCAAATGTCAGTTACTTCAGGGTATTTGGAGATAGGTGCTGGATCAAGGATCCACATCACAAATCAAAATTTGCACCAAAAGCACATGAAGGTTTCATGCTCGGCTACGGAAAGGACTCGCATTCCAACAGAGTCTTCAACCTCTTTCTCTATAAAGTGGTTGAAACTGTGGATGTGAGGTTTGATGAAATGAATGGCTCACAAAGAGAGTCCCTGCCAAATGTGATGGATGAAGCTCCACCTAGTGAATCTATCAAGCTAATTGGAACAGGTGAAATTATGCCTTCTGAAGCACAGCCTGACGAGGAACTCATTGATGTCTACACACGCTTCTACTCTTGTAGACTATGTTGGGCCTCCAAGCGCAGAGGTTTGTAAGACAGCAGCAATTTCCCTCAAATGGATGACCTAAGGTTTATCGAACTCAGGAAAGTAGAGGTTGAAGATGGTCTCTCTCAAGCAACCCTGCAACTAAGATACAAGAAGTCTCTTGTGTCCCCAACACAACTAATACACTTGTCAGATGTATAGGTGCACTAGTTCGGCGAAGAGATGTTAAATGGCAAGTGATATGGATGGCAAAACAAAGTAATATAAATCTGTAATAAAAAGTGCAGCAAGCAAAAAAGTGGTAAACGTGAGCACAAATGGTATTGCAATGGTGGAAACAAGGCCTAGGGATCATACTTTCACTAGTGGTAACTCCCAACAACATTAACATAATCGAATCACATGATATTTCCCATAAAACATGCAATGGAGACGCACCCGGAAGTCATTCCTTCGTGGTCAAGAGAGGACGAGAATTATGTAGGGCTACAAAAGCACACCTAAAAGTTCGTAGTTTTCAATCTAAGAATTTCCCAATGTCACCGCGGCCATCCAAAGAGAGTCCCACAATCACCACAACATATCTAAAGGATAGTCAAAGACAAGCACCAAGAGACTCTCAATCTTCAATCAACACACAAGAGAGGAAATCACTCATGAAAATATTTTTCTAATCCATGTCCAATAGACCGCTGTCACCTTAGTCTCGGGGATTATACTAGATAAAGACAAGTGAGTACATCAATCCAATACATAGAGGAAGGGGAAACATCATGGGATCACCGTAGATTAACATAGCCTATGATCACAACGAAGATCACATCATGGGAGAGAGAGATAACCACATAGCTACACGTACGAGCCCTCGGCCCCGGAGAAGACTACTCACGCATGGACATGGTGAGGAGGAGGTTGATGATGGTTTGGATGGAGAGGTGCAGCCCCGCGAGGAGGAGATGGCCGGCGGCAGCCACGGAGGCGGCGGCGGTGGCCCTAGGGGGCGGCGGCGGCCCTAGGGGGCAGCGGCTCCTTGGCCCCCCTTCTTCCTTGTGGATGGTGCTGCAATGGTGCTGGTCCTCCCCTCCAAGACGGCGGATCGGGAGGAAGAAAATTCGTGGCCCTTGGTGACCTAGGTTTTCTCTCTTTATATAGACTCTCGGATTCCCGTCATCAGATTTTGGGCCTCAGTAAAACGGGCTTTACTCGGCCGTCCGGACTCCGATTTGGACGAATTTTATATCCAGAAGCATCGCCTCGAAATTCCCCACAACTTTCGCAACTAGACTTGTTCCGTTTGACGTCGTCTTTGGGCCGGAACGTGACCATCTTTAAAAAACGTTCTCAGACAGATTTCAGGAAAGTCAGAGTCCTACTCCAATACGACTCCTTTTGCGTTTTGTCAATTTCCAAGTAATTCCTACACAATAAAGTGTAAAATAAGAACATTGTGCACTTTTGCAACCATTAGTAGGTTAGTCCAAATATGATCAAAAGTGTATGGAAGTGCATAAATATCATAGCAATATCACACAAAAAGGGCATGGAGCAAGCAGAAATTATAGATATGTTTTGGACGTATCACTCATCATTTCTGCTCCCAATCAACCTGAAGACAATGCTCAGCCTGAAGACAATCCTCCTGATGATGATAATGACCAGCAAGGACAAAATCTTCGTCCAATTCATCCTCGTGTTGCAAATGAAGTACAAGTTGAGAGGATAATTGACAGCATCAATGCACCTGGTCCACTCACTCGTTCAAGAGCAACACAGCTAGCAAATTTCTGTGAGCACTTTGCAGTTGTCTCGATATCCGAACCCAAGAAAGTTGTTGAAGCCTTCATGGAACCTGAATGGATTCAAGCTATGCATGAAGATCTTCAACAGTTTGAGCTGAACAACGTATGGGAACTTGTCAAGCTTCCTGACCCCCGCAAGCACAACATAATAGGCACAAAATGCATATATCGCAACAAGCAAGATAAGCATGGTCAAGTTGTCATAAACAAAGCTCGTGTCGTTGCTGAAGGATACACTCAGATTGAAGGGATTAACTTCGATGAAACATTTGCTCCTGTGGCTAGGCTTGAAGCTATTCGCATACTACTAGCCTATGCAAACCATCACAACATCCTTCTGTATCAAATGGATGTGAAGAGTGCTTTTCTCAATGGCAAGATTGAAGAAGAAGTGTATGTTGCACAACCACCTGGCTTGGAAGATCCAAAACATCTTGATATGGTATACAAGCTCAACAAGGCACTGTATGGCCTCAAACAAGCCCCTCGTGCTTGGTATGACACACTCAAAGACTTCCTCAAGAGCAATGGCTTCAAACTTGGTTCCCTGGATCCCACACTCTTCACAAAGACATATGATGGTGAACTATTTGTTTGCCAAATCTATGTGGATGACATTATCTTCGGCTGCACTAACAAACGATACAGTGATGAGTTCGCTCACATGATGCAAGAGCAATATCAGATGTCCATGATGGGTGAGCTGAAGTTCTTCCTTGGTCTTTAAATTCGTCAGCAAAGCATTGGCATCTTCATATCTCAAGAGAAATACCTCAAAGATTGCCTGAAGAAGTTTGGTATGCAAGACTGCAAAGGTTACACGACGCCTATGCCAACTAAAAGTCATCTGAGTCCCGACGCCAATGGTAAAGATTTCGATCAAAAGGTATACCGCTCCATGATTGGTTCTTTCCTTTATTTATGTGCATCTAGGCCAGATATTATGCTTAGTGTTTGCCAGTGTGCTCGATTCCAAGCGGCACCATAGGAATCGCATCACTTAGCTGTGAAGCGAATTCTTCGATATTTGGCTTACACCCCAACACTAGGATTATGGTATCCAAAGGGCTCAGAGTTTGCTCTAGTTGGATTCTCAGATATTGATTATGCTGGTGACAAAGTTGATCGCAAGTCTACATCAGGCACATGTCACTTTCTGGGACGATCACTTGTCTGTTAGTCTTCAAAGAAGCAGAACTGTGTATCACTCTCCACTGCTGAATCTGAATACATTGCTGCTGGATCTTGCTGCGCTCAGCTTCTCTGGATGAAGCAAACTCTCAAAGACTATGGTGTCCATCTGAAGCATGTGCCACTCTATTGCGACAATGAAAGCGCCATCAAGATTGCCAACAACCCAGTTCAGCACTCGAAGACAAAGCACATTGAAATTCGTCATCACTTTCTCAGAGATCATGTCATGAAGGAAGATATTGATATCATACACGTCAACACTGAAGGGCAGCTGGCAGATATCTTCACAAAGCCCTTGGATGAGAAAAAGTTTGCAAGTTGCGGTGTGAGCTAAACATCTTGGAATCCTCGAATGTCCTGGTATCAAGCACACATCCTAACACTTATGCATGTTGATGACTTAGATGTGCAACACACGAAGTAGAGTATATCTTCAATCAATGAAGACTTACATTCTGAGTGTGAATACACTAACGCAGAATTTGACTTCGGAGTACCACGATAATTGTGCGCCGTGTCTGGGTCTAATACTTCCTATACGGTGGGTAACGCCACCACCAAATCTTTGCTTGAAGTGTTTCTCTTGGTGTTACATTTGCAAAATCTTCGCATTTGATTTATCTTCATATATGTCTTATATAGACCTGTGTTCTGTCCTCTACAACATTCACTTATAGCTATGTCTTCTTATTTGAATCTTTTGAACTAAGTGAATGTGATCGGACCCTAACCTCTCTATGCTTTCTACCTCAAGCTCTATCTATCCAAATCATATACATTCTGTTGGAACCGTCAAATGTCTTTTCTGCGTCCTTGTCAGCAGAAGATACAGAGGCAAACATTAAATCTATTTTTAATGCTAAACCCTTATTGCCTGAAACCCGGAGAAGCCGGAACGACCACCCTGACAGTCCAGGCGTGCGTTGGAACATGGAACAACTCCCTATGCATTACATGTCCACCACGTGTCCCTCAGATGAGAACCGCCAGGGGCACCTGCGTAATTGCGTTGTGCCGTCTCCCGTCCTTATAAATGCCCGTCCCATCACGGTCAAAAATCTTCTACCACCTCTCCACCTCGACCAACCCTAGCGCCTCCGCTAGCCCTCGACGACGCCGGCGACGAAGCACGTTGCTGCCTCGACTTCGTCGACACCGTCTTCATGTCGGCCGCGGACATCGTCTTCTCCGCCGCCTCCATAGGTGTCTTCCGTCGCCAAGTTAGGGAACGGAAGATCGAACTGCTCGACCTCCACTTCATCTCCGTCTAGCAGTTCATCGTGTGGTAAATTTAAACCCTCTTTTTACCGTCCTTCTGATCCAATAGATTCATCCTATCTACCAATAGAAGTTTCTGCCTCCACATGTTTGGATCTATCCTGTCTACATCTCATACTTTGCCTAGCACATTCACATATGCTTCACACATAGTTAGATTCCTCACTTGTACCTATTCTTGGATTCGTACAAATCTGGAACCAACTCTCAACATATAAGTGATTGTCTTCGCGCTATGAGGTCAATGTCTTCTAAACTGATTTATCTTCAAACTCTTCTGAGAATGCATATGACCTCTTCCCCTTCCCTCGCATCACTAATGCTGTCACAGGTACATGTCCATGGGAGAATCCCTTGGTTCTCATAGTCTGCATTCATTTGCAGAATTCTTGCGGCGTGACATTCACTCTCCTGAAGCCACTTCCTCTGTGACTAGCAGACGGAAGCCTTTGACAGTGTTGAAGCCTTTCAGCTTGAATCTCATGGCAACTAAGAAATCTGTTAGGAAGGGTGGCAGACAGTGCCGTGGAAACACCTCCAGAGATTTGCCTCCTGACCTCTATGAAATGTACAAGACTGATCCAGAGGAGGACTACAATCAGAGAAAAACTCGAATCAAATGGATTCGAAGATATTGGGCAGATCAGTGGTTCAAGTACAGGTTTGTGACCCAGGAGTATGCTGATAAGAATGCCATCAAGCAAACATGGGGAGACATTTTGTACAAAAATCTTCCACCCAGGTCCAGAGCTGAAGCCATTGCCCAAGGCTTCTACCCTTGCATGGTCCGCGGGCCACAACCAGCTGATGCCGACCCATCGTCATTGCCATGGTGTCGTGACGTCAATCTGTTCAAGCACAACCTTCAGTATGCCAAGAACTCGGCCAAGGAGAACAAGAAAACTTGGGGATTAGACTTCAACCCTGGCCCTCTACGCCTCGTGTCGATGGCACATGCGAAGCTGAACCAAATCTGGTAGGGCCCTTCTACAACTTAGAAGCTCTCATCTCTCACATAAGGGTTCAAGGGGAGCATGTGGATCAACCTGCATACGACGCTGACTATGATGAAGCGCCTGCACCTCCGAAGCTGAAGAAGAAGAAGAAATTCAAGGCTTCGAAGCCTTCCACTCCACCAACAGCTTCGAGAGTGAAGCCTTTGGCCACTGCTCCACCTGCACCAAGTGTGTAGTCTGAAGGTCACTCTCGCATCTCCAAGCCGAAGAAGCTAAAGAAGAAGCCCATGCACAACCCCAGTTCTGCTCTGACTCCTGCTGCTGTTCTGAGGAACGAGAATGAAGCCATTGACCTATCAAGTGATGAAGATCTTGCTGATGGCGCTCTTGAGCAACTGATAAAGAGCAAGCAAGATGCAGAAATCTTCAATGACTTGCCTCTCTTTGACTTGGAAGTATTGAACAAATTCATTGATGAGTGGTTTGACACCCCCAATCTCAGCTTTGACGATCTGCATCTTCCATTTGGCCTAAGTGTCTCCTTCAACGGCGCCATTGCTTTTGAGCTAGCTCTTGCTCAGAAAATTGTTGAGCTGAAGCACAAGATTTATTTTGAAAAGGCTCAGTTCAAGAAGCATATGGCCAAGCTCAGCGTCAAAGAAGTCCAGAATTTTAAAGTCATGATGCATGAGCTCAAGGAATCCTTTCACAAAAGGCGTGAAGAAGCTAAAGGTTCTCGTGAGCGCATAAAGGCTTTGGCTGCCAAGTGCGTTCAAGCTTACAATGAAGCTGAGAAACGCAAGTCCCTTGGGCATCCTGGCATCGACCCCAGGATGGCTGCCAAGAAGAAGAAGCCAACTATGGCCCTAGCTGAAGCATCAAGGCAGGAAGAACCTCGCATTGTCTTCCCTGCCAGCATGACAGGCTCGAAGCCTAAGGTCCCCACAGTTGCTTCAGAACTCAAGAAGACAAAAGTGGCTCAAGCTGAAGCCTGCAAGCGCAAAACCAAGAACACCACGGATGAAGATCCACCCACCAAGAAGCGCAAGATCAAGAAAGTTTGGGCTGCTCCCACAGAGCCCCTTGTCGTCGAGCCAATTTCTGTTGCTCGTCCTGCGTGTGCACAACAAGAACGTCGTCTGACTGTTCATGAGCCTGCTACCACAGAGGCTCTTGAAGATATTCCCGTTGTTGACCCCACCGCAGCTGAAGACATTGGTCATCACGACAATGTTGAAGATGATGAAGTCCTTCCTCAGATTGAATACAATGTGGTATCATCGCCTGTTCTCACGAACATCGAACACATCAGCATTGGTCGTCCTTTGACGCCAATTGCTCAGGATGACTCATGGGCTGATCACCCACAAGAATCCCCATGTGTTGAAGACACACCAGTTACTCACCCAACACAGGTTACCACTCCACTGGTTGACGATTAAGACTTTGAGGCCCAACTAACTCCATCTCCACAATTGTCGCCAGTGTTCCGCAGGCTTCGCAAAGGACCAATGCCTCAAGTCGATCAATCAAGTGTTCCAGAAGGAGATGAGCGCCAATCTGTTTCATGCCAAGTGTTTCCTGAAGCCTCTCCTACTGTGAACATCCCTGAGTCTGAAGCGAAAGCGGCTGAAGATATTCCGGCTGCATCAGCCGATGAAGAAGCAACAAGAGAAGAAGAAGCACATCTTGCCACACCCCCTGCCGACCAAGTTGTTCTCGAGGAGAACGTGTCCGACCCTCCAGCTCCTGAAGTGGAGGTTATACATTCTGAGGCTGCCAACAACACCACCACTGAAGCCAATGACGTTGTCATGGCTGAAGCTAATGTGGCGCCTGAATTCAATGTGGTGCCTGAAGTGATAGCACTTGAAGCCAATGCTACACCTGACGCAAATCAGCAGCCTGAAGTCAATGCCACTGCTCCTGTTCCGCCTCTAAGGCCACATACTATCGAGCAAGCATACGACAACGATGACCAGCTCATCTCTATAAAATGGCGTCTTCTGGTTCCTCTGCATGCTGCTGGTCCGCCTGCTGCTGGTCCCCAATTTGATTACCACGTCGAGCACAGGCCTCAGGTTTAGAAGCCAAAGCCAAGACTGCCCAGGTTTCCAGGTACTGCCACTTCGCCAGGGTCCTTCAATGCGAATGGCTTCATTGTGCACAACACCTTCTTTGATAGCGCCAAGAACCCCTATTCCAAACCAAGGATTTCATCATATAGGTTCTGGATCTATCAACAGCGCAGCTATTATTCACGTGTTCTCTATGATCAAGTGCGCATCTTCCCACATATGCGTCTTGACACTGAAGCCATTACTGGGTTGCCTTGCCTAGAAGAAGCCCTTGATTGCTTCCGTGATGCTGGATTGCTGAACTTCGTGACTAATAAAGAGCATTGGAATGAAGAGCTACTTCTACAATTCTATGCAACCCTCCATATTCACGGCTACAACAGGGAACCGAAGACATGGGTCCTTGAGTGGATGACAGGAAATGTCCATCATGAAGCCAAAGCCTTTGACCTCATTGAGCTAACTGGCCTGCCCACTCCAGGATAACTATATGAACCTGGTTGTCAACGACACTGCGAAGCTTTGGAGAGTATCTTTCAGAAGCCAAAGCCCAACATGAGCCAAATGTTGAGCATGATGAAGCCCTTGCCACTCGATGTTGAGTACCCAAAGGAGTTCTTTGTTGAAGACCTTGAGTATCTGCCACGCACTATATATCATATCATCAGGCGAACTCTATGGCCTGTCAAAGGACACTCTTCATCAGCCAAATTTGAAGGAACAATGAAGACATTGGTCTTTTATATCTTCAATGGCATCAACTTCAACGCTCAAGACTTATTTATCGGGCAGTTGGCTATATCAGGCTTTGATCTCTTTGGATTAAAGTTCTATGCTCCATGGGTCATGCGTCTCATCAACCTTCACTCAGCCATCAACTATCAGCCTTCTACTCGCAACCATCTCATATTCTTGCCAGAGGTTGATATGTCAGTTGAAGCCATATACCAAGAGCCTGCCAAAGAGCCTATTTGTCTTCACAATGCTGATCACCAAAGGTTCACTCAGCCCATTGATGGAGTTCCAGCAGTCACTCGTGTTTATCCTCTGGCTAGACATACTCGCTTACCTAACCATGCAAAGACTGAAGCTACTAAGAGCACCATTGCCCAAAGGCCTCGGAAGCGATCTGGTGTTCTCAATGACCGAGAACTTCTCGTTGCCTTACATCAGAAACAGGATAAGCATCACTACTGGCTGAAGCGCCAGATGCAAAGCCTCTTGATGGATGTCAATCATATTCGCAACCTTGCCACCAAGAATGCCTTTGTTGCTGATGAATGCTGTCGGAGGTCATGGAAGAGTTTGACATTGCTGAGTGCTGAAGCAGATCTTCAAGATGATGGCTTCACTAAAAGATTCAAGTTTGACAACACTCCCCCAAGGAATGATGTTTTGCGTCGAACTCCGTCTCTTGAAGACTCTGATTATTCCTCCTCCGCTGCAACGGTGGATGCCAGAGTGATCGATGATCAAGATGATGCTACCTCACCACCTCCTCCTTCGGCGCGTGTCGACACTGCTCCAAGTACTACTGCACCGCCAAACACCAACGCCGACCCTGCATCTTCTCCTACTCCAACTGGGAACGAGTAGAGGCTCTGTGTCTTCAAACCTTTTTGGTCCTTACTGACAAAAGGGGGAGAAGCATATGAGTTGATAGTCTTCAAGCGGGTCCATATGGGCGGGTGCTTTATATTTTGCCTAGTGTTTACAACTCTCGCTTTTGTTACATTTGGTTCTCTGAGTTGTAACACTTGAACTTGATGGCCGTCTGCTACGTTTTCTGGTACTCTGTAATGCGATGATAAATTCCGCATGTGCTATGATAAATTCCGAACTTAGTCATTTTGCAGACATCCATTTCTCATTATGCATATCATTATATTCGACATATCAATTGTGCATGATGAATTGTCTTCATAAGTTGAAGAGGATCTCCACAAGTACAACCTGCCATGTGCATTTGCATTCAAAAGCAAATTACTTATATGCACATCTTTAGGGGGAGCCTTTTGCTACTTATGACGACAATACCATTATCCTTTACAGTTTCACATACTTTTATCCCCGTTGAAAACTTCAACCAGTTTGTCATCAGTCACCAAAAAGGGGGAGATTGTAAGTGCATCTAGTGCCACCCCTAGTTGGTTTTGGAGTATTGACGACAAACCTGGTTGAGGGACTAATGTGTTTGTGAGAATTGCAGGATAACATAGGTAGTAGTCCCTCATTGATTTGGTCTACCTACCGGAGATGACCCCTAGAAATGTATGAAGACATTGACGACAATGGTGGTATATGAAGATATTCATATCGAAGACTATGACGAGAGAAGACATTGTGTGAATACTATGGAGCACGAAGACTTAGACATTTCGTTGTTTCCTTTTCTTCTTTGTTGAGTCATAGGAACCACCGTACTGTTAGGTGGGGTCCAAGTGAACAAAGTCAGAGTGATTGAAGTGATGCTCAACCAAATCCTATGTCTTCGAGGGAAGACAATGAGAGCAAATCTTATCCAGAGCTGGATGAGTCAGCTTTACTTGTAACCCAAGTAAAGTTGTCGCGTGTGTTTGAAATCTGACCGTTGGAACACATGTCAGTTCCTTAGGGTGTGTTTGGTTGTGGAACGAAGTGGAATGGAATGGAATGGTTCCATGACATTCCATTCCACTAGAATGAGTCGGTTCCATTCTTATGTTTGATTCAGGTAATAGATGGAATGGAATGGTTACATTCAAGTGTTTAGTTGGTGAGACATAATAAAACGAATTTGATCATTTTAATAACATTTATACACAAGCATGGCAGATACTGAAATACATGAAATCAAACATATCATATGACTATTTCTCTTGCACCAATACATTTTTACAAACGAAAAGAAGCAATTTACACAGAAGAACCAATAATATATGGAAGGTACGATCTGCTACCGCTCATGTGCCTCCAACGAGAAAAAGAAGATGCATATCATCGCTAACTCAAGAAGAAGCAATCTACAGAGAAGATGCTACGGTAGCCCCCAACAGGCCTGGCCGCCGCAGCCCCGGCAGACTAGGCCGCCCGTGCCACCGCCCCCTCCCCCGCGCAGATCAGGCCGGCGCGCACCAGTAGATCAGGTCGCCGGTGCTGCGTCCCAGCAGATCAGGCCGCTGCCGCCACCGCCCCCTCCCCCCGCGTAGATCAGGCCGGCGCGCCCCAGCAGATCAGGCCGCCGCCGCCGCCGCTGGAACGGTTCCTAGGAACGCCGCCGCCACCACAGAGCAGGCCATCGGCCTCCAGTGGCTCGGCCGCCGTACTCGCTCCTCTTCAGATCGAGACATGGAGGGACGAGGGAAGGAGGGAGAGGAGACGAAAGATGGAGAGGCGAGGATTTGTCGGGAGTGACGGGCTCGAGCGAGACCCAGGACCGGTTCCATGTGATTCCTCCGATTTGGAGGTACCGGCGCATTCCGGATATGGGCCGAATATTCCCTCCGCTGGAACGAGTTGGTTCCTGGTCCGCTTGAGTACCAAACGCAGGAACGGGGCGTCGGAACAGGTCCGACCCATGACATTCTAGTTGGTGATTGAAACCAAACACACCCTTAGTGACCCAGGGTCACTTCGGACAAATTAGGTCGGGTTGCCTAGTGGCTATACATAGCCCACCCCCTACACCATAAATTGGTGGCTGCTTAGAGTGAATACACGGCATTTGTGGTTTGAGAGCAACCCACCTCCGAAGCATTTGAGAGAGAGATCCTTGCAAGGACAAAGCCCAAACACCCAGAGCCAAAGAGTTCTAGGCATCACTGAAGTCTTTATGTCTGCGTGATCAGAAGACTTGTTACACTTGAGGACTGTGAATCCTCCAGCCATTAGGCGTCGCGTTCTGAGCATCCAAGAGTCATTGTGGATCGCCGGTGAACGATGTCTGTGAAGGTTTGGAAGTCTACCTTGAAGACTTACCAGAGTGATTGGGCGAGGACTAGGTGTCCTTATCTCAAGGGGAATAAGGTGAAGACGCGATCTTCTGAGTTAAATCTCAGCCTCCCTAACTAGACGTACAGTTGTCACAGCAACTGGAACTGGTCTAACGAATCACTGTGTGCCCCAAGCTACTGGTTCTATCCCTTCCTTCTCTTTACTCACTGTTTGTCTTTGTGAAGTCATTGCCTGCTTGCCTTATCTGTTTGACTTCACTGTGTGACTACTTGTTATGATTGGCTTCATACAATCTTCCATCCTGATCCATACTGCCTAGCTGCTATTAGTCTTCGTGCTTTCACTTCATTGAATACTTGACTATGGCTTGTCTAGTGTAGTCTACCTTCCGCTGCATATAAATAGGATCGGTTCTATTGTTTGTCTTTGAAACTTCCATGTTTTGAAGTCTTTCATAAAAATTGCATATTCACCCCCCTCTAGTCGATATACAGCTCTTTCAGCTGCGTCTGGTATTGATGTGTTTGGTCTCAAGTTTTATGCTCCATGGATAATGCGGCTCATTAAGCTTCACTCCACGATCAACTATCAAGCCTCTGCACGCAATCATGTTGTCTTTTTGCTTGAGTTTGATATGTCTTATGAAGCCATCTATCCTGAGCCTACCAAGCAACCACTTCAACTGCTCAATGTTGATCATCAAAGCTTCATGCAGCATGTTGAAGGTATCCATGTGCCCAATGCAAATGTCTCTGCTTATCCTCTGGCTGGAAATCTGCACCTACCGCATCGTGCCAACACTGATGCCACCGATAGCACAATTTCTCAAAGGCCTAAGAAGCCTCCCCATGTCCTCAATGACTGAAAGCTTCTGGTTTCACTTCACCGGAAGCAGGATAAGCACCATGATTGGTTGAAGCAGCACATGCAAAGTCTTCTCACTGCGTGAATCACATTCGCGGCTTGGCTACTAAGAAATCCTTCGTTGCTCATGAAGACTGTCGGCAGTCCTGGAAGAGTGTCACATTGCTCTGCTCTATAGATGATCTTCAAGCATAAGGCTTCATCGAGCGCTTCAAGTTTGACTCCAGGGCTCCACAATCTGTGACTTGGCGTCCAACTCCCTCAATTGAAGATTATGAGTACTCATCTTTGGCTGCAAGTGTTGTTGCTTGTGTCATCGATGAAGAAGACGACGCCACTTCTCTAGCAATCACTTCACTGCATCACGACACTGCGTCCCCTTCTACACCGCCCAACTCCAACGTCGACCCGGTTGCACCAGCATCTTCACCGCCTGGGAACGCATAGATACTCTATGTCTTCAAACCTTTTTGGTCCTTACTGACAAAAGGGGGAGAAGCATATGAGTTGATAGTCTTCAAGCGGGTCCATAAATGGGTCGCGTGCCTTATTTTTTGCTAAGTACTTACAACTCTCGTTTTGAAACATTTGGCTCTTGAGTTGTAACACTTCAACTTGATGGTCGTCTGCTACATTTCCTGTTGTTTCTTCTACTTGGTTAAATATCTATCCTATGCATGAAGTCATTCAACAGACGCCCATTTTTCATTATGCATATCATTATCTTCACTACATCTGTGTATGCATGATGGATTGTCTACAAAAGATTGAGGGAGATCTCCACAAAGCAAAACATGCCATGTGCCTTTGCATTCAAAAGCAAATTTCCTATATGCACATCTTCAGGGGGGAGCCCTCTCAATCTCATGAAGTCAATGACCGTGTTATCTATAGTTTCACATATTTTATCATCATTGAAAACTTCAACCTGTTTGTCATCAATCACCAAAAAGGGGGAGATTGTAAGTGCATATAGTGCCCCCTAGTTGATTTTCGAGTATTGACGACAAATGTGGTTGAGGTACTAACGTGTTTGTCAGAATTGCAGGATAGCACAGGTAATAGTCCCTCACTGATTCGGTTTATCTTCCAGAGATGACCCCTAAAAAAGTGTGAAGACATTGAAGACAGTGGTGGCTTGTGAAGACATTCATGTGAAGATAATGACCTATGAAGACATTCAATGAAGACTATGGAATGGGAAGACATGGTTTCTTTCGTGATTCTTTTTCTTCTTTCTTGAGTCATAGGAACCACCGCACTGTTAAGTGGGGTCCAAGTGAAACATAGTCAGATGACTAATGTGATGCTCAACCAAAATCCTATGTCATCGATTGAAGACAATGAGAGCAAATCTTATCCAGAGTTGGATAAGTCAGCTTTGCTTGGAGCTCCAGCTAAGTTGTTGCATGTGTTCAAAATCCGACCATTGGACACGTGTCAATTCCTTAGTGACAAAGGATCATTTCAGACATATCATGTCGGGTTGCTGATGGGCCTCGAACCCCTCGTTGGTTACCCCAAGTGGAAGGTGTAAGATGCAGTAAGTAGAAATGTTTTCCCCTAGCAATGATGCCAAGGATCGAATCCCCATAGACTCCTAGGTTCAACAAGTAGGTGTCAATTGCTAACGGCGCAATTAGCAATCAACGTGGACATGCACACAGATACAAATAACTTTGCTCCCAACGAGTACAGAGAGGTTGTCAATCTCTCCGGCCTTGTAGTTCACAAAGGGTTAAAAGCAATATGATAGTAGTGATAGATAGTGTTTTGCAACAGTAAGTAAATAGGAAAAGTAAATAGTGGATGTGATCAATGATGGTAATATAGACCGGAGTCTCATGATGTTCACTAGTGATGTCTCTCTCCCAAAAGACGATAAAACAGCTATGTGAGGTAAACAAATTACAGCTGGGCAATTGACAGGACCACGAACACAAACCAATGCTGATTACATTGCAAGAAAGGTTGAGGTTCAAAGCATGGGCGGTACGCCAAAGTAATTAGACCGAAATCCATCAATATCTACTACTAATCATCCACCTTGAGATATCTCTCCAGAACATCTCGCTGGTATTAAGTTGCGAGTCCCACCCATAGTGTAAACTCAATGCAACAGACAACTGCATTAAAAGAACTTTGCGTAAAGTAAACAATCCTTGCACCCGCGGGCACAAGCACCGTTGTTTTCCTCCTTGTGGCAACAGCACATCCCCTAGACTCATGTTTCTGTCACTCAAGCTAGTCATCGAGGGGCATGAACCCACAATCGAGCATAACGTTCCCTCTTGGAGTCACTACTTACTACTCGGCCAAAGCAATAAATAACAACGGAGAACATGCAAGAATTACTTATGAACTAAAATATAAAAGAGGTGAATCAAATATATTACTCAAGATCAATCTGAACATAATCTCATAATCCATCGGATCCCACCAAACTCAACATAGCAACAGCATAAGGATTACATAGGTGCCTCGATCATGTAGGGCAGCTCACGGGGACTAATTAGTGAAGCACAAGAACGGGAGGAGAACATCACATAGCTACTGGTCATGGACTCATGGTCCAAGGGAGACTACTCATGAGTCATCCAGGAGGCGTCCATGGTGGTGGAGAAGCTCCCGGTGGTGATCCTCCCCTCCGGCAGGGTGCCGGGAAGAGTTCTCCTGGTGCTCCCGATCTTGGAAGCGGCGGTGGCGGAGCCCCTGTGGTGCTCCCACAGGGCGCCTGGAGCCCCTGTGGCCCCCCCAGGCTGCCCTTCGGACGCAGTGTTGTTTCCGGATCGCTGATTTTTTATATAATTTTTCTGGATTTTTCTGGGCAGTTCTCAAAACGTGAAAACCTGAAATACAAAAACAACCGAAAACAGAAACTGGCACTGGGGTGCACTGGATTAGTAAGTTAGTCCAAATATGATCAAAAGTGTATGGAAGTGTATGAATATCATAGCAATATCACCCAAAAGTGGCATGGAGCAAGCAGAAATTATAGATACGTTTTGGACGTATCAGTTGCCTCCTAGCTATAAATAGCCCACCCCCTACAGCATAAATTGGTGGCTGCTCAGAGTAAGTGCATGGCTTTTGTCGTTTGAGAGCAACCTCTGAAGCCTTTGAGAGAAAAGATCCTTGTGAGGACAGAGCCCAAAACATCCAGTGCCAAAGAGTGTTGGGCATCACTGAAGTCTTTCTGTCTGTGTGATCTGAAGACTTATTACACTTGAGGATTGTGGATCCTCTGGCCGGTTAGGCATCACGGTCTGAGAATCCAAGAGTCATTGTGGATCGCCGGTGAACGAAGTCTGTGAAGGTTAGGAAGTTTACCTTGAAGACTTACCAGAGTGATTGGGAGAGGACTTGGTGTCCTTAGCTCAAGGGGAATAAGGTGAAGACACGGTCTTCAGAGTTCAATCTCAACCTCCCTAACCAGACATACAGTTGTCACAACAACTGGAACTAGTCTACCAAATTCTCTTTGTCTCCCAGCTACTGGTTCTATCTTCCAACTCATTTACATTCCAGTTTTTCTTTGCAAAGTCATTGCTTGTTTGTCTGATCTGTTTGACTTCACTGTGTTAAGACTGTTCCCTTTTAAGCTTCATTTTGTCTTCCATCTTGATCCATGTTATCTAGCTATCAATAGTCTTCGTATTTTCACTATGTGCTTACTTGACGATTGTGTGTCTAGAGTCATTTATCTTCCGTTGCTTATCATATAGGTTCTTTTCATCTGTCTGTCTTCAAAAGATATCGTGTTTTGAAGACTTTCGTAAAAATCGCCTATTCACCCCCCTCTAGTCGATAACTTGCGCTTTCACTTAGCGGTTGTACCGCTCCTGCAGTTTTCTGCACATAGTAGGTAGATTCATGGGGTCCTATAAAAGGGGGTCTTCTTCCCCCAATGGACCCCATCCTTTGAGCTCATGTTCTTCCCCCATTGTCGACCTTCTTCAAGCATGCTATCTATCAATCCCTCCATGGATTCTTGCTAGTTTTGGGAGGAAAAGAGAGAGGAGATCCAGTTCCACATATCCACCAATCACTTTTACCTCTATGTGAGGGGAACCCTTTAGATCTAGATCTTGGAGTTCTTCGTGCTCTCTTCTTCGTTCTTTCTCTCATTTTCCTCACTAGCATTAGTTGCTTTGGTGGCATTTGGGAGAGAAGGACTTGGGCACTCCGTGTGCCCTTGCCATTACATTTGGTGCATCAGTTTGAGTTCTCCATGGTGATACATAGAAGTTACAAGTTGAGAAGCTTATTACTCTTGGGTGCTTGGTACCCTTGAGCATGTTCCTCTTGGGTGCTTGAGCGCCCTAGACGGTTAAGTTCACCTCAGAGCCATATTCCATTGTGGTGAAGCTTCGTGGTGTCGTTGGGAGCCCCCAATTAAGTTGTGGAGATAGCCCCAACCTTGGTGGTGTTCGGCGCTCAATCATTGTGGTGTAAAGCTCTAGGCAAGCGTCGGGGTCTCCAATTAGGTTGTGCAGATCACCCCGAGCAATTTGTATGGGTTCGGTGACTGCCCTCAAGGGTCCCTTAGTGGAATCACGGCATCTTACATTGTGCGAGGGCGTGAGGAGATTACGGTGGCCCTAGTGGATTCTTGGGGAGCATTGTGCCTCCACACCGCTCCAATCAGAGATTAGCATCCGCAAGGGTGTGAACTTCGGGATACATCATCGTCTCCGCCTTCCTCGATTATCTCTTACCCGAGCCCATTACTTATGCACTTTACTTTGTGATAGCCATAGTGTTTTTTGTCATATATATTGCTTTCACCAAGTAGTTTATCTCGGTTAGCATAAGTTGTCGGTGCACATAGGTGAGCCCAGTTGTTGTTTGTTTTGTGCTTGACAAATTAACCGCTAGGTTTATTCCGCATTTGTTCAAGCCTAAACCATAATTATGTTAAAGCGCCTATTCACCCCCCACCTCTAGGCTACATCCACGATCTTTCACCTGGGCCAACACCGCCTTGAGGAGGGGCATGGAGAGCACAACCACGTCTACTCCGGAGATGCCCAGAGCTACTATGATGCACCAACTCGGCGTGTTTGCCACGACCAGCAAGGTGCTACTTGGGCACCATCGTCTCCACCACGAGATGGGCTTGATGCATGGGGTCGACATTGACAACTCCCCATACAGTAGGACCACCATGGAGAGCATTGGAGCGACCACTCCGATGATGCTCGAAACTACTACGAGCCTCAACCACGACATGCTCATCATGATCATTGCGGAGAAGGCGAAGAAGGCTTTGCCATGGGAGGAAGAGGTCATGGGTGTGCTCATCGCGGCCATGAAGATGATGGTATTGGTAAATTCAAACTTACCACCATCATTCAATGAGAAAACCGAGCTCGATGATTATTTGGAGTGGGAGATGCGTGTGTGTCGGTGTATTGGATCGACACCTATGGGATCACAAAAATCCCTACTACAGTTGCGGGGCGCGGGGTTGAGAGAAGAGCGGATCAAAAAAGATAGCACAAGGTTCCTTTACCCAGGTTCGGGCCGCGAGGATGCGTAAAACCCTACTCCTGCTTTGGTGGATTGTATATCTGTGTTCTTCAGCTAGCTATGGGGCGTGAGGAGCTCCAAAAAGCCGAATCCTCCTCCTGGTCGCCTCGGGCCTCCTTTTATAGAGAAAGGGGTCGCCACAGTGGCACACAGGAGGTGGAAAGGGTACAGTGATGCGAGGTTTATCCCTCGCATTACATGACAAGGCGCATTTAATGCGTCTTGCTTAGGTGTCCTTGCTTTATCGGGGACGGGGGAGAGTCCTGTCTTGTCCGCCGCCGCTCCTTCTTGTGTCGACACGCGCCCTGGCCAGCGATGCCTGAGATGCTATGTAGGCAGGCAGGCAGCTGAGGTGGCGCAATGGCGGGTCTTCACGAAGATCTGCATGCCGCCACGCAGGTGCCTGCCCAGCTGGTTGGGTCGGCAGCTGCATAAGGCGGTGGTGGTTTAGTTGGCGTGGGCCTGATGGTGGCCCTGCGGGTGTTCTCGGCAAGATCTGCATACCACTATGGGGACATCTCCCGAATCCTTGCCCCATGGGGGCGGTGGACTCAAGGGTGATTTGCTCCGTAGGCGAGGGGCGGGTTGCCGCACCAAGGGTCTTGCCGGGGCTGCTAAAGCCGGCCCCGGCAAGGATCTTGCCGGGGCTGTTGAAACTGGCTCCCGGCAAGGATATTGCTGGGGGAATCTGCTTCATCCCTTTGCTCTTTGTGGTCTTGTTCTCTTGGGCTTCAGTCTTACCCTGGCTTATCTCCTTTGCCTTGCTTGGTGCGGCGGTGCCCGTGGCTCAGACTGCCAGTGCACAGTTATAGGGGTACAAAAAGTGTACCCCTCTTTTTGTACACCGACAGGAGCCCGCGGGCCTGGGCCACACATAAGCGCGATGCGTTGTTGAGCTAGGCCCAGAACGGTTTTTACCGTGGTAAGATTTTCCGTGCGCTGCGCCTCCCACGACCCGCACGCGTGGCGCGGGGTGGAGGGGCGTGCGTGACGTGGGCGGCATGCGTGGGGCGGTTCCCGCAGGCATGCGTCACATCGCAGTAAAGAGGCGGCTTCGTGCCTTCCCCATAAACGGGTGGAGTCATGGAGGCGCGGCCCATTTACTGAATGGGGTCGAGGCGCGGTCCTCAAGGCGTCCACTCTCCACGATCACGGGGTGGGGAGAGGTCGCCTCACCCGTCCCCTCGGTTCTGCGTGTCTGCCACCTGTCTCCCATGCGCTTGGGGTGGCAAACGGTGGAGGCGGGAAACCGGGCCGTCGCTGGTTGGGGCGGCGGTCGGTCCTGGCTCCCTGCGCCTTCCCTGTCTTGATTGGCCGAGCGGGGCAGTCGAACCCCAACCCCGTTCCTTTATAAAGAGCGGGGGGGAGGGACGGTGTCTCGCAATCTTCCATCTTCTTCCTCCTTCAGCTTCTGCTCCTCTCTTCCATTCACCGTGGAGAGAGGAAATCTTGGCCCTTCAACGGTGGCGGCGAGGGTCGCCGCTCGACAACGCGTCCCTCCTTCTCCTGCACCTGTGGTGGTAGAGCCGGCCGCGAGGGGAAGGGGGAGGGGGCGAGGCCGTGGGCAAGGCCGGGGCGCTTGGGGAAGAGGAGAACGGGGTGGCCCGCCAGCCTCGCCCCCGCCAGCAGCTCCTCCTCCCGTAGAGGGCCATGTTGGGGATGACCCTTGTGGTTCTTCGTCAGGTTGTGTCGGCCGCCGCGCTGTCGCCTTCGTCTCCCGACTCCATTTGCTCGGGAGATGGAGCTGGATCCGCCGGAGTCGTTGCGGCTGCACATGAGGCGCTGCGGGATCAGTGGCACGCGGGTCCGCGTCGACTTCCCTACTCCTCATGTAATGTATCTTCGTCAGGGATGGAAGATGTTTGCTCGTATCCACAGCTTGATAGATGGGATCACTCTCCATTTTAAGTTGATGGAGGGTGGCCTTCTTTCCGTCATGGTCTTCGGGCACTTCGGGACTCGCGCAAGGTGCTGCGTGGAGAGCTCTTCTGATGACAAAGACTCCTCCTCGAGCGAGAGTGACGAGGAGGACAGCGGCAGCGACGACGAGGGCGGTAGGCGGCAGGATGACGGGTCCGACTAGGTGTTGGGCGCCGCTCCTGGTGGCACCGGCGACCCCATCATCCGTGTCGTCGGCTCCTTGAACATCTCGGGGCCGTCCCCTTGGCGGCTGGCATTGGGAGGCTGCGGAAGAGGAAGAGGGCGGACGGCAAGGTCGTCATGTCGGAGTACGCGGGCACCGATGCCTTTGACGCGTACTGATGTCCTGCCGCCTCGTCTTCGAGCTCTGCTTCCTGCGCCGCCATCACCATCCAGCCCTTGGGCGACCACCAATATGTCCTCTTGGTGTCTTCTGCCACCCGTAGCTCGCCTAGGCGCTCCTTTTGCCCTTCTCGCCTCCTTGACATACCTCCTGAGGAGAGGGACAAGAAAGGCATTACGGCATCTTATCTCTTTTTAGATTGTAAGCCTTCGGGCATCTGTTAAATTTAGAACTTGTAATCCCCTTGTTCATGTTTTTCATTTCCTATGGACTATACCTGAGTGGAATGCTTTTAATGAAAAAGGAATGTTTGCCGGGTCATTTGTTCGCAGGTAGAACCCACAATAGGGAACAAATCCCTTATATCTCTAAGATAAACATTTTCTCGCCCGGCAACAGGCCTCGCCATCCCCCCACTTTGCTCGACCTATCTCACGCCTTTGGTGGAGCCAGGGATGAAGTGGGTTTAGGCTCCTTGTTTCAACCCTTCGCTGCCGCGACTACGACCAAACTTGGTCCCAGGAACGAGCCCTAGGGCCTAGAGTTGTGGGAGCACGGTAGTTTTAAGGAAAGAAACGAGGTTTCACATACCTCAGTCCATAATGGAATGCATGATAAGGGATGAAGAACTTATCTGAAGCTGCAGCCCCCGGCAACCCTGGTTTGCCGTGGGTGAATCTTTGCTCTTGCAGCCCCCGGTAACACTGGCTTGCCGGGGCCTAAATGCTGGTCTGTTCCTTTTTCTTCTCCCCAAGTGGTTTCGGCAAGGATATATGTGTGTCCTGTGAACCAAAGGAGATAAAAGAAAGACAAAGGGATGCAAACTCAACCTCTAAGCTAGGGGTTAGCCACCGCTAAGCACTATCAACCCTAAACAAGGACCAGACTCGACTCAGCATGCATGCTATAACTTAGGGCGCTGGCGCTTCATTTATTTATGCTCAGGGTCTGCGCCTGGCTTTGTACAAAGGGTTACATGCCTTGCCAGCAAGGCTTGTACAAAAGGTGGCTTGCCGGGGGGCCCGGCAAGCCGCGCCTTATGGGTAAAACTTGCGAAGATGCTCGATATTCTAGCAATTGCTCACCGGAACGGCATTTTTGGTCTCCAGGCGGACTGCGCCAGGCCTGGTGACTCGTATTGCCTGATAAAGGCCTTCCCACTTCGGCGTCAACTTGTCGGTATTTTTGGCCGATTGAACGCGCCGAAGAACAAGGTCGCCTTCCTCAAAGCTTCGGGCACGGACCTTGCGGCTATGGAAGCGGTGCAAGGCTTGCTGGTAGTGTGCTGCTCTCAAAGCTGCCCGAAGACGATCTTCCTTAAGGAGCGTTGCGTCATCTTGCTGTAGTTTCTCTTGCTCAAGCTCATCATAAGCGAGCACTCGAGGTGACCCGTATATGAGTTCAGTGGGGACAACTGCTTCTGCCCCCTATACTAGGGCGAAGGGTGTCTGGCTAGTGGCTCGATTTGGCGTCGTTCTGATCGACCAAAGAACCGTTGGCAATTCATCAATCCAGCGCCTTCCGCTCTTGAGCAGCCTGTCAAAGGTCTTTCTCCTTAAGCCTCGCAGTACTTCAGCGTTTGCCCTCTCAGCTTGACAGTTGCTTCGTGGGTGAGCAACGGAAGCGAAACAGACCTTGCTGCCGAGTTCTTGAGTATATTGCATGAAGTTGCGGCTTGTGAACTGTGTGCCGTTGTCGGTGATGACCCTGTTGGGTACACCAAAACGGCACACTAGTCCGTTGAAGAACTTGACGGCTGAATGTGTTGTGACCTTCCTCACTGCCTCCACCTCTAGCCACTTTGTGAACTTGTCGATTGCGACGTACAAGTACTCAAAGCCCCCGAAAGCGCGGGGAAAAGGGCCCAGTATGTCGAGCCCCCAGACAGAGAAGGGCCAGGAGAGAGGAATGGTTTGAAGGGCTTGAGCTGGTTGATGAAGTTTCTTTGAATGGAACTGACACGCTTCACACCTGGTGCCAGTGTCGTCGCATCCTGGAGGGCAGTGGGCCAAAAGAAGCCTTGCCAAAATGCCTTGCCCGCAAGGGCTCTTGACCCTATGTGGGATCCACATATGCCTCCATGTATCTCTGCCAACAGCCCCAGTCCTTCCTCTCGAGGGATACACTTCAATTTCACGCTGTTTGGTCTCTTTTTGTATAGGACGTCATTGACGAACTGGTACATAGCAGACCGACGGGCTACTTTTTCCGCTTCTTCCTGCTCCTCAGGAAGTTCCCCAGTTTGGAGGAATCGGACGGTATGCTGTGCCCACGCTGGAGCCTGGGGCTCGACGGTGAGGACTAAAGGCATTTCCTCCGCTATAGGAGCTGCTGTCTCGATGGCAAGAGCTTGACGCTCCGCCGGAGTTAGCCGTCCTGTGGCGGGCTCAGTGTCCCCGGCAACATCCTTGCCGGCGGCTCCGGGGAGCTCGGCGGGAAAGTACTTGCCGGGCCCTGATTTCCTCCTCTTGTTTTGCTCTGTTGATGGATCAACGGATGGCTAAGAAAGCTGAAGCACAAAGGTACCTGGTTCCACAGGTAACTTGAGGGCAGCGCGCTTTGACAGGTTATCGGCGATGTTGTTCTCTGCTCGGGGAACGTGCTCCGCCTGTATACCATCAAAGTGCTCTTCTAGCTTCCTCACTTCATCGACGTAGGCCTTCATCAACGGGCTCTGGTAATCTTTGTTGACCTGTTTGACGATGAGCTGTGAATCGCCCCTGACAATGAGTTTCTTGATTCCGAGGTCTGCCGCGATCCTAAGACCAGCAAGCAGCCCCTCATATTCGGCAGTATTGTTCGTCGACACCTCCCTGGGGAAGTGCATCTGGACCACGTACTTGAGGTGCTCTCCGGTGGGCGCGACAAGCAGTACACCAGCCCCGGCACCCTGTAAGGAGAAAGCTCCATCAAAGTACATGATCCAGTCGCAACTCGCCTCTTTGCCGGGGAGAGCAGTTTCCTGGACTTCTTCATCAGGGGACGCAGTCCATTCTGCAACGAACTCCGCCAGGACTCGGCTTTGAATCGTCGAGGTACTTTCAAACTTGAGGCCAAAGCTGGACAGCTCCAGTGCCCACTCTACAATTCTTCCCGTTGCATCTGGATTGTGCAATATCCGTTGTAGAGGGAGGCGAGTGACGATAGTGATCTCATGCGCCTGGAAGTAATGACGCGGCTACCTCGAGGCCATAAGAAGGCCGAAGAGCAATTTCTGCACACCGGAGTACCTTGATCTAGCGCCCTGCAAGAGGGAGCTAACAAAGTAGACCGGGTGTTGCATCATTTTCTTCCTTGACTGCACTCCAACCAGTCGTTTCGTCTCTGCACCAATGGCATGAGGCTCTGTCGCTGCTATAACCTCATCATCGATTTCTCTCTGCGCCACTAGTGCGGCACTGACCACCTGGTTTGTTGCCGCCAGGTATAGCAGCAACGGTTCTTGTGGCCTAGGCGCAACTAGTACTGGCGTGGAGGAAAGATACCTCTTCAAATCTTGTAATGCTGCTTCAGCTTCTGGCTCCATCGGGCCTGCCTTTTTCAAAATCTTGAAAAAGGGAAGGGCGCGCTCGGCAGACTTGGAAATGAATCTGCTCATGGCGGCAACGCAGCCAGCAAGCCGACGCACATCCTTGACCCGTTTGGGTGCTTCAATCTGTTCTATAGCTTTGATCTTGTCCGGATTGGCCTCTATCCCACGCTTTGACACAAAGAACCCGAGAAGCTTGCCGGACGGGACGCCGAAGACGCACTTCTCAGGGTTCAGCTTGAGGTTGATCTTGCGTAGGTTTACAAATGTTTCTTGTAAATCCGGTATAAGGGTTGTCCTGTTCTTGGTTTTGACCACTATATCATCCATATAAGCCTCCATATTTCTATGGAGCTGGGGTTCAAAACCAATCTGGACTGCCCTTGCAAACGTCGAGCCAGCACTCTTCAACCCGAAAGGCATTCGTACGAAACAGGTCGTACCACATGAGGTGATGAATGTTGTCTTCTCTTCGTCTTCTCTTGCCATGAAGATTTGATGGTAGCCGGAGTAGGCATCGAGGAATGACAACAGGTCACACCCAGCCGTGGAGTCAACAATCTGGTCGATGCGCGGCAACGGAAGGGGTCCTTGGGACAAGCCTTATTGATATCTGTGTAATCAATACACAGCCTCCACTTCCCATTTGCCTTGCGCACAACCACTTGATTGGCCAACCACGTTGGATGGAGCACTCCTCTTACCAAACCTGCTGCTTCCAGTTTCTGGATCTCCTCTGTGATGAACTCTTGTCGTTACAAAGCTTGCTTCCTGACCTTCTACTTGACGGGCCACGCATGAGGACAGATAGCAAGGTGGTGCTCAATCACCTCCCTGGGAACGCCGGGGATGTCGGATGCTTGCCATCCAAACACATCGACATTTGCCCGCAGGAAGGTGACGAGCGCGTCTTCCTACTTGTCATCAAGGATGGAGCTTATGGTGAAAGCCCATCCTGTGCCGTCCTCCTTGACAGAAACCTTCTTGGTTCCCGGCGGTGTGGCCCTGGACTTCTTGTTTCTGCCGGTGGAGCTCTTTGGCACGTCCTACACTCCGAAGAGGTGCGCTTGCCGGAGTGGGTGTCCGAGGTCTCACCGGTCTTCTTCTTCTTCTCCCCTCCCGGGGCTCCAATGGCAGGAACAAGTGCCCTCGTGGCGGTAGCTGCTGCAACTGCCTGCTGGTATAGTTGGTCAGCGCAAATTAGCGCATCTTTCTTATCGGAGGGGATGGTGATGATCGTCACAGGTCCTGGCATCTTCAGGGTATTGTAGGCGTAGTGTGACGCTGCCATAAACTTTGCCAGCGCTGGGCGGCCAAGGATCGCGTTGTAAGGCAAGGGGATCTTGGCAACATCGAACATGATCCTTTCTGTCATGTAGTTCATATCACTTCCAAAAGTCACGGGAAGCGTGACCTTTCCCTTTGGTTGACTTCTTCCCGGGTTGACACCCTGAAACGTGCCCGTCTCTTTGAGGTCTCCGTCAGGAATCTGCAGCTTCTCGACCACGGTAGGGGAGACTAAGTTCAGACCGCCCCCGCCATCGACTAGCATCTTTGTCACCTTGAGGCTGCGTATTGTCGCTGAAACCAACAATGGCAACACCCGACCGCAGTAGTGCGATCAGGGTGATACTCAGCGTAAAAAATGATAGGCATGCTGGACCATTTTAGCGGCTTTTGGGCACAAGACGATGGCTCCGCCGCTGTTATCTCACGCGCCCACTGTTTAAGCTGGCGGTGAGAAGTATGCAACGAGGCGCCGCCATCGACGCACATGGCCTCCGTGGCTTTCTGAAACTCTTGGTCACCGGACTCGTCGTCCTCTTCGTGATCGTCATCTTCTGGCTTTCTGTCACGGCCCCGGGCGGGCCTCTCCTGCTGTTTATCCTTGCCGCGACGGCCCGCTTGGCCGTCACGCTTCTTGCCGGACCCCTCAGCACTGTCTTGGCCCTTCTCCTTGTCCCGCCTATCATATTCAGCCCTCTGCTTCTCAGCAAGGAGCTCAACATGTCGGCAGTCCTGGAGATCATGGCCTTTGGTGCGATGGATCTTGCAGTATCGCTTGCCGGAGTGACCTGTCTTTTTGGCAGCCGCCAAGGCCTGGCAGGCGACACACCCGGCAATTTCCTTGCCGGGGTCACCCGCCTTGGTTTTCTTGGCGGAGCCGGCATCGTCAGATCCCTCGACGGCAAGCATGGCTTTACCTTTGCGCTTCCTGTTGCGGTGCCGGCCTTTCTTCGCCGGGGCAGCAGTATTCTCATCTGAAGAGTCGGTTTCCGCGCTGGCATCTTCGCCGGGGTACTTCCTTCCCTCTTCAGCCCGGGCACATCTGTCAGCAAGAACATAGAGTTCCGCCACATCTTTCACCTTGGTAATTGCCACTTCTTCACGCATCTTGCGGTTACGCACGTTCTGATGGAACGCGCTGATGCTGGCGGCAGGGTGAACATCAGGGATATTGTACTGTACCCGGCTGAACCTCTGTATATACTTGCGCAGACTCTCGCCTCCCTTCTAGGGAATGACATGCAGGTCACTTGCTTGGCCATGGGCTTGGTGACCTCCCGTAAAGGCGCCAACAAACTCATGGCACAAATCCGACCAGGAGGAAATAGAGTCCACCGGCAAGTGCATCAACCACGACATGGCGTTGGGTTTAAGAGCTAATGGAAAGTAATTCGCAAGCACCTTATCGTCATGGGCTCCGGCAGCTTGCATCGTATCAGGGATATTACTAGCATATATAAACCGGCTAGGGAGATCCGGATTATGGTAATGTAGTTGTGTTGTTATAAATTCAGTAGAAGTTACGGCCCATGAAGGCTTAGGGCCCATGTGCAATGTTTACGGTTTATAAACCGTCCTATTATGTAACTTGAGAGACAAGGAAGAAAGAATAGAGACCGAGGCGGACACGATTATGAGCCGGCCTCGGGACTCTGTAAACTGGACCAGGCGTTGCCTCCTATATAAAGGAACGGCCCGGCGACGGTTCAAGGACAAGCAACAATCCGTCGGGAGACAGGCAAGCAATTTGCTCCCTGCTCATCGACACCCAAGCAATACCAAACCAAACTAGACGTAGGCTTTTTCCTTCATCGAAGGGGCCGAACTAGTATAAACCCTCTGTGTCCTTTGTGTGATTTTAACCTCTTCAAGCTAACCCGTGCGATGGTTCCACAACTAAGTCCGCTAAACCGGACATCTGCCATGCTAATTCCACGACAGTTGGCGCCCACCGTGGGGCCTTCGCACGATGGTTTCGAGTTCTTGAAGGGCAGCTTTGAAGGACTCAAGGGCTACGCGGTCGGCCGGATGACCAAGAGTCGCCACGGCCGGATCTACATCGATGACGCAGGCTGGGGCCCGGAGGCCGATTCAATCGAATACGGGTACCGGGTTCCCTTCGGCGGCATCCACGTCTTCATTGGCAAGATTGGTGAACCGGGACCTGATGGCTTCTCGCCCCTCGTTGGTTACCCCAAGTGGAAGGTTTGAGATGCAGTGTAGCGGAAGTTTTCCCTTGGCAAAGATACCAAGGATCGATTTCCCTGAGACTCCCAGTTTCAACAAGAAGGTGTCAACTGCTAACGGCGCCAGATATTAGCAATCAACGTGGACCTGCACACAGATACAAATAACTTTGCTCCCAACGAGTACAGAGAGGTTGTCAATCCCTCCGGCCTTGTAGTTTACAAAGGATCAAACGCAAGTGATAAAAGTGATAGGTATTGCTGCAATAGTAAGTAAAAGCGGAAAGTAAATAGCGGATGTGATCAATGATGGTAATATGGACCGGGGTCCCATGATGTTCACTAGTGATGTCTCTCTTCCAAAAGACGATAAAACAGCTATGCGAGGTAAACGAATTATAGCTGGGCAATTGACAGAATTATGTGCGCAAACCAATGCTAACTATGTTACAAGAAAGGTAGAGGTTAAAAGCATGGGTGGTACGCCAAGGCAAGTAGACCGAAATCCATCTGCATCTACTACTAATCATCCACCTTGAGATATTTATCCAGAACATCTCGCTGGTATTAAGTTGCGAGTCCCACCCATAGTGTAAACTCAAAGCAACAGACAACTGCATTAAAAGAACTTTGCGTAAAGTAAACAATCCTTGCACCCGCGGGCACAAGCACCGTTGTTTTCCCCCTTGTGGCAACATCACATCCCCTAGACTCATGTTTCTGTCACTCAAGCTAGTCATCGAGGGGCATGAACCCACAATCAAGCATAACGTTCCCTCTTGGAGTCACTACCTACTACTTGGCCAAAGCAATAAATAACAACGGAGAACATGCAAGAATTACTTACGAACATAAATATAAAAGACGTAGATCAAATATATTACTCAAACACAATCTGAACATAATCTCACAATCCATCGGATCCCAGCAAACTCAACATAGCAACAGCATAAGGATTACATATGTGCCTCGATCATGTAGGGCAGCTCACGAGGACTAATTAGTGAAGCACAAGAACGGGAGGAGAACATCATATAGCTACTGGTCATGGACCCATGGTCCAAGGGAGACTACTCACAACTCATCCGGGAGGCGTCCATGGTGGTAGAGAAGCTCCCGGTGGTGATCCTCCCCTCCGACAGGGTGCCGGGAAGAGTTCTCCTGGTGCTCCCGATCTTGGAAGCGCGGCGGCGGCGGGACAGAGATGAGATCGCGAAAAAGGGTTCCCGTCTCGAGGGTTTCGGGACACG
Organism: Secale cereale; assembly: GCA_902687465.1. Classification (NCBI taxonomy): domain Eukaryota; kingdom Viridiplantae; phylum Streptophyta; class Magnoliopsida; order Poales; family Poaceae; genus Secale; species Secale cereale. The sequence goes on along the minus strand of LR738715.1, from coordinate 744,280,728 downwards.
ATATAAATATATGCCAAAGGGGGCATCAGCGGAGGCCCGGGGGGCCCAGGCGCCCCCCCGGCTCGGCCATGGGGGGCGCGCCACCAGGGCGCCTGGAGCCCTGGTGGCCCCCCTCCGGCTGTACTTTGGCTGCTGGGAAGCTTCTGGAACGCTGATTTTTTATATAATTTTTCCGGGATTTTTCTGACAGTTCTCGTCATGGGAAAACCTGAAATACAAAAACAGCAGAAAACAGAAACTGGCACTGGGGTGCACTGAGTTAATAGGTTAGTCCAAATATGATCAAAAGTGTATGGAAGTCTATAAATATCATAGCAATATCACCCAAAAGAGGCATGGAGCAAGCATAAATTATAGATACGTTTTGGACGTATCAACATCCCCAAGCTTAATTCCTGCTCGTCCTCGAGTAGGTAAATGATAACAAGAATAATTTCTGTGGTGACATGCTATTAACCATATAGGACTTTTCATAGTCGTATGACAAAAGCTTACTGAGACAATGAATCTGTAGTAATTAAGTTGCCTCATGAGAAAATCACAAAGAACTGAAAGTTTTACAATATGGTATTGAAACATCAAATAGATTTGTAATGAGCATGGTGTGCAAATATGATAAAGTGATATCTCGCTTGCCCCCTTTAGTGAAACAAAACATAAATGCAGGGGCACCTTCAAGGTTTAAGTGATGACTAGATACAATGATTTCAGAATAAACGATATCACAATCATGCAAAAGACAATGCTACTTGGGGACAATGCACATTACACTCAGAATGACAATCATGCTCTCAGTAGTTGGTGCTTTAAAAGAAGGTGGAGACTCTCGAACAGTGGCTTTTGTTGGCAAGGTTGAAAACCCGTAGTCGGAAACAAAGACAAAGCATGTACTAGAGCTCTTGGTTTTAAAAACATAGGTAATAATTTTTTTTCTTAGATCATGCATGTTTCGTCAACGAATGCTAGCAGATAACTCAATTACTTTTTGAGATGGACAAGTTTCGAGGAACGGCTCCCGAATGAGGACGGTCACATCCTCTTAATCTCCTTTGTTTATCACTGCCAAAGTTTTCTGATTTCTCATGAACAAAGCGTGAAGGAGGGTTTGTTTGTTATATTAATTTTGAGCCGGGCGCACTCAATGCCAGTTCCTTCTGGTATTATGGGTTTGCACATTATACATGCAATCCCGGGGTGAAGCTTGTCCAACTTAAAAAGATCATAAATTAACTACTACTTCCTCATGGACTTAAAACAGAGGCACAAAATAGGAATGCATTTTTTTGAATAATTTCGAGATGGTACATGAAAGTCTTCGTTAGGAATGGCAGGTAAATACCATGTAGGAAGGTATGGTAGACTCATATGGCATAACTGGTTGAAAAGAATTTGGATGCACAAGCAGTCAGTCCGCTTAGTACAGGCGAAGGTTAGCAAAAGACTGGGAGCGACCAATTAAGAGAGCAATGACGGTCATAATCATGCAGAGCGACAAAGCAACATTGAATCAGGCATGGTAGTTATATCGCTACTCAGAAACAAAAGATCATCAAGGCTTGACAGACTTTCTTTACAGTCTTAAATATGCGTGAGCATACGCCAAGTCAATCAAAATAAATTCTTGAAGGAAGATATTACTAAACCATACCACATCATAGGCAAAAAATCATGTTGGTACTCCAATAACACATTGAAAACCCCCCAGCTATTTGAGACTAACCATAAGAAAACATGAACTACTAAGCACCATTATGCACGTAGCATTTTTATCATAGACATACCAACCAATGCAACGGAAGCAAACTTTCTTAATAAGATAATCATGATAATTAAAGAGAGTTCAAGCAACCAACTAAACAAAAGCTCTTTAAAAAGATAAGCATGAAAACTAAAAGCTAAGCATGATAGTAGCTACTGAAAGACAAAGAACACACACAGCAAGAACAGACATGAAAATTCTATGTTGTGTTCTAGGTAGAAGTGGAGCGTGTTTCTCTCCCACATAAAGAAAGCTGAGTTCCTACTCGTTATGAAAAGCTAAAGAAAACTAAAAAGGAAACTAAAAGCAAGACGCTCCAAGCATAGCACATAACACATGAAGTGATAAAAATATAGTGGAACGAAAGACGAACTGATAATGTTGATGGAGAAGGGGATGCACGGGGGCATCCCCAAGCTTAAAAGCTTGAGTCTCCTTGAATATTTCTTGGGGGTGCATGGGGGCATCCCCAAGCTTGAGCGTTTGACACTCCTGAATCTTTTTATCATCTTCCCTCGCACACTTGAAAACTCCCTTCATACATAACTCATCATAATCTAATTAGCGAGGTTAGTACCCATAATAAAATAATTGTTCCTTGCTGGAAATAAGGATATTCTTGAAGGTCTACTGTTTCTCAAGATTGCCAAAAGGTTTTTGCAAAGAAAAAGCAAGCTCAAGGTTTGCAAAATGAAGGAAAGGCAAAACAGGACAGAATCTGTGAAAAACAGAACAGCAGGTAGTAAATGATTTTTTCGGGGCACTTCTGCAACTCTAATAAAAGAACACAAGAAAGACGCACGAAAGACAATTGTATAGAGCATGCTGTAAAAAAAATTCAGACCAAAAAGATGATCTGGTGATTTTATACGAATTTTTCTATCCAAGGACAGAATCTGTTTCCTGGACAGCACGTCACAACTTTTGAACTTTCTTGCAATCAGAGGCTATACTTGGCACAAAGTTGAAAAGCAAAGATACAATGATGATGCTACTGTAGTAACAACATCAAGACACAACAAAAGCAAAATAAAAATTTTATTCATGTGGGCTGCCTCCCAAAAGCGCTTTCTTTTATGCCTTTAACCTAGGCATAATGCATAGAGGTCAAGTTTTATCAAGAGTAAAAGAATAGCTAGCCCGTATAACGGACTCAAAAGGTAACTTAATCTTCTTTCGAGGGAAGTGTTCCATCCCTTTCTTGAGAGGAAACTGGAATTTTATATTCCCCTCTTTCATGTCAATGATAGCACCAACGGTGCGTAGAAAAGGACGTCCCAAAATAATTGGACAAGAAGGTTCACATTCAATGTCCATAATAGTAAAATCAACGGGAACGTAATTGTCATTGACAATGATAAGAACATCATCGATCCTCCCCAAAGGTTTCTTTATGGAAGAATCAACGAGACAAACACCAAAAGAACAAGAATCAAAAGGTTTCAATTTAAGCATATCATATAGTCTTTTGGGCATAATGGAGGTACTAGCTACAGCATCACATAAAGCATAGCAAGAGAAGTTATTCAATTTAATTTTAATCATAGGATCCCAACCATCTTCTAGCTTTCTAGGTATGGAGGCTTCTACTCTAAGTTTCTCCTCCCTAGTATTGATGAGAGCATTAGTGATATGCTCTGTGAAGGCAAGATTAAGCGTGCTAGTGCGGGGATCTCTAGACATCTTGTGAAGGAAATCAATAACTTCGGTAAGAGTGCAATTGTCAAAATCAAGGTCACTACTATCAAGTAAGGTGGTAGTGGTGTCCTTTAGGTTCACTTGTTTGGTAGTTTCTATAGTCATAGCATCACCATTAATAGGTCCAATGGGACCAGGAGTGCATTGGGTGCTAAGAGTTTGGATATCCTCAACAACTTGGATAGTAGCAACAGTGTGGTGGGTAGGAAGGTTCTTAATTCTATCTTCTTCCTCCCTTTCTCTAGCCCATCTCTCTTTAAGTTTAGCCATCATCCTAATATTTTCATTAATTTGCACTTGAATAGCATTCATAGGAGTGACCTTCCTCTCCTCAAGAGGAGAAGTTCTAATTTTAAGCAATTCTACCTCATTGGCTAAATTGTCTACCTTCAAAGAGAGATCATCTAGTTTGTTTAGTTTTTCTTATACACTCTTATTAAAGGCCTTTTGGGTAGTGATGAAATCTTTAAGCATAATCTCTAGTTCAGTAGTGGAGTTCTTAGTGATAGGATAAGCATTGTTGTTCCCATAAGAATTAGAGGGGAACGGTCTAGGATTGCTACCAAAGTTACTCCTATAAGCACTGTTATTAAAATTGTTTCTAGAGATAAAGTTCACATCTACTTGTTCTTGAGCAATCAAAGAATTTAAAGGAACATCACGAGGATCAACAGAAGATTGCTTCGAAAGTAGAGACATGATCAAGTCAACTTTTTCATTTAGGGAGGAAATCTCCTCGACAGAGTTTACCTTCCTACCTGTTGGAGCGCGTTCGGTGTGCCATTGGGAATAGTTGGTCATCTTCTCATCGAGAAGCTTCGTGGCAGCACCAAGTGTAGTTGACATAAAGGTTCCTCCCGCGGCCGAATCTGACAAGTTCCGCGAGGTAAAGTTCAAGCCTGCATAAAAAGTTTGGATAACCATCCAAGTAGTCAAACCATGAGTAGGGCAGTTCTTGATAAGAGATTTCATACGTTCCCAAGCTTGGGCAACGTGTTCATTATCCAATTGTTTAAAATTCATTATGTTACTTCTTAGTTGGATAATTTTAGCAGGTGGATAGTATTTTCCAATAAAAGCATCTTTGCACTTGTCCCAAGAATCTATGCTATTTCTAGGCAAAGACTGAAACCAAATTTTAGCTCCTCCTCTCAAGGAGAAAGGAAAAAGCTTAAGCTTAACAATATTACCATCTATTTCTTGGTACTTTTGCATATCACAGAGTTCAACAAAATTGTTTAAGTGTAAAGCAGCATCCTCTCCAGCACCGGAGAATTGATCTTTCATGACTAGGTTCAGTAAAGCTGGTTTAATTTCATACGAAGGTGCTGAAGTGGCAGGTGTAGTGATAGGTGTGCAGATAAAGTCATTGTTGTTGAGCTAGTGAAGTCACACAACTTGGTGTTCTCGGAGAACCCATAGTAGCAAGCAAGCAAGATAACTATTTTTGTGATTTTCGATAAAAGATACTAAAACAAAAACTGAAAGGTATACTAACAAGACTAAAAAGAAAAGGTAAAAGATAGCGTGCAACTCCCCTATCCTGAAGAGTGGAGTCCCCGGCAACGGCGCCAGAAAACTTTGCTTGATGGCTTCTCGCCCCTCGTTGGTTACCCCAAGTGGAAGGTTTGAGATGCAGTGTAGCAGAAGTTTTCCCTTGGCAAAGATACCAAGGATCGATTTCCCTGAGACTCCCAGTTTCAACAAGAAGGTGTGAACTGCTAACGGCGCCAGATATTAGCAATCAACGTGGACCTACACACAAATACAAATAACTTTGCTCCCAACGAGTACAGATAGGTTGTCAATCCCTTCGGCCTTGTAGTTTACAAAGGATCAAACGCAAGTGATAAAAGTGATAGGTATTGCTGCAATAGTAAGTAAAAGCGGAAAGTAAATAGCGGATGTGATCAATGATGGTAATATGGACCGGGGTCCCATGATGTTCACTAGTGATGTCTCTCTCCCAAAAGACGATAAAATAGCTATGCGAGGTAAACGAATTACAGCTGGGCAATTGACAGAATTATGTGCGCAAACCAATGCTAACGATGTTACAAGAAAGGTAGAGGTTCAAAGCATGGGCGGTACACCAAGGCAAGTAGACCGAAATCCATCTGCATCTACTACTAATCATCCACCTTGAGATATCTATCCAGAACATCTCGCTGATATTAAGTTGCGAGTCCCACCCATAGTGTAAACTCAAAGCAACAGACAACTACATTAAAAGAACTTTGCGTAAAGTAAACAATCCTTTCTCCCGCGGGCACAAGCACCGTTGTTTTCCCCCTTGTGGCAACAGCACATCCCCTAGACTCATGTTTCTGTCACTCAAGCTAGTCATCGAGGGGCATGAACCCACAATCAAGCATAACGTTCCCTCTTGGAGTCACTACCTACTACTTGGCCAAAGCAATAAATAACAACGGAGAACATGCAAGAATTAGTTACGAACATAAATATAACAGAGGTAGATCAAATATATTACTCAAACACAATCTGAACATAATCTCACAATCCATCGGATCCCAGCAAACTCAACATAGCAACAGCATAAGGATTACATATGTGCCTCGATCATGTAGGACAGCTCACAAGGACTAATTAGTATAGCACAAGAACGGGAGGAGAACATCACATAGCTACTGGTCATGGACCCATGGTCCAAGGGAGAATACTCACAACTCATCCGGGAGGCGTCCATGGCGGTGGAGAAGCTCCCGGTGGTGATCCTCCCTTCCGGCAGGGTGCCGGGAAGAGTTCTCCTGGTGCTCCCGATCTTGGAAGCGCGGCGGCGGCGGAACAGAGATGAGATCGCGGAAAAGGGTTCCCGTCTCGAGGGTTTCGGGACAGGATATAAATATATACCAAAGGGGGGCATCAGCGGAGGCCCGGGGGGCCCAGGCGCCCCCCCGGCGCGGCCAGGGGGGCCGCGCCACCAGGGCGCCTGGAGCCCTGGTGCCCCCCCTCCGGCTGTACTTTGGCTGCTGGGAAGCTTCTGGAACGCTGATTTTTTATATAATTTTTCCGGGATTTTTCTGGCAGTTCTTGTAATGGGAAAACCTGAAATACAAAAACAGCAGAAAACAGAAACTGGCACTGGGGTGCACTGAGTTAATAGGTTAGTCCAAATATGATCAAAAGTGTATGGAAGTGTATAAATATCATAGCAATATCACCCAAAAGACGCATGGAGCAAGCAGAAATTATAGATACGTTTTGGACGTATCAGGACCTGAGCCGGACATCTTCCCCAACATCGTCGAGCCGGCTCAGCGTGCGAGATCGGCCCGGATTCAGCCTGCCGTGAAGCGCGTTTTCGTTGGAGCAATACATGGAGTCCGAGCCGAGGACGGATCGGATTCTGGGGGCGAGACAATTGTCTATTCCGACGATGAACCCTCATCCGGAGAGACTAAATCCTTGTATCTGTTGCGGGACGGCCGATCCGAGGGTGTGTCCGATGGTGATAGTATTCCGAACCCTTTTGATCTGCCAAACCGGGTGGCTGTCTTTATGGCCGGATCACAATCTGTGCCGCAGCCCACAGTGACCGGGGCATTCACAACTGGTGCAGGGGGAAGCGGCCAAACCCCCTCGCCCTCCGACGCTCTATCCGCCTTAGTAGAGGAGTTAACAACATGGGCAGTAGCAGTGGTGGCTCTTGCAGACAAGGCGCAGCACAATGCAGAAATCCTTCAGCTGAAGGGCCGGATCGAACAAGCCAGACAGGATCTAAATGCAGAGAAAGCTGCAATAGCCACCAGGCAGGCAGAGCTGGATTCTTAGGCTTTCCAGCTCAGGATGGATCAGGTCTCTGCGCAGGGAGTAAGGAATAGAAGGTATCAGACTCGTTTACCGCCGGTCTATGAGGCAATGAATCTCTTTGGCACGCCAGGATTGGGAGCCAGCAATAATCTAGAAGTAAACCATAGGGGAGCCCCAGCGACAGGCACACCGGTTCAACAACCCACTGCGGAGCAAGATCGTCGGGTCATACCCACGCCGCACGTCCCCACTCCTCCTGGCCATTACTCAAACCCCCTGGATAACATTGTCGCCGCCGCTTCACGCCTGGCTGCTTTGCCCATTGAGGGAACATCCCCTGTGGCGGTGGAAGCACGCAGGGTCAAGGATCTGCTTGACACGGCATTGACACAGCAGCAGGCATACTCCTACAGCAGGGAGAGACTTCATTCAACACCCCGTCACAGCCGGAGTTATACTAGGCATTGGGATGAACCGGAAGTATCCAGTAGTGAACGGAGGCGTCACCGTCACAGACAGGATAATCCGGCAGGAGCAGAGGCGCAAGACCAGGAGGCGATAAACCGGGCTAGACCTACGGCCCGTGAGGACGTTCGCTAGACGACGCCGGTTCACACAACCACAACAGAGACGGGAGTCACAGCGAGTTCCTTTGGAGTGCAGTGTCTCGTTCCCGCTTTACGAAGTGTAAGGTTACCCAAGGACTTCAAAGGTCCACGTAAGGTGCCTAACTACACAGCAGATTTGGCTCCAGAGGCTTGGATCGAGAGCTATGAGATGGCTATGGAGATGCTGGACATAGATGAAGCGGCATGCGCAAAATATTTTACCATGATGCTTGAGGGTACAGCCCGGACATGGTTAAAGGGTTTACCACCTAACTCCATCGGATCATGGGGTGAGTTGCGCCGCCAGTTTATCAAAAATTTCAAGGACACGTGCAAACAGCCAATGTCAGTAGTGGACCTAGCGGCATGTATACAAGGAGAGCAGGAGCCTATGAGCGCTTGGGTACGGCGAGTGTCAGAAATCTTACACTCTTCGAATGGTATGAGTCCCAGCACGGCGATAGTAACACTGGAAAACAATTGCCGGTTCGAGTCCCTGAAGCTGAAGCTGGGACGGCTCAAGCGGGATTGTAATGACATGGGAACTCTCATGAGCGCTTTGGTAAAATATGGGGACTCTGACAACACTAAGTACCCAGAAGCGGATGGGGATAAGTCCGGAAAAGCAAATAAGCCTGGTAAACCGGCGCAGGCTAGTCCGGTCGGAACAAACTTCAACGGTAAGCGAAAGGAAGAGGGTGTCTCTGATTTTGTGCCCAATACCAAAGTTCAAGGAAACTTTCAACGCAACAAGGGTAGACCGCCTCCACAGAGCGGCGGAGGTTTCATTAATCTGGAACGACAGTTGAACGAGCCTTGCCCGAAGCACAGCACAGAGGAACGCCCAGCTAAACACACATGGGGGGAATGCGGGGTCATGTTGGAGGCCATGAACCGGGCCAGATTCAACAACGGACCACCGGGCGGCGGTTCAGGCCCCGGGTTTCATGGTCCGGGTCACCAGGGTAATGGCTCCGGATCAGGATATCATGGCGGCAACAATAGTTACAATAACCAAGGCAACCAACAGCAGGGCTAGGGTAATCACAACAACCAAGGCAATCAGCAGCTTCAGCTGTAGCAGCAATCCGGATATCAGAGTAATTCGAGGGAGCTAAGTAGTGGACAGTACCATGTGTTCACCAAGAGTTTGTGCAAACGAGATCAGAAAGTTTTAAAGCGGGCGGTCCACACGGTTGAACCGACAATACCACGCTTCCTGCGCTGGTCAGAACAACCTATTGTGTTGAGCAGAGAGGATCACCCACCGCGGGTCGATAATCCGGGCCAATTGGCCTTAGTGGTGGCACCACAGGTGGGTGGCTACAAATTCACCAAAGTTCTCATGGACGGCGGCAGCAACATCAATATCTTATATTACGAGACATTCCGTCGCATGGGGCTGACGGATAAGAAGCTAAGACAGTCAAACACAGTATTCCATGGAGTAGTGCCAGGTAAATCAGCTTACCCAGTTGGGAAAATTGACCTAGAAGTTACCTTTGGAGATGAACAGGATTCCAGGTCAGAGACGATAACCTTTGAAGTGGTAAAGATCCGGAGCCCATACCATGCGCTATTTGGGCGGCCGGTTTACGCTAAGTTTATGGCTAGACCGTGCTATGTTTATTTACAGCTCAGGATGCCGGGTCACAAGGGAACCATCACGGTTCATGGAAGTCGCAAAATCGCATTGGAATGCAAGGAGGGAGACGTTGCTTATGCAGCGGCAGTATGTGCTACGGAGGAATTGAAGTTTTATAAAGACAATGTTGATCCGGCGGATATGTCCCCATTGAAGAAGCCAACTACAGAGCATGATCCGGCATTGAAGTTTAAATCGGCAGAGGAAACCAAGCAAGTCGACTTTGTGCCAGGCGATCCATCCAAGCAGTTTACGATCAGCGCTAACCTTGACCCTAAATAGGAAAGCGCGCTCATCGAGTTCATCAGTGAGAACCGGGATATCTTTGCATGGAAACCTTCTGACATGCCAGGTATACCGAGGGAACTCGCTGAGCACAGCCTTAATATTGATCTGAAATTCAAACCGGTCAAGCAATATCTGCGCCGCTTCAATGAAGAAAGGCGCAAGGCTATAGGTGAAGAAGTGGCCAGGCTGTTGGCCGCAGGGTTCATAGTTGAAGTATTCCACCCGGAGTGGTTGGCTAATCCGGTGCTGGTGTTAAAGAAAAATGGAAAGTGGAGAATGTATGTGGATTACACAGACCTAAACAAAGCTTGTCCAACCGATCCTTTTGCTCTCCCTCGTATTGATCAGATCATTGATGCTACGGCGGGATGTGAGCGACTAAGTTTTTTGGATGCATATTCAGGATATCACCAGATCAAGATGGCAGTTAAGGACCAGGAGAAGACAGCCTTCATAACTCCTTTTGGTGCTTTTTGCTATGTGTCTATGGCTTTTGGGCTCAAGAGTACCCAAGCAACTTACCAGCGTTGCGTACAGAACTGTCTTAAAGGGCAGATAGGGAAAAATGTTCATGCCTATGTGGATGACATCGTGGTGAAGTCAAGGAAGGAGGAGACATTGATAGAGGACCTCAAGGAAACCTTTGATAACCTTAGGACCTATAAAATGATGCTTAATCCGGAGAAATGCGCTTTTGGTCTTCCGGCCGGCAAGCTCCTCGAATTCTTGGTGTCAAATAGAGGAATAGAAGCCAATCCGGAGAAGATCAAGGCAATCACGTCCCTGACTAAACCAGCTTGCATCAATGATGTTCAACGTATCGCCGGCCGGATTACAGCGTTGAGCCGATTCATTAGTCGTCTGGGGGAGAAGGCAATCCCGCTTTATCAGATTCTAAAAAAGACAGACTGGTTTATGTGGAGCGGTGAGGCAAACGCTGCGTTTGAGGATTTAAAGCGGCAACTGGCAGAACCACCGGTCCTTGCTGCCCCCATTGATAAGGAGCCCCTGCTGTTATATGTAGCCGCCAATGCACAGGCAGTTAGCGTGGCAATCGTAGTCGAGCGCAAAGAAGCAGGAAAGGAGTATCCGGTTCAACATCCGGTTTATTATGTCAGTGAGGTTCTCATTGAATTCAAACAAAGGTACCCGCATTGGCAGAAGCTGGTATATGGCGTGTTCATGGCAAACCGAAAGTTGAAGCATTATTTCCAAGGCCACCCAATAACTGTTGTCAGTTCAGCACCATTGGGGGATATAATCCAGGATAGGGAAGCCACTGGCAGAGTGGCGAAGTGGGCCATTGAGCTTAGCCCACACGGATTGAAGTATCTGCCACGCACCGCTATCAAATCCCAAGCATTGCTGGATTTTATCAATGATTGGACAGAATTGCAAGCACCAGAGGAGATGCCGGATCATACATACTGGACTATTCACTTTGACGGTTCAAGACAATTAGAAGGCTCGGGGGCTGGAGTTGTATTAACTTCCCCGCGAGTTGACAAATTCTGTTATGTCCTCCGTCTAATGTTTCCTTGTACAAATAATGCAGCAGAATATGAAGCATTGCTTCATGGCCTGCGGATGGCTAAGGAGATGAACTTGAGTAGGGTCAAGTGTTTTGGTGATTCAGATTTAGTGGCACAGCAAGTATCTGGCAAGTGGGATTCTAAAGACCGTCTCATGGCAGATTACAGATGAGAAGTTGAAGCAGTCGCAGGATATTTCAAAGGATATCAGGTGGATCACATAGACCGGCGAAAAAATGAAGCGGCGATGCTCTAAGCCGGCTGGGTTCTCAGCGTAAACCGGTGCCACCAAATACCTTTTTGGATGAGCTACACAGTCCATCAGTTCAGATACCGTTGGAGGAAGATTTGGCTATTCCTGATCCGGAAGCGCAGCTGGTTGCGGCACTTCATGTTTTTCTGGATTGGACGCTCCCGTACTTGGCATATCTAAGCCGTGGAGAGTTGCCAGATGATGAGATTGAAGCAAGACAGATAATCCGGCGATCCAAATCCATGACAATTGTAAATGGGGAACTTCACCATCGCAGTGTTTCTGGAGCATTTCAGCGATGTGTATCATCCGAGGAAGGCTATGACATCCTTCGAGAGATTCATGAAGGGGATTGTGGTCATCACGCCGGTTCAAAATCTTTGGTGGCTAAAGCTTTCCGTCATGGGTTCTATTGGCTGACAGCCCATGCTGATGGGGAGGATCTAGTCCGGAAGTGCGATGCATGTCAGAAATTTTCACGACGTGCTCTTATTCCGGCACAGGAGCTCCGGATGATACCAATTACTTGGTCGTTTGCGACTTGGGGGCTTGATATGGTTGGGCCTTTTAAACGATCCCAAGATCAAAAAACTCATCTGCTGGTTGTTGTGGATAAGTTTACAAAGTGGATTGAGGCAGACCCTGTGAGCAAGTGTGATGCGGCAACAGCGGTTAAATTCATCAAAAAGGTAATTTTCCGGTTTGGTTTTCCACACAGCATCATCACAGACAATGGTACCAATTTATCTAAAGGAGAGATGGAAGTGTTTTGTCAAAGAGAGCATATTCGCCTAGATGTGTCTTCTGTAGCTCACCCTCAATCCAATGGTCAAGCTGAAAGGGCCAATCAAGAAATTTTGCGAGGTATCAAGCCCCGGCTTATGACTCCCTTGCAAAGAACACCAGGGTGCTGGGTTGAGGAGTTAACTTCTGTCCTCTGGAGCATCAATACTACGCCGAACAGGTCCACAGGTTATACACCTTTCTTCATGGTGTACGGTGTTGAAGCGGTTCTTCCAAGCGATATCTGCCATGATTCACCACGGGTGACGGCTTATGTTGAAGCAGCCAATGAGCAGGCAAGACAAGACAGTTTAGACCGGCTAGATGAAGAGCGTGACATAGAAGCAACACGATCTGTGATTTATCAGCAGGACTTGCGCAGATATCACAGCCACCGGGTTAAAACCAGGACGTTCTAGGAGGGGGACTTGGTACTCCGGCTCATCCAGGACCAAACAGATATGCACAAGCTATCCCCACCTTGGGAAGGGCCCTTTGTGGTCAGCAAGAATCTACACAACGGTTCATATTACCTGGTGGACGTTCGAGAGCACAAAGACTCACGGACATCAGAAGAAGAGACGAAGAGGCCGTGGAACATCGCTCTTCTGCGGCCCTACTACACTTGAGCCATGAGCTCTGCTGTATCCTATGTATATATTATGATTAATAAATAAACCGGCACCCTTTGTAAACCGGGGGATCAGCCTTTTTTCTTCTAAATATATGTCCTGTGAAAATTATTACAGATATTTCGAAACTAACTATTTTATGCAGAAGGGACCAAACTAGGGGGCTACGGATCACATGTGAATCCTCGCTAAAAGCCTTTTTTCTGGTCCGGTCTACATGATTATCTTCACATCAAGCGCCCTTTGGATAAGCTCCATCGGTTGGCAAAAAACCTGTTCTAGTCCCTAGGGAACCTTCCTTTGATGGCAGATGCAATATTTCCTGCCCTTGGTTGATCATTCCCTTTGATAGCAAAAGAAAAAACTATTCTTGTCCCTAGGGAACCTTCCTTTGATGGCAGATGCAATATTTCCTGCCCCTTGGTTGATCATTCCCTTTGATGGCAAAAGAAAAAATTGTTCTTGTCCCTAGGGAACCTTCCTTTGATGGAAGATGCAATGTTTCCTGCCCCTTGGTTGATCATTCCCTTTGATGGCAAAAGAAAAAAATGTTCTTGTCCCTAGGGAACCTTCCTTTGATGGCAGATGCAATATTTCCTGCCCCTTGGTTGATCATTCCCTTTGATGGAAAAAGAAAATCTGTTCTTGTCCCTAGGGTACTTCCTTTGATGGTAAATGCAATATTTCTTGCCCCTTGGAAGACACATACCCTTTGATGGCAAAAGAAAAGTTATTGTCCCTAGGAGTACATCCTTTGATGGCAAATGCAATATTTCTTGCCCCTTGGAGTACATCCTTTGATGGCAAAAGAAAAATAGTCATAGTCCTTTGGGTCGCACCCTTTGATTGGCACATATGGAGCCTGGCAGCTCGCAAAAAGCCTCGACTACATGGTCTTATTTGCAAACCTGTGTTTTTTGTGTTTGTGATTTTTTCATGTGTTTTCTATGGTTTTTTGATCCCGAGCTGGACAACTTCAAAGTTGACCACATATTTTTAAAAGTCTGGACACAGAGCTCCATCATTATTTAAACCGGTAGTTCCTATAAACCAGGAATAATTATTGGGTCCACCCCAACAGAGCCAAGAGCTTCTTCAGAAACTACAATGTTCGCCGGATTAAGGATATCAAGCATACTTAACCAAAGGTATGAAGTTATTTTTGGTATAAAACAGACACTCGTTTGATATATATGAGAGCGATTTAATCGGTCCGGCGGTAAACCGCTAGGACATCTTTTCAGTGTTATCTATGCAGATACAGATAACATAAAAGATCAACCATAGCAGAAAAGAGATTAAGATTCGCAGATGCCTAATCAAACATCTGACGTCCGGATCAAGACGGACAATGTTTCGAGCTATCCTATTACAAGGCACGGCAAGCCTGAACGGATTAAAGTTTTTCTCAACAAAAGAGTACAGCAGCTAAAAGTTAAACTGAGCGGCTTATGCTTCTTCTTCCTGCTGCGAAGGCAGAGGATCGACCTGCTCCAGAGCTTCTTCGTCCTCTTGAAGCGGATGAAAATCAGGAACGCGCCAATCGATCTTGGATAAGGCACGGAAGTACATCTCTTCAGTAATGAGATCGGACGGATCAACATCTGGGGCGAAAGTATGGGGGCGCACTGGTGGGATTAGATTTTCGGTATCATACACCGGCCGATCCACCCGCTCATTCTTTAAGTCATACGCCGGATGATACCTGGTCAAGTCCGATTCATCAGCAAGCTTGCTGTCAAGAGGACGCATTTCCTTAGTCAAAGCATGAAGATCTTTGCCAGAGAAGGCTGATCCATCTTCCTTGGTGCTGGGGTACCCGTTCATAGCTTCTTCCGGATCAAAATCCGGAACCCACGCTTTAGCTCTGGTCAGTGCTACAAGGGAACGAGCCCGTGCAGCAGATTTCTTCACCTCTTCCAAGCGTACAGGTAATATAGAAAGCTTCTCCAAAGTACCTTGAATAGTGGTGGGGGCCGCTTTATGAAAAGACATCGCACTTATAATCCTTTGAGCGCCGGAATACAGGTGCTCTACAGGACTATAAGAGGCCTTGAGTTTCTTCCGGAGGTCATCCCCAAGATGGGTGACGCGTCGCCCTGCATATGATTATCATAGTTAAACCGGAGCGGACTAAAGATTACAGAGATGAAAACACATGCAAGTAAAGTATTTACCAAAGACGGCAGAGGTCATAAGCTCTATTTGCCGCTTTAAATCGGTCAGCTCTTGTGTCACCGGGTTGAGGGCCTCTTCAGCATCCTTTGCTCTTTTTTCAAGAGCATTCCTCTGTACTTCCCAGGTTGTCTGCTCCTCTTCAAAATATATTTTAAATTGTTCAGCAGTGGTTAAGCTCAACGCCAGATCTTTTTTGGCCTTGGCAACAGCAGTTTCAGTCTCAGCAAGTCTATTATGGAGCTCAGTTATTTCTGCAGCCCTCCGGGTCAAGTCAGCCTGTAAGAAAGTGAAGTGGAATAAATGACAGTTCAGACAAGTTTCAAGCACATAACCAAGTTATCTACTTGACACTTGGGGGCTAATGGGCAGTTGAAGTATCAAAAGATGACAATTAAAGACAAGTCTCAAGCACATAAGCAAGTTATCTACTTGACACTTGGGGGCTAATGGACAATTGAAGTGTCGAAAGAGAGATTCAGACAAGTCCCAGGCACATAACACAAATTATGACCCTGGCACTTGGGGGCTAATGTAAGTTCATTTTCCATACATTTAGAAGTACCGGTTCACCTACAACAAAGCTAAACCGGTACTTGGGGGCTATTATGGCATAAAGACAGAAGTATAAACAAGGCAAAGCACAGACAAGTAAGGTACCTCGTATTTGTCCTTCATCATGTTAACCAAACCCATTTCATATTCATGGCTGGTATGAAGCTGGTTCAAATACCCGGAGTAAAGTTCCTGGGCACTCAGTTCAGCATAATTGGACAAATCTGTGCTCCATTTACCCTTCTCTTGCTGGAGCTTCTCCGCTTTAGCAGTGTGCTTGGCTACGATGATAGGCTCAGCAGGAGCGGTAAAACCCGTCCCGGTTATTTGAACGTCCGGAGAGGAAGCAGTATTTGGCTGTGAAGGGGCAGCAGTATGAACCGGACTAACGGGAGCCGGGCTAGTCCAAGGAGGGCTGGCCCGGACAGGACTTGCCGGTTCATGGACATCTTCAGCATTGGTATTTTCAGGAGCAGCATCATAATCATGATCCATGGGAGCAGGATCGTCAAGCTGAATTGTAGGCTCGTTTTCCGGAGGGATGACCTCGTCCGGATCAGCTACCGGATCAGCAGTAGCAGTCTCAGCAGCCGTTTTGCTGGCCTTTGCCTTTTTGCTAGGCTTGGGCTTGCTGAAAGGAATTGAAAAAGAAATCAGATTCATAAAGGAAAATACAAAGGTAAACCGGATGAGATAAAGGACTTACCCGGGGACAGTTTTCAGAATCGGGACCTGTGTGGCAGTCGATTCGCCGGAAGATGATAAAGGTGTCTCCTGATAGTTAGCATCAGATGGTTTAAGTGGTTTGCGTATAAGTCCGGCCTTGGGATGAAGAAGAGTTGGAGAAAGTAAAACCTCAGAGCGGCGCCTCCGAGCCGGAGTCAGAGATATTCTGGAAGACTCGACTACATGGCCACTATGGCGTGTAGTACAGCGGGCTTCATGTTGGTGCTTCTTCAAAAGAAAATTCGGGTCCAATTGAGCGTAAGGATGAGAAAAAGGGTACTTCCGAGATGCCTTATGAATCTTGGGCATCGGCGGTTCAGAATCTGAAGAAAGAGTGATTACCTCAGTTTCTGTCGCTTTATCAGCCTCAGCCAAATCCTGTGAAAAGACACTGTTAAAATAAATCTGGATAAAAGAGATCAAAGCATATCAGGATCAACTCATACCTCAGAATCCGGATCATCTTCCTCAACATGTGAACCGGAGCCAGCAGCTGCCTTTTTCTTCTTAACAGCGAAGGTTTTCCGGCGTGGCTGTTTGCCTGACTTATCCTGAGGTTTCCTTTTCCAAAGAGGATCGTCGGCCTGTGTAGAAGATGAAAGATAAATGGAAGATAATTCATATGGACGGATTAGATGCAAACAGAAGAGGGTAAAACTTACGGCTGGCAGTTTGTTCTTCTTGTAATATGGGGCCAATCCGATTTGGCTACATTCTTCCAGAGAGATGTTGAGCATCTTTTTGGCAGATTCAATAACATCCTTCTCAGGAAGTATTATGTCAATGTGGCGTTGAGGATCATCCGGCTTTCCGGTATACTGATACATGAGACTAGAGCGCCGGCTCAAAGGATGGATGCTCCAGGCAAGCCAGCAGCGGACGAAATCCACTCCGGTTAAACCGTTGGCCATAAAGGCCTTAAGCTTGGCAAGCTGAGGGGAGAACCGGGGCCGTTCCGAGGAGCTAAGACGCTGCGGCAGTGGATGATCTTCAGGAAGACGATGTTCGCGATAACCTGGCAGTGGGTTCTCTCCTTCAGGAGAAGTATCTTGGCAGTAGAACCAGGATTGGTTCCAGTCCTTGGGGTGTGTATGGAGAGCAGCGTGAGGAAAGACCGCATCTCTTCTCTTTTGAATACTAACCCCGCCCAGTTCTTGATGAGGTCCGGCAGTAAACTCTGTCCGCCGGTTTAAGTGGAAGAAATCCCGGAACAAGTCGACTGATGGCTCCTCTTGAAGATACACCTCGGACAAGACTTGGAAATTGCAGATATTTGATACGGAATTTGGACCTATGTCATAAGGATGAAGCTGAAAAGCGGCCAGCACGTCCCGGAAAAACTTTGAATCGGGGGGACTAAAGCCCCGGGCCATATGATCAAAGAAAACAATAACTTATCCTTCTTTGGGGGTAGGGGGCATTCATCCCCTGGGGCCCGCCATTTCAGAACTGCTTGAGGGCCCAGAATGCCAATTGAAGCAGCATTGACTAAGTCCGCTTCCGTAATGCGGGAAGGAACCCAGTTGCGAGAAACGAATTGCTTGGCAGACATATGGGCAGAAGGAAAGCGCTCAAAAGGTAAAGTATAAAATACCGGATTATACAAGTGTTGCAGTGTAAACCGGATTGTGTTATCAAATTACAACGACGGTTTAGACAGGAGGCTAATGGCATTGACAACCCGGAAGCAGGTGGGAAACGAGCTGCTACCGGTTTATGATAAGAAAAAACAAGAAGCTAAACCGTCGGGTTCATGGTTGATGCGTTGCAGAAGCAATATATGATTGACTAAACCGGCGAGTAACTTGCATATCTATCAAGACGAAGAAACAGGTTTCTACATAAGGCTAAAGTAAAATAGATCTGAGCAGTAAGAAAAAGAGGAAATTTACGCAAGTTTATCACAAGAAGAACTGCGAAGCTTTTCTACAGAGCAGATGAATCTAAGGGTTGAAGCTAAAAGTACCGAGTCTAAGTTCAAACTACGGAGCAGGGGTGTGTTCGAAACAAACTCAGGGCTCGAATCTACTGCAGAAACAGCCTATAGGATGAATAGACAGAGCTTCGAGGTCTCATGGCGGAAGCAATGGAGGAACCCTAGGTTACAGATCTGCAGCGAGAGAAAAGGAATACCTGAGAATGGAAGAGACGGCGGCGGGGTAATCTGGTCGCGTTTCAGGGTGATGCAGCGGCCTGGTCGACGACGGTGACGAGCTCGAAGGCAGCAGCGAAGCTTCGGGCGGCGGAGGAAGAAGAAGAGTAGAAGGAAGGAAAAGAATGAAGGTCCAGCAGTATTTATAAGGGCTGGAGAGATGAAACGGCAAGCGCGGGATTTAAGGAGGTCAGATTAGATAAAGATTCTACTGTCGCCTTGATTTTTGGGATAGCCTTTAAACAAATGTAACAAACAGCTGTGCGCAATAAGTGCGGAGGTGATGTCACGATCGAATAAAATGATTTTGAAGGATGACGTCATAGCCGGTTTACAAGACAGAGAAGATACAAAGAGGAAGTTTATGCAAGACTTAGAAGACTGATACGAACAAGTTCAAATCATTATGGGGCCTAATGTCAGGGATATTACTAGCAGATATAAACCGGCTAGGGAGATCCGAATTATGGTAATGTAGCTGTGTTGTTATAAATTCAGTAGAAGTTATGGCCCATGAAGGCTTAGGGCCCACGTGCAATGTTTACGGTTTATAAACCGTCCTATTATGTAACTTGAGAGACAAGGAAGAAAGAATAGAGACCGAGGCGGACAAGATTATGAGCCGGCCTCGGGACTCTGTAAACCAGACCGGGCGTTGCCTCCTATATAAAGGAACGGCCCGGCGACGGTTCAAGGACAAGCAACAATCCGTCGGGAGACAGGCAAGCCATTTGCTCCCTGCTCATCGACGCCCAAGCAATACCAAACCAAACTAGACGTAGGTTTTTACCTTCAACAAAGGGGTCGAACTAGTATAAACCCTCTGTGTCCTTTGTGTGCTTTTAACCTCTTCAAGCTAACCCGTGCGATGGTTCCACAACTAAGTCCGCTAAACCGGACATCTGCCGTGCTAATTCCACGACACATCGCGATGGTGTAGATGCTGAGGAACTCCGATGGGTGGGTCTTGCCATTGTACTTCTCGCCAACGTCAGGCTTGAAGGTGCGGTGAGTGGGCAACTAGAACTGCCGCAGCTCACGGGTAAAAGCCGGACAGCCTACCTCATAAGGTAGACATCCAGGGCTCTCCGGTGTTGGGCGGTCCAAAGCAGGCCCTGCTCGCTTGTCTGACTGGTGGCGCGCTCTGCGCCGGTGCTCGATGGTGGTCCGAGCGTCTTCATGAGCTCGCTCCTAAAGAACTTGACGCTGGTCGCCATGGGTCCGTGGGTCGGACGACGCTGTGGAGATGGCGTCACCCGTGACGTCCCGACGAGTCGACACACGCGGTACCGGGCGAGGAGGAGGCGAACGCACCATGGCCACGGTGCTGCCGGTCCTCCCGCCACCGGTCCGTGGGACCCAATCGGAGCGTCGACCTGGGAGCTCCGCTGGACTTGGTTCATCCTTGTTGGCGACTACGACAAGGCTTCGGTTGGGGGCTCTCCATTCGTCGAGTTTCCCCGTAACGGGAGGAAAGTCGAGGAGCAACTGCGCGCGCGCCAGGGCTTCGGCTGGGGTTAGCGCTAGCGAAACCTGCACGGATCGCGACGCGCTTTGACCCCTGACCATGTCAGGAGGAGCTCCATCACAATCCCGCGGTCGCATGCCGTTTCCACCAGGGCTTCGGCGGGCGGGCAGGTCTTCTACGTCTCGGGAGTGGCGCTCGGGGCTCTTCCTGTGCCGTCGCCCGGGATCTTCGGCGTGACGACGCCGTTCGTCGCGCCCTGCTTGGGAAGAGCGCGCTGTTGGCGCCGGCGTGGCAGTCCTGGAGGTCCTTGCGTCGCCTTCGGGTGATGCGGCAGCGATCCTGGAGGGCCCCGCGCCACCCGCGGAGGGCCTGGCTCCGTCATTGGATTTGGCAGTGTGCGGCCCGTTACCAGGCGCACAAACATCGCCACCTCCCAAACTCCGGCTGCTGGGAAGGTGTTGGTGTTCACGAGCAGCGCCCCGGGTCCTTTCCGTGACCGGTCCGCTGCTCGCCCGCGTCGGGACGGGCTGTCCGGCTTCCGACTGGCCAACCGCCACTGTCGTCTTCTTCTTGGGCGCCATGATGATGATGAAGAAGCGTCGAACTGACTGCTAAAGCTGATTCTCACAACTGCGCACCCCCTACGTGGCGCGCCAAAGATGTCGGTGTATTGGATCGACACCTATGGGATCACAATAATCCCTACTACGGTTGCGGGGTGCGGGGTTGAGAGAAGAACGGATCAAACAGATAGCACACGGTTCCTTTACCCAGGTTCGGGCCGCGAGGATGCATAAAACCCAACTCCTCCTTTGGTGGATTGTATATCTGTGTTCTTCAGCTAGCTATGGGGCGTGAGGAGCTCCAAAAATCCGAATCCTCCTCCTGGTCGCCTCGGGCCTCCTTTTATAGAGAAAGGGGTCGCCACAGTGGCACACAGGAGGTGGAAAGGGTACAGTGATGCTAGGTTTATCCCTCGCATTACATGACAAGACGCATTTAATGCATCTTGCTTAGGTGTCCTTGCTTTATCGGGGACGGGGGAGAGGCCTGTCTTGTCTGTCGCCGCTCCTTCTTGTGTCGACACGCGCCCTGGCCAGCGATGCCTAAGATGCCATGTAGGCAGGCAGGCAGCTGAGGTGGCGCAATGGCGGGTCTTCACGAAGATCTGCATGCCGCCACGCAGGTGCCTGCCCAGCTGGTTGGGTCAGCAGCTGCATAAGGCGGTGGTGGTTTAGTTGGTGTGGGCCTGATGGTGGCCCTGCGGGTGTTCTCGGCAAGGGTCTTTCCGCGGCACCTGCTGTCATCCCCGGCAAGATGCTTGCCGGAGGTCTTGTGGTCTTCCTTGGCTAGGATCCCGCGAAGGGTCGTCGTCTTCTTAGTGTGTATCTGATCTTAAATGTCTTCACAAAGATCTGCATGCCACTACGGGGACATCTCCCGAATCCTTGCCCCATGGGGGCAGTGGACTCAAGGGTGATTCGCTCCATAGGCGAGGGGCGAGTTGCCGCGGCAAGGGTCTTGCCGGGGCTGCTAAAGCCGGCCCCGGCAAGGATCTTGCCGGGGCTACCGAAACTGGCTCCCAGCAAGGATCTTGCCAGGGGAATCTGCTTCGTTCCTTTGCTCTTTGTGGTCTTGTTCTCTTGGGCTTCAGTCTTACCCTGGCTTACCTCCTTTGCCTTGCTTGGTGCGGCGGTGCCCGTGGCTCAGACTGCCCGTGCACAGTTATAGGGGTACAAAAAGTGTACCACTTTTTTTGTACACCGACAGTGTGGATCAGATTTTTGATAGCCACTGCTATACGGAGGGGAGGAAGGTACGATATGCATCCATTGAGTTTACTAGATATGCTTTGATTTGGTGGAACCAATTGTGTCGTGCTGGAGGTCGTCCGGAGACATGGGTGCAAATGAAAAATATTTTTCGGAGGCGGTTTGTTCCTGAACATTTCACAAGAACCTTGTACAATCGACTCCAACTTTTGTGCCAAGGTAATTCTACTGTTGATGAGTACTATAAAGAGATGGAGATTTTGATGATTAGGACAGCAGTAAATGAGCCAGAGGAGGCCACAATGTCAAGATTCTTTCATGGGCTGAATGAATATGGGAAGAAAAGATAGAGATGGTTACATATCAAGATTTGCAAGAACTTGTGCATCAAGCTATTTGTGTAGAGCAGCAGTTGAAGCGTCGTCAAAATCGTAGCCAAACCTACACCTCAAGCACTTGGAGAGGTTCAGTTCGGCGAGAAGTAGATGGAATCATTGTTGCAGATTTTTGCTCACACAATAAGATGACTGCAAAAGAAGCTAATGCATCAAAGGTTGAATCTTCCAATACTCCTGCCACTCGCATTAGTAATATTTAGTGCCATACATGCAACGGTAGAGGTCACTTCAAGAACGATTGTCCTAATTCGAAGAAGGTGCCGCTCACAAATGATGGATATGTCATTGATGACTCAGGTGACAAATCTGAATCTGAGAAGAAAGATGCAAAATAGTGTACTCTTGAGACCGGAGCACTTATGAGTTCTGATGGAGGAGATGGTGTTAATCTCATGGTTCGCAAAGTACCTCATGATGATGCTCCTATTGTTGAGAAGGGCCAGCGACAAAATGTGTTTCAATCCATTTGCAAGATCAAGGGCAAAACCTGCAAGGTGGTCATCGATAGAGGTAGCTACAATAACAGCATTAGTAGTGATCTTGTGCATGCTCTTGGGATGTCAACATGGAGGCAGCCGTAGCCATATTATGTGAAGTGGTTGAATGGTGTTGGTAAGCTGAAGAATACACGTCGTGCTAGGGTGCAATTTTTAGTGGGAAGTTATGTGGACAAAGTGGTATGTGATGTCGTGCCCATGCAAGCTTGTCATCTTCTTTTGGGAAGGCCATGTCAGTTTGATCATGATGCTACTCACCACGGGAGGTCTAACAAGTATTCTTTCATGCATCAAGGACTCAACCATGTCTTGGAACCTATGGTGGATCAAGCACTCAAGGTTGAGCAATTCCCACAAGTTAAGAAGCCCAAGAAGAATACCTCAAAACTGAGGACAGTTTTGATTGAAGGAAGGGGGGACCATGTGGACCAGAAATGACGAAGGAAAGGCAGAAGAGCTTGATAAAACCCATGTGCCAAAATACACTTATACCGTTGCATACTTCGTGAAGATGATAGCAATGAAGCACCCACTACCCGAGGTAACAAACGATGAGGCATATAATGTCTTTGTTGATCACGTTGTAGCCAGGGTACATGAGTTAGATGATAAAAGAAATAAATTATACAGTAAGTTACCAGCTAAGCAAGAAGATCCTTTTGAGCCTACTATAGATATTGAGATTGGTTTGAAAAAATTCAGTGCTTTACGTGATCTAGATGCTAGTGTTTCTACTATCCCTAAGTCTGTTTATGATGCTCTCAATCTAGGTCATTATGCTATTACTGAGATTATATTGAAGGTGGCTAATTCCACCTTTACTCAAGAAGTAGGAATTAAGCATAATGTCCCTATTCTACTACTGCGAGTTTTGAGTTTGCTTAACATCTTTATGACACATGTTGCACATTTAGAAACACATGATATAATTTAAAACTTCATATTTTGAACATTTTTTTGAATGCATGGTAACATTTTCAAATACGTGTTGTACTTTCTTAATTGCGATAAACCTTTTCCTAACATAATGAACATTTTTTAAATTGTATAAACAAGTTCTAAGAAAATTATGACATTTTTTTGGAAACACATGAATATTTCTACAAAATGTCACATACATTTTAATGGAAATAAACATTTTCTAACCTACACGAACGTTTGTGTACTAGTATAAACATTTTTTTAATGTCACAAACACTTTTTTAATTCATAGGAATCTTTCTTTAAAATGTCATGTACCTTTTCTGAATACAATTAAAAAATGCGCAACTATTTTTTTCCATTGTATACATTTTTTTATGAAAATGTAACAAGAATTATTCAAGATCGTGAGTCATTAACACTTTTTGAAATGTAAGTTATAGTTTTTTGAATGTACGAAACATTTGTTTATGAATTACATATTTTTTTATTTTAAAACTAATTTTTAGTATGACACTTACATTTTTTTAAACATGTGACATTTTTAAATGTCATACACTTTTTCCGTACACATGATGAACAATTTTCTATACGTGTTTGACATTTTAAAATGCATGATTAACACTTTTAAAAAAAATTGTAATATATTAGAATGTTAGAAAATATAAACAAAAAAAGGAAAAAATGACACCATAGAAAATAGGTACACCGTTTGGATCTGATACAAAGTTGCACAAGGTTTACTTTATTTCTAATATAGGAACTTGAAAATGCATGAAGGGAGCATCACACATTTTATTCGACGAATAACATCACGTATTCATGAACCTTATAGGATCTAAAAAGTTCACTACTAATGGGCCGGTGGAAACCACAGGAAGAAATAGAAGCATTGTGTGAGTGGATGGAATTTTTCCTACAAAACAGTGTGCAAAATAATCTCACCATGACCTACCATAACATGAACCAAGAATCCACATTGGCAACCTATCTTGTTGTCGGTCGAAGTGATGATGATGGACATCCACGCATACCCATGAATGGGCTACCACGTATGACCAGGTGACGGAGTGTCCAAAGACAAACCACCACATGCATGTGGCCCAAACATACACAATGGACAACTTTGATGTGGCACATGCTAATTTGGAACCGAAAAGTCCCCACACGGAGCAAGGGTTCACGGCATGTACGTAGTATATATATGCCCCACCCCACTTCGAGCCCGTGAGAAGGACTATTAATTCAAGCATGTATACATGTCCGCTCAAATTAAACTTTGGTCTGGAATCTCACCATGACCTACCGCAAAACGAACCAAGAAGAATCCACCTTGGTAAGCTATCTCATTGTCGGTCGAAGTGATGGATGTCCATGTGGGCCCATGAATGGCCTTGCCACTGATAACCATGGGAAGGAGAGTGTCCGAAGATAACCTCGGCGCGCATGTGTCTCAAACATATGTATGGAGGTTTTGTCTGATGTTTGAATACCCAATGCGCAAAGTTGACGTGGCACCTGCCTCGAAAACCGTAAAGTTCCCACGCCGAGCAAGGTCCAGGACGCGTCGTGTGCTGCTCCCCCCCATCTACGTCAATCCAGTAGGAGGGATTCATGCATACACATGCACTCAAACTTAATTATATAATATATGCAATATTCTCAGCATGACCTACTCATAACCCACAAGTGTAGGGGATCGCGGCAGTTTTCAAGGGTAAAGTATTGAACCCAAATTTGTTGATTCGACTCAAGGGGAGCCAAAGAATACTCTTAAGTATTAGCAGCTGAGTTGTCGATTCAACCACACCTGGAAACTTAGTATCTGCAGCAAGGTAGTTTAGTAGCAAAGTAATATGATAATAGCGGTAGCGGTAACAAAGGTAACGATAGTGTTTTTGTAGTTTTTGTAACAGTAGTAGCAGAAAAGTAAATAAGCAACAAGCAATATCGGAAAAGCTCGTAGGCATTGGATCGGTGATGGGAAATTATGTCAGATGCAATTCATCATGTAGAAGTTATAACCTAGGGTGACACAGAACTAGCTCCAGTTCATCAATGCAATGTAGGCATGTATTCCGAATATAGTCATACGTGCTTATGGAAAAGAACTCGCATGACATCTTTTGTCCTACCCTCCCGTGGCAGCGGGGTCCTAGTGGAAACTAAGGGATATTAAGGCCTCCTTTTAATAGAGTACCGGACCAAAGCATTAACACATAGTGAATACATTAACTCCTCAAACTACGGTCATCATCGGAAGTGGTCCCGATTATTGTCACTTCTGGGTTGCCAGATCATAACACATAGTAGGTGACTATAGACTTGCAAGATAGGATCAAGAACACACATATATTCATGAAAACATAATAGGTTCAGATCTGAAATCATGGCAGTCGGGCCCTAGTGACAAGCATTAAACATAGCAAAGTCATAGCAACACCAATCTCATAACACAGTGGATACTAGGGATCAAACCCTAGCAAAACTAACTTGATTACATGATAGATCCCATCCAACCCATCACCGTCCAGCAAGCCTACGATGGAATTACTCACGGACGGTGGTGAGCATCATGGAATTGGTGATGGAGGAAGGTTGATGATAATGATGATGGTGATGATCTCCACTCTCTGTAGCCCCGAACGGACTCCAAATCAGCCCTCTCGAGAGGGACTAGGGCTTGGCGGCGGCTCCGTATCGTAAAACGCGATAATTCTACCTCTCTCATTTTTTTCTCCCCGAAAGTGAATATATGGGATCTTGAGATACTTCGGTGGAGCACCAGGGGGCCCACGAGGTAGGGGGCGCGCCCTAGGGGAGGGGGCGCGCCCCCCACCCTCATGGATAGGGTGTGGGCCCCTGGTCTGGATCTTCTCGCGGGTATTTTATATATTTTCCAAAATAATTCTCCGTAAATTTTCAGGTCATTCCGAGAACTTTTTATTTCTGCACAAAAATGACAACATGGCAATTCTGCTGAAAACAGCGTCAGTCCGGGTTAGTTCCATTCAAATCATGAAAGATAGAGTCCAAAACAAGGGCAAAAGTGTTCGGAAAAGTAGATACGTTGGAGATGCATCACCTACCGTAAGACAAACAAAAAAGTAATCCCCTCCTAGGTCAAATTAACCCCTCTTGTTGTGGATCAAAGTGATAGATCAAGCGGGCTCGCAGATGGAAGCATTGCCGATAACCGCTAGAGTGAGTGCCAGAGGACGACCACCGCTTGCATGTGGGCCAAACATATATATGGAGGTTATGATGTTTGAATATGTACCCAATGCACAAATTTGATGTGTCACCTGCCTCTGTAACCGTAAAGTCCTCACACAGAGCGTGAGGTTCATGACGTGTAGCATATGTTGCCCCCTACCCAATTCAATGCATACTATATATACTCCTACGTATTGTAACACAAACACCCCAAAACGAATCCTCCTTGGTCAAATTAACCTCTCTCTCGGTAGGTCAAGGTGATGGACCTCGCGGGCCCACAGATGGAATTGTCACAGATAACAGCGTGAGTGAGTGTCCTTAGACAACCACCCTCTACATGTGTCCCAAAGAGGTGCTGTGTGATGTTTGAATATACTCAATGCACAACATTGATGCCTCCTGCTTTGCAAAATAGAAACGCCCCACAGGGAGGTTCACGACGCATAGTTCCCCTCACTTCGAGTCAGTGGGAGGGATTCACGTGCACGCGCGCGCTAAAACTTTTCTGTAGCATTACCCTACAACACTTGTGTGGGATCAAATGAAGGAAGCTATAAGAAATTATCCTAACCATGGAATTGAAGAATGGTTAATCCTTCATTTGATTTATAATGGTTTAAATCCTATGTCAAAAATTATGCTTGATACAGGTACTTGAGGAACTATTATGGGTAAGCCTATAGATGATGTCAAGAAGCTACATGATGATATACAAGAGAACCATGACCAATGGCATGTTGAAAGAACTACCACCAAAAGAGTCAATGCAGTTGAAGAAAAGAGTACGGAGTTGACTGATAAACTTGATGAACTCATCTCCGTCATAAAATGTAAAGATGAGGTAAACGTGAATGGCATCAGTGATGAAGAAGTGAATGATGTTGATTTGATTACTCACAATAGCTATATTCCCAACATGAGAAATAATGGGTATGCTCCTAGACTACCTTATCGTAATAATAGTGGAGTACCAAACAGTTTCAATGGAGCTAGAGTAGCAATATAAATACTCTTGAAGATACTCTGCATTTTTGTATTGCTAGCCAAAATGGGCAGAATGACACCTTCAAAAATATCATGAACAATCATGATAACTTACTTGGTCAGTTGACCGGCAAGATTGTTGGACTAACAAATGATGGGTAGATTCTTGATGGAAGAACTAAGAATATTGAAGCACAAGTGACTAAAATGGTAGAGAGCCAAACTTTAATCCTGGAAAAGTTTGTAGGTAAACCAAAACTTAACTCGATTATAGATGTCAAGATGATGAGAATGACGAAAGAAAGCCAGAAGAGCTTGATAAAAGCCATGTGCCAAAATACACTTATACCGTTGCAAACTTCGTGGTGATAGCAATGAAGCACCCACTACCCGAGGTAACAAACGACGAGGCATATAATGTCTTTGTTGATCACGTTGCAGCCATGAAAGAAATAAGTTATGCGTTAAGTTGCCAGCTAAGCAAGAAGACCCTTTTGAGCCTACTATAGATATTGAGATTGGCCTGAATAAATTCAGTGCTTTATGTGATCTAGATGCGAGTGTTTCCACTATCCCTAAGTCTGTTTATGATAGTCTTAATCTAGGTCATTAAGCTATTACTGAGATTATATTGAATATGGCTAATTCTACTTTCACTCAAGGAGTAGGCATTAAGCATAATGTCCTTATGCTACTACTGGGAGTTTTGAGTTTGCTTAACATCTTTATCACACATGTTGGACATTTTCAAATACATGATATAATTTCAAAACTTTGTATTTTGAATACAGGGTAACATTTTCAAATACACGTTGTACTTTCTTAATTGCGATAAACATTTTCCTAACAACACAAACATTTTTTAAATTGTATAAAAAAGCTTTAAAAAAGTAATGACATTTTTTGGAAACACATGAATATCTCTACAAACTGTCACATACATTTTTAATGGAAATAAACCTGTTTTAACCTACAAGAACATTTGGGTATTTGTATAAACATTTTTAAAATGTCAAAACACTTTTTTAATCACAGGAATGTTTCTTTATAATGTCATGTACCTTTTCTAAATACAATTAAAAAATGCACAAATATTTTTTCCATTGTATACATTTTTTGGTGAAAATGTAACAAAAATTATTCAAGCTCGTGAGTCATTAACACTTTTTGAAATGTAAGTTATAGTTTTTTGAATGTACGAAACATTTGTTTATGAATTACATAATTTTTTACATTTTAAAACTAATTTTTAAAATGTCACTTACATTTTTTTAAAACATGTAACATTTTTAAATGTCATACACTTTTTTCGTACACATTATGAACAATTTTCTATACGTGTTTGACATTTTCAAATGCATGATTAACACTTTTCAAAAAAAATGTTTTTTAATACATTTAGAATATTAGATAATATAAACCAAAAAAAGGAAAAAAAGACACCATAAGAAAATAGGTACACTGTTTGGATCTGACACAGAGTTGCACAAGGTTTACTTTATTTCTAATATAGGAAGTTGAAAATGCATGAAGGGAACATCACACATTTTTTTAGGAATAACATCAGGTATTCATGAACCTTATAGGATCTAAAAAGTTCACTACTAATGGGCCGGTGGAAACCACAAGAAGAAATAGAAGCATTAGTAGTGAATTATTAGGTCCATTAGTGGTGAACTTTTTAGAAGACCTTAGGAGCCTCGTACTCCTTCGTTCGAAGAACAAAAACCCTAGACTACCTTATACTAATAATAGTGGAGCACCAAACAGTTTCAATGGAGCTATAGTAGCAATATAAATACTCTTGAAGATACTCTGCATTTTTGTATTGCTAGCCAAAATGGGCAGAATGAGACCTTCAAAAATATCATGAACAATCATGATAACTTACTTGGTCAGTTGACCGGCAAGATTGTTGGACTAACAAATTATGTGTAGATTCGTGATGGAAGAACTAAGAATATTGAAGCACAAGTGACTAAAATGGCAGAGAGCCAAACTTTAATCCTAGAAAAGTTTGTGGGTAAACCAAAACTTAACTCGATTATAGATGTCAAGATGATGAGAAATGACGAAGGAAAGCCAGAAGAGCTTGGTAAAAGCCATGTGCCAAAATACACTTATACCGTTGCAAACTTCGTGGTGATAGCAATGAAGCACCCACTACCCGAGGTAACAAACGACGAGGCATATAATGTCTTTGTTGATCACGTTGCAGCCATGAAAGAAATAAGTTATGCGGTAAGTTGCCAGCTAAGCAAGAAGATCCTTTTGAGCCTACTACAGATATTGAGATTGGCCTAAATAAATTCAGTGCTTTATGTGATCTAGATGCTAGTGTTTCCACTATCCCTAAGTCTATTTATGATAGTCTTAATCTAGGTCATTAAGCTATTACTGAGATTATATTGAATATGGCTAATTCTACTTTTACTCAAGCAGTAGGCATTAAGCATAATGTCCTTATGCTACTACTGGGAGTTTTGAGTTTGCTTAACATCTTTATCACACATGTTGGACATTTTCAAATACATGATATAATTTCAAAACTTCGTATTTTGAATACATGGTAACATTTTCAAATACACGTTGTACTTTCTTAATTGCGATAAACATTTGCCTAACAACACAAACATTTTTTAAATTGTATAAAAAAGCTTTAAAAAAGTTATGACATTTTTTGGAAACACATGAATATCTCTACAAAGTGTCACATACATTTTTAATGGAAATAAACCTGTTTTAACCTACAAGAACATTTGTGTATTTGTATAAACATTTTTAAAATGTTAAAAACACTTTTTTAATCACAGGAATGTTTCTTTAAAATGTCATGTACATTTTCTAAATACAATTAAAAAATGCACAAATATTTTTTCCATTGTATACATTTTTTTGTGAAAATGTAACAAAAATTATTCAAGCTCGTGAGTCATTAACACTTTTTGAAATGTAAGTTATAGTTTTTTGAATGTACGAAACATTTGTTTATGAATTACATAATTTTTTACATTTTAAAACTAATTTTTAAAATGTCACTTACATTTTTTGAAACATGTGACATTTTTAAATGTCATACACTTTTTTCGTACACATTATGAACAATTTTCTATACGTGTTTGACATTTTCAAATGCATGATTAACACTTTTCAAAAAAATATTTTTAATACATTTAGAATATTAGATAATATAAACCAAAAAAAGGAAAAAACTACACCATAAGAAAATAGGTACACTGTTTGGATCTGACACAGAGTTGCACAAGGTTTACTTTATTTCTAATATAGGAACTTGAAAATGCATGAAGGGAACATCACACATTTTTTTAGGAATAACATCGTGTCGGGGAAACTGATCACCCATGAACACGTACCTATGGGGACGGAGCCTCTTTTCGGTACGGCAGGGGGCGGAGGATGCACGAAGAGCAGATCGAGGCGAGCACACGAGCAGTTTACCCAGGTTCGGGCCGCACGGATGCGTAAAACCCAACTCGTGCTTTGGTTTGTATTGAGTTCTTGGCTCAGGAGCGCGAGGAGCTACAATACCCTCTAGCCGCTAACGAGACCGAGT
Organism: Secale cereale; assembly: GCA_902687465.1. Lineage (NCBI taxonomy): Eukaryota > Viridiplantae > Streptophyta > Magnoliopsida > Poales > Poaceae > Secale > Secale cereale. Next base: position 744,249,318 of record LR738715.1, on the reverse strand, counting down.
GTGAGAATGTTCGAACCCCTCTCTACGTTGCGCATGGGCCTCCTTTTGTAGGCTAAAGGGGTCACCGACAGGTGGCAACGCAGTTGAGGGTAAAAATGTAAAAAGGGTGGTAGTTGGAACAGTGTTCCATACCGAACCCTGACGGCAGGGGACAAGGACATTAAATGCCCGTCGCCGTCGCCCAAATAGTGCAAAAAGTGGCCGTCAGGGGCGCCACCGTTCGCCACGACGGTAGCCTTGTCATCGCCGCTTGCCACCGTGTACCCCTGGCTGCACAGCCTTCCGCCGCGTGCGCCTGGGATGGTCCCAGAGCGACACGTGGGTGGATGCGCTGGAGCGCGGGTACTGAGTGGAAGCTTGCCGCGGCAAGTGCCTTGCCGCGGTCGCTATCTTGTCGCTCACCGGGCCTTGCCGGGACGCATGGCGCGTCGTGGCAAGTTTCTTGAGATGACTTGGTTGGTCTTCCCGGCAAGCTTCTCTTGCCGGGGCCTTGTGCCTTGAGTGGCCTTCCCGGCAAGCTCCTCTTGCCGGGGCATTGTCTCCTTGACTTGGATACTTTGTTCTTGAATGGATCCAAGGGAACCACGGAGGATCTTGGCGGTCGCCCGGCAAGCCTTGCCGCGGAACGCTGCAACTGCCCGTGCACAAGTTCGGGATACTAAGGTACCCCTACTTTAGTACACCGACAGGAGCCCCCGGGCCTGGGCCATACACGGTGCCAAGCGCTGTTGGGCCAGGCCCAAAAGAGTGCACGGACACGCGCGGCTTGCGGCACGTCGTATCTTACTCCGTATCCACCGCGCCCTCCCTTAACGACACGCGTTTAATGCGGTGTCGTGGGAGAGATCGTGGGTGGTTTCTTTAATAGGAAATGCGGAACGTCCGCCCCCTTCCCCCTTATAAGCAGGGGAAACAGGGGCAGTTCGTCCATCCGCCCGTTGCTTCTTCAATCTTGAGAGCCTCCGCCGCTCCCCTTCTTCCCGAAGGCCTAAAGAGAGCAGCGCTCCGCCCCCGTCGCCACCAGCACCACCAGCGGCGTCGACCTCCCCCACCGCCTCCGCCATGGCTCCGAAAGGCGAGAAGGGGAAGTCCGCGAAGTCGGCCGAGGCGCTGCGGAAGAAGAAAGCCGTCTTCCCCCCCAAGCTTGACGCGAAGGAGCTGAGGGAGGCCTTCTAGCTTTTCTGGTCGAGGGAGACGCGGGCGCATCCGTGCACCAAGGTACTCCCAACAATTGCTTGCGAAATGTTCCCGGGCGGATATGCGTTCTTCGCCCTGTTCTTCTACTGCGGGCTCTGCCCGCCCTTCTCCGAATTCTTCTGCGACATCATGAACACCTACGGGTTCCACCTCCTTGATTTCACCCCCAACGCCGTTCTGACCATGGCCGTTTTCGCACATCTGTGTGAAAACTTTGTCGGAGTCTTCCCCAATGTAGCTCTTTTCCGCCACTACTTCACGCCTCGAGTCGAGGGAGGAGAGCCTCTGTCCGGCGGGATCTCCTGGGTCTCGAGGACCCACAAGAAGGAGGCGTATCTGAAGGGAGAGCTCCGCGGAAAATGGGATGAGTGGAGAGCCAATTGGTGCTGGATTGTAGAGGAGAACCCGCAGCCATTCACCGCCCGGCGCCAAGCCCCAGTAGTGCGCGGCAACGATTGGAGCGACTTGGCCCCGGAGGATAGTAGATAGAAGATTGCCACTTCCTGGATCCTTTGCCTTAGGCTTGCCGGGCTGACTGTAGGCGCAGTTGGCGCAGACATTCTCCGCCGCCGCATCGCCCCCCTAGAGGAGAGGAAGAGGCCCGCCTGGGAGTTCGAGAACGCGGCAGATATCATGAGGCTGCGCCCGGGCCTCAACTATAACTTCACGGTCTTGGAGCTCAACGGGATGCTTCAGGAGTTGTTCAAGTACGACCCCGACCATCCCGAATGGTTCATGTTGCCTAGGGGCGTAGTTCCGCTGTGCAACAACTCATCGCTCAGCCGCATCCGTGCAATGATGCCGATGTGCGACTCGCACGGGATCGACCCCACTTGGCAAGAGCCTACTGACGAAGCTGTGCAGACATTCTTCGACAACTTGAAAGAAGCGCCAATTAACTCCGACGAGAAGAAGGGCCTCACCCGCGACACCACTGACCAGGAGATGGCATATATTGCCACCAGGCTGGAAGAGGCGGCGGCAGCCGCAGCCGCGGGTGAGTTCGGGTACACAGTGGAGGAGGCGGAGGCAGCGGAGGCGACAAGCCTTGCCAAGCGAGAAGAGTTTCTCAACGCGGGGAAGCTTGCCGGGAAAGTCACCCAGACAAGTGAGCCCGCCGAGCAGGGCGTCGAATCGAGCGGGCCTGCCGAGGACACGAGCGGCTCGCTGGAGATCGACTCCTCTTCCTCCTCGTCTTCAGGCAGCTCGCCACCACCAGCAGAGCCTCCAGCTCCACCAAGAAGTTGTCTCCGCAAGGCCGGGGATGTAACGGAGCGACAGACGGGCCAACAGCCGACGCGCCGCGCGACACGTGCCTCCACGGCAAGCAAGGCTGCCGCGGGTGCACCTCGCGCTTCTGCAACGGCTGGAGCGGGCTCTTCTCGGACCACTGCTTCTGCCCTGCCTCTCCCCACGCTTCGGCGACAGCCGGAGCGGGGTCGTCTCAGACCACTGCCCCTGCTCCCGCCAAGCGGCCAAGGGAGCCTACTCCTCCGCCTCCTCGTGCCGGGACGCGTGAGCCAGACTTCGACTTCTCTGCGCTCAGCTCCGACGAGGAAGAAGAAGAGTAAGACTTCGTTGTTCTCGTATTTCTTCGATTTTTTTTTGCTGTTTCTTGTCTTGTATATCTTTTGCCTCACTCTGAACCTGTTCCTCTTTTTTTTTAGAACTCTGGCACAGAGGGCGGCAAAGAGGGCCAAGGTCCCGGTGATTGTCATCGAGGACGAGTCTGCCGCGACAGCAGGGGGTGCGCCTGAGACAAACTTGCCGGACCCGGCAACTGTCCTTCAGAGCAGCCCCCAGCGTAAGTGTGGTTCATCTTCTGCTGTTAGGCGTGCGTGGGTGCTTCTTCTTTACTAACGTCTTGTTCGTTGATTCGTGTAGGAGCAGAGCAGCACCAGGAGCGCCAGGAGATCGCCCCTGACGTGCCGCACGCTTCGACCACACCGCCAAGGGGAAGGTCTCCGGCAAGGGAGAGTCCTCCGCCAAGGATGAATTCTCCGCCAAGGGCGAATACTCCGCCAAGGGCTAGCTCTCCGGCGAGGGATGGCACTAGCGGCCCTCCGCCGGCGGGAGCTACAGCCACACCGCCAAGGGAGAGCTCCCCGACAAGGAACCTCACCGAGGAGCCGGCCCGAGCAGGTAATCCCTTTGCTTCAAGCTTCCCTTGGCTTTTCTTCTTTCGATTCTTCGTTTTGGATATTTGCTTGACTTATTTTCCTTTTCCTGCTATTAGATCCATCCGTTGCTGAACCGATGGAGATGGAGGTTGTTGCTGACGACGCCGCCGTAATCGAAGAGACGGTCGGTGCAGATGATCCTGCCGGCACAGAGGCCGCCGAGGCTGCCGCCGCAGCAGCCGGCGAAGGGGCTGGCGATCGCACTGACGGCCCTGAAGCCGCAGGAGCGCCAGGCGCTACACCGACTGCCGAGCCCTCCGCCGCCGCCGCAGCCCCCAGCCACGACGAGCTTGAGCCAGGCGCCTACTTAAAGGCCGGCGACGACGACTTTATCAAGCTCCCTTGGGCATCGAGTTCCAGGGCGCCAGCCGAGGGAGAAGCTTTTGACGGAGAAGTGCTTGCCTCCATCGGGCTGAAGCTTGTCGACGCGCCGAGCAGCAGCAGCGAGCCCGAGGAGGAACGGCTGCTGCGGAAGTTGCTGGCGCTCTACCGCGCCCGGCAGGCCAAGTTGGAGTCCCGCGAGGCGCTCGCCGCGAGGGCGGGAGTGGATATGGAGAAGCGCGCAGAAAAGCTCCGGGGCCTCCACCAAGCCGCTCTCCGGTCCTTGGCAGAGGAGCGGGAGCAACTCGCCGAGGAGTGGACGGCCTTCCTCCTTGAGAAGGCCGAGGTCGAAGAGCAGCATAGGCTTGCCGGTGAGAAGATATCCGCGCAAGAGGGTGAATTAGCGCAGCGGAAGATCAACCTCGACGCTCACGAGGAGGAGCTTGCCGCGCGCGAGCAATCACTTGGCGGGGCCCTTCAGGAAGCAAAGGACGCCGCCGCAGCTGCTGAGACCGCCAAGAAGGAGTTAGAGGCGAGGGTGGCGCAGCTGGAGGCCAACCTCAAGACGAGCGGCGAGGAGGTTGCCGCGCTCAAGCTTGAGCGAGAGAAGGACGCCCACAGCCACTCGGAGCTGCAGGTTCGCCTCGCCGAGAAGGGCAAGGAGCTCACCGCCGCCAAGGACTCCATCGTCGACCTCGAGCTGAAGCTGACCACCTTAACCCAGATGCTGGACGGCGCCAGGGAGCTAGAGGCGACCCTGAAGGAGGAGATCAGGGCCGAGAAGGCATTGCTGGAGAGCGTCGCCATCACCCAGAACAAATTTAGGGCGACCATCGAGCACTGGACGGAAGGTCTTGTGAACGCCGCCGCGGACATCGACAGGGAGCTGGCGCAGCTGGGGGCGGAGTATCTCGGGTACTCCACCAACGAGAACCTCCACCCCAGCGCCAAGCTCACCCTATTCTTCAGAGGCGTGGCGACGGCCCTCCAGCAGCTCCGGGAAAAGATCCCAAAGCAACTGGCGGACGAGTCGCGCAAGCTCTGCGCGGGCGCTCTGCAAAAGGTGTTGGTGAAGGTGGCCTTCCGCAATCCGGGCCTCAACCTCACCAACGTCCTCAGGAGCTTGCCGTCGGACGCTGATATGGAGGCGCTCAAGGCTCTTGTCCCACCCATTGTGGACAAGGTGAGCGGCATTAAGAGGGTTGAGGGCGGACGCGCAGATTAGGCTTGCCCATTTTCTTCTTTCCCTGTCGCTGTTGATCATGTCATAAGAACAATCTATTAGAACTGCGACAAGTCACTTTGTAATATAACTCTATTTTGGGTAGTAATCGCAACATTATTTCCTTTACTTGACTCCTTTGCTTTGTATGTTTCTGCCCTACGCTTTTAGGGAACTTGTCGGCGCAAGCACCTTTGCCGCGAGCGCTGAGTGCGGAACTTCAGCAGCCTGCTGGCGGTGCTGCTACCGACAAGAAACCTTGTCGTAACTAGTCGCAGCACGCTTAAGTTGTTGAGCGTGCTCAAAAACAAAGTAAGGGCGCGACACTAGTCGCATCACACTTAAGTCGTTGAGCGGACTCGAAACAAAGTAAGGGCGCAACTAGCTACGAGTAGGTTCCTCCGCGCACAGGTTTTCCATACAAAGCACGATCGTTCAAGGAAGATAACTCAAAATTTTAAAAAAATTGATTGCTCAAACTTTGGCAACTTGGCTTTTGTGTTGTCTGCTTCCGGCAAGGCGAAACTTTCTTGAACGGCACTTGGTCCATACCACTATCTCCTCTTCCCCCCCCCCCCGGATAACTTGTGCGCGAGGGGACCTTCTTTTCCTTGAGAAAAAATAAAGAAGAGAAAATACAGATATGGAGCCTTCGGGCTCGTTATTGCTTACCGGGGGTAGGTGCTGCACAAAGTGTTAGATAACACATGCAAAAATATAATGCATGAAAATGACAGGATGTGTGGAGCACATGAACTTTACTGATGCACGGGGTCTGCGCCCGCTTTGTACAAAGGATTACATGCAACAGCGGCAAGACTTGTACAAAAGGTGGTTACCGGAGCGGATCACGGCAACCGCGCCTTACGGGTAAAACTTGCGAAGATGTTCAATGTTCCAGGAGTTGCTCACCGGAAAGCCATCTTCGGTCTCAAGGCGGACAGCGCCAGGCCTAGTGACTCGTTTCACCCGATAAGGGCCTTCCCAATTCGGCGTCAATTTGTTGGAATTCTTGGCGGACTGAACACGCCGAAGAACAAGGTCGCCTTCCTTGAGACTTCTGGCGTTAACTTTGCGGCTATGGTAGCGGCGCAAAGCTTGCTGGTAGCGAGCAGCTCGCACAGTAGCCTGAAGACGGTCTTCCTCAAGGAGCAGTGCGTCATCTTGTCGCAGCTGCTCTTGCTCGAGCTCATCGTAAGCGAGCACTCGAGGTGACCCGTATACGAGTTCCGTGGGGAGAACTGCCTCTGCTCCATAGACTAGAGCAAAAGGTGTCTGTCCAGTGGCTCGATTTGGCGTCGTCCTGATCGACCAAAGAGCCGCTGGTAGCTCCTCGATCCAGTTTCTTCCGCACTTGTGCAGCCTGTCGAAAGTTCTTGTCTTGAGTCCGCGTAGCACTTCAGCGTTTGCCCTCTCCGCTTGACCGTTGCTCCTCGGGTGAGCAACAGAAGCGAAGCAGACCTTGGCGCCAAGGTCTTGGACGTACTGCATGAAGGTGCGACTTGTGAATTGTGTGCCGTTGTCGGTGATGATCCTGTTAGGTATCCCGAAACGGCAAACAATCGACCTGAAGAACTTGACTGCTGACTGTGCGGTCACCTTTCTCACTAGTTCCACTTCCGGCCACTTTGTGAACTTGTCGATGGCAATGTACAAGTACTCAAAGCCCCCGGCTGCGCGGGGAAAGGGGCCGAGGATGTCGAGCCCCCAGACCGAAAATGGCCAGGACAAAGGGATCGTCTGGAGAGCTTGAGCTAGCTGGTGTATTTGCTTGGAATGGAACTGGCACGCTTCACACTTGGTTACTTGTGCAGTTGCATCCTGGAGGGCTTCTGGCCAAAAGAAACCTTGCCGGAATGCTTTGCCGGCAAGTGCTCTTCCGCCAATGTGGTGACCACATATGCCTCTGTGTATCTCTGCCAACAGCTTTTGTCCATCTTCCCGGGGAATACACTTCAATTTCACACCGTTGAGTCTTCTTCTGTACAGTGTGTTGTCGACAAACTGGTACATACTTGACTGCCGGGCTACTTTTTCAGCTTCTTCTTGCTCTTCAGGAAGTTCTCTTGTCTGGAGGAAACGGACAATCTGCTGCGCCCATGCTGGAGCTTGTGGCTCGACAACAAGGACTAAAGGCACTTCTGCTGCTGTGGGAACATCCGCTTCCACGGCAAGAACCCGCGGTTCAGCCGGAGCTTGACATTCCCCGGCAAGCTTGCCGGAGCAAAACTTGTCGGGAGCGTTTGCTTCAACGGAACAAGCCCTGGGGCTTGCCGGAGCAGACTGCTCCTCAGCACTCTTGGCTTTGATCTTGGGGACCTTGTTGGCGGCGGCTTCGGGAAGCTCTGCCGGAAGATAGTCACCAGAAATCAACTTCCTCTTCTTGCTCTGCCCAGTCGACGGTGTTACGGATGGTTGAGTCAGCTTGAGCACAAAGATCCCTGGTTCCACAGGTAACTTAAGTGCGGCGCACTTTGACAGGCCATCGGCGATGTCGTTCTGAGCTCTTGGGACGTGCTCCATCTGTAGGTCGTCAAAGTGCTCTTCAAGCTTTCTCACTTCATCGACGTAAGCTTCCATTAACGGGCTCTGATAATTCTTGTTTACTTGGCGGACGACAAGTTGCGAGTCACCCCTGACAATCAGCTTCTTAATCCCAAGGTCTGCCGCGATCCTGAGACCGGCAAGCAAACCTTCATACTCTGCAGTATTGTTTGTCGCTTGCTCCTTGGGAAAATGCATTTGGACTACGTACTTGAGGTGCTCTCCAGTGGGCGCGACAAGCAGCACACCGGCACCGGCGCCTTGCAGCGAGAAGGCACCATCAAAGTACATTATCCACTCTGTGCTCGCTTCCTTGACGGGGATGCTCGTCTCTGGAATCTCTTCATCTGGTGTCGGCGTCCACTCCGCTATGAATTCTGCCAATGCTCTGCTCTGGATAGTTGAAGTGCTTTCAAACTTGAGGCCAAAGCTTGACAGTTCCAGTGCCCACTCGACAATCCTGCCTGTTGCTTCTGGATTCTGCAGTATTCTCTTCAGCGGAAAGCGAGTGACGACTGTTATCTCATGTGCTTGGAAGTAATGGCGCGGCTTTCTCGAGGCCATGAGGAGGCCGAAAAGCAACTTCTGCACACCAGAGTACCTTGACCTAGCCCCCTTCATAAGGGAGCTGACAAAGTAAACTGGGAGCTGCACCATTTTCTTCCGTATCTCCTCTTGCGCCTGCGCAGATCCATCCTTGTCGGGACCAGAGCTTGTCGGGGAAGCCCCCCTGCTTGTCGCTGGATGTGCTTGCCGCGGTCGCAGGCTCATCGTATGCCTCCCTCTCCGCTACTAACGCAGCACTAACCACTTGATTGGTTGCCGCTAGGTACAGCAGCAACTTCTCTTGTGGCTTAGGTGCAACAAGTATTGGAGTGGAGGACAGGTACCTCTTCAAATCTTGCAGCGCAGCCTCCGCTTCCGGAGTCCATTTCATTGGACCTACCTTTTTCAAAAATTTAAAAAACGGCAGGGTGCGCTCAGCAGACTTAGAGATGAACCTGTTGAGAGCAGCCACACAACCGGCAAGTCTTCGTACATCCTTGACGCGCTTGGGTGCTTCGATCTGCTCAATGGCCTTGATCTTGTCAGGGTTGGCTTCAATCCCCCTCTGAGACACGAAGAACCCGAGAAGCTTGCCGGAAGGGACTCCAAACACGCACTTCTCGGGGTTGAGCTTGAGGCTGATCTTGCGCAGATTTGCAAAGGTTTCTTCTAAATCTTGGATCAGAGTAGCCCTGTCCTTGCTCTTGACCACTATGTCATCCATGTATGCTTCTACATTTCTGTGTATCTGTGGCTCAAAAGCTGTATGGACTACCCTTGCAAATGTTGAACCAACATTCTTCAATCCGAAAGGCATGCGTATGAAGCAGTAAGTGCCACATGGAGTGATGAATGCGGTCTTCTCTTCATCTTCTTCAGCCATGAAGATTTGATGGTATCCTGAGTATGCGTCAAGAAATGAAAGCAGGTCACATCCGGCCGTGGAGTCAACAATCTGGTCAATGCGCGGCAAGGGAAATGGGTCTTATGGACAAGCTCTATTCACATCGGTGAAGTCGATACAAAGCCTCCATTTCCTGTTTGCCTTGCGCACGACTACAGGATTGGCCAACCACGTCGGATGGAGCACTACTCTGACAAGGCCTGCTGCTTCCAACTTCTTGATCTCTTCTGCTATGAACTCTTGGCGCTCCACTGCTTGTTTCCTAACTTTCTGCTTGACGGGCCGCGCGTGAGGACAGACGGCAAGCTTATGCTCAATTAATTTCCTGGGAACACCGGGGATGTCGGACGGTTGCCATGCAAACACGTCGACGTTCGCCCGCAGGAAAGCAACGAGCGCGCTTTCCTATTTAGGGTCAAGTGTGGCACTGATGGTGAAAGTACCACCAGTGCCGTCCTCCTTGGCGGACACCTTCTTGGTTTCTGGCGGAGCTGCCATCGTCTTCTTACACTTGCCGGTGGAGCTCGATGGTGCGTCCTCAACGGCAGCGCAGCACTCCGAAGAGGTGCGTTTGCCGGAGTGGGCATCAGAGCTCTTGCCGGACTTGGTCTTCTTCCCTCCGGGAGCTTCAGCAGCAAGCGTCTTGCGATCTGTTGCGGCTGCTGCTTCCCGATAGATCTTGTCGGCGCAGATAAGAGCGTCCTTCTTGTCGCCAGGGACAGAGATGACACTTATCGGGCCTGGCATCTTGAGCATGTTGTAGGCATAGTGAGAGGATGCCATGAACTTGGCGAGTGTTGTACGACCAAGTATCCCATTGTAAGGCAACGGGAAATCGGCAACGTCAAACGTGACCCTCTCGGTCCTGAAGTTCAGCTCGCCGCCAAATGTCACTGGCAACGTGATCTTCCCCTTCGGCTTGCTCCTTCCAGGGTTCATTCCTTGGAATGTGCCGGTCTCTTCGAGCTCGCTGTCAGGGGTCTGGAGTTTCTGTATCACAGTGGAGGAGATCAGGTTCAAGCCGGCCCCGCCATCAACTAACATCTTAGTGACCTTGAGGTTGCGGATGGTTGGCGAGACCAACATCGGCAAGCACCCGACCGCAGTTTTGCGGTCAGGGTGGTCCTCAATGTCAAAGATGATAGGCGTGCTGGACCACTTCAGAAGTTTACGCGATTCGACAGGTGGTTCCGCTACGTTGACTTCCCGCACCCACTGTTTGAGTTGGCGGTGTGAAGTATGTAGAAACGCACCGCCGTCAACGCACAAAACTTCTGTGGCTTTCTAGAACTCCTGCTCACTGGTCTCACCATCATCCATGTCTTCGTCGTCGTCGTCATCTTCGTCCTTGTCGCGGCCGCGGGGAGGTCTGTCTCCTTGCCGCTGCTTGGCTTTGCCGCGGCGTCCTCCCCGGCCGTTGAATGGCCGCTTCTTGCCGGATCCTCCATCACCTTCTTGGGCCTTCTCCTTGTCGCGTCGCTCGTACTCAGCTTTCTGCTTCTCGACGAGCTGTTCGACCCTCTTGCAGTTCTGGAGATCGTGGCCCTTGGTGCGGTGGATCTTGCAATACTGCTTGTCGGTGCCGTCCTGCTTGTCGGCGGCCGCCACAGCCTGACAGTTGGTGCATGCGGCAGTCTCCTTGCCGGAGCTACCAACTTGGGCTTTCTTGGCGCCAGTTTTCTTGCCGGACTGCTCAACGACTAGCACTTCTTTGCTTTTCTTCTTCATATTATTCCGCCGCCGGTTTTTCTTTGCCGGGGCGGCATCCTCACTGTCAGATCCTCCCACTCCTGTATCCTCTCTGGGGATTTTCCTCCCCTCTTCAGCACGTGCACACTTGTAGGCCAGGGCGTACAGCTCGCTGACGTCCCTGACCATGCACATCGCCATCTCCTCCCTCATCCGGCGGTTACGCACGTTCTGATGGAACGTGCTGATGAACGCGGCAGGGTGGACGTCTGGGATGTTGTGTTGAACACGGCTGAATCTCTGGATGTATTTGCGCAGGGGCTCTCCTTCCTTCTGGGCGAGTAGGTGAAGGTCACTCCCCTGGCCATGGGGTTTGTGGCCGCCTGTAAAGGCGCCGACAAACTAATGGCAGAGGTCTGCCCAAGAAGAAATGGAGTTGTCCGGCAAGTGCATGAGCTAAGACCTGACATTGGGTTTGAGTACCAGAGAGAAGTAGTTGGCAAGGATCTTGTAGTCTCGCCCCCCGGCAGCTTGCACCGCGATGGTGTAGATGCTGAGGAACTCCGACGGGTGCGTCTTGCCGTCGTACTTCTCCGGCACGTCTAGCTTAAAATTCTTCATGCTGGGCCACTGGACTTGCCGGAGCTCACGAGTGAACGCAGGACAACCTACCGCGTACGGCAAGTCACCTGGTCCCCCTGGCGCATGCATGTCGACAGCGGGTCCAGCGCGCTGGTCTGATTGACGCCGCGCTTCTCTTCGACGCTCGATGCGGGTCCGAGCGTCCTCTTGTTGTCGATCGTCGAGAACGTGGCGCTGATCGCGGCAAGCTCGTGGATCTGATGACGCAGTGGAGTCGTCGTCGATGTTGATCCGGCGAGTCGGCGATCTTGGCCTTCGGGGCGGAGAGGGCACGGTGGTTGCACCCCCAGCAGTCTTGTCGCCATCGGCCCGCGCCTGGCTAACCTGCCGCGGCCGCGACTTTCTCGGCTGCTGCGGAGTGTCGCCGTTGGCGAAGGCGATGAGACTCTGGATGGTGGCCCTCCAGTCGTCTGCCTTGTCTGCCGCTGGAGGGAAGTCTAGGAGCAGTTGAGCTCGTGCTAGAGCTTCTGCTGGAGTGGCGGGTAGCGGTGGCGAACGGTGCGAGGAGCGGGATATGCTCGGACTTCTAACTACGTTAGAAGGAGCAACTTCCCGTCCCGGCGACCGTGCCTTGCTTGTGCCGGCATGTTGGCGTGCATGCTGGCCTTGAGCATCCCGAGATCCGCCAGCTTGATCTTGATTCAGCAAGCATATGGTACCGTGAGTACCATGACGCTGCCGGCCCCACGCCTCCTGAGATGGGCGCAGTTCATGTACGGACGCCGAGGTCTTGGAGTGCGCCCAGTCGTCGTGGGAGCCGGCTACGCCGCCGATGGGCAGCGCAGCTTTGTCCTTGGACTTGGCGGCACCGTGAGCTCCCTCGTCGACGTCCGTCCTTCCGCCGGCGTCTACCCCACCAGCCGTTGCCTCTGGCGGTGGTGGGATCGACGCGGACGGGCCTGCTGCCTCCGAAGCCTTCTTCTTCGGCGGCATGTTGATGAAGATGATGAAGATCTAGCTCGCGTGCAGGCCGGATCAGATTCACACAAACTCGACGCACCCCCTACCTGGCGCGCCAAAGATGTCGGGGAAACTGATCGCCCACGAACACCTATGGGGACGGAGCCTCTTTTCGGTACAGCAGGGGGCGGAGGATGCACGAAGAGCAGATCAAGGCGAGCACATGAGCAGTTTACCCAGGTTCGGGCCGCACGGATGCCTAAAACCCTACTCCTGCTTTGGTTTGTATTGAGTTCTTGGCTCGGGAGCGCGAGGAGCTACAGTACCCTCTAGCCGCTAACAAGACCGAGCGTGAGAATGTTCGAACCCCTCTCTACGTTGCGCATGGGCCTCCTTTTATAGGCTAAAGGGGTCACCGACAGGTGGCAACGCAGTTGAGGGTAAAAATGTAAAAAGGGTGGTAGTTGGAACAGTGTTCCATACCTAACCCTGACGGCAGGGGACAAGGACATTAAATGCCCGTCGCCGTCGCCCAAACAGTGCAAAAAGTGGCCGTCAGGGGCGCCACCGTTCGCCACGACGGTAGCGTTGTCATCACTGCTTGCCACCGTGTACCCCTGGCTGCACAGCCTTCCGCCACGTGCGCCTGGGATGGTCCCAGAGCGACACGTGGGTGGATGCGCTGGAGCGCGGGTACTGAGTGGAAGCTTGCCGCGGCAAGCGCCTTGCCGCGGTCGCTATCTTGTCGCTTCCGGGAGCTTGTCGCTCACCGGGCCTTGCCGGGACGCGTGGCGCGTCGCGGCAAGTTTCTTGAAATGCCTTGGTTGGTCTTCCTGGCAAGCTTCTCTTGCCGGGGCCTTGTGCCTTGAGTGGCTTTCCCGGCAAGCTCCTCTTGCCGGGGCATTGTCTCCTTGACTTGGTGTCACATCCCTAGCTTCTGGTAATGCACTAGGTTAGCCTCATGTGTGCATCATGTTTAATCTTGAAAGAAACTTGAAATGGGGATGATTAAACCCTAGCACCAAATCAAGGCAATTAGGTTTAACCTAAAATCCTTTTCAATAAACCCAGAAATGCCTTCAGTAATGTTTGATAATTTTGGCAAGGGTTTTGGTCCAAACCAAAAATATTGAACATTTTGGGGAATTTTTGGGCTTTGAATTAAATCAATAAGTATTTGAATTGGGGCCATTTAAATGATATATATTTTTCTAAATAGCTCCAAAAAAATTCTGAAACTAGTGGAGGGTCTCTGGATTAGTTCTTTGTGCATCCACTATTTTTCAGAATTTACTAAAATGATTTAGTGGCTAAACTAAATCAAAACAAAAGAAGAAAAATAGAAAACAAAAACTATTTTCAGAAATAGAGAGAGAGGAACTACCTGACTTACTTGTGCAGCCCACCTGGTGGCCCTGCTGGCCGGCCCAGCCCACCACCGCAGACCCCTCCGTCGTCTTCCTCCCCTCGCCCCAAAGCAGCTGCGTGCCAGCAGCGGCGCGCGTGGCCGTGGCCACCTCCTGCTTCGCGCTGGAGGCTCGTCCTCCTCCCTGTCCACGCGCCTGGGGAGAGGCCCTCTACTCCCCTCGTCCTCTCCCCTCGATCTCTGGTCATTCTCCCTCCTTTCCCTTGCGTTCCCGCAGCCACCCGACAGCCAGCCGTCGCCGCCGCTCGTCGTTGCCATGGCCACCGCCTTCCCCCTTCCCCCCTGTTTGGCTCAAGAGCTCCGCCTCGACGCCCCAGACCTCTCCGCCGAGCTACGAGGCACCAGACGCCCTGGACGCAGTCATCGCCGTCGTTCCCCTCTTCGGCCGCCGGCGATCCTCGTCGTCGAATTACCGACTCCGGTGCCTCCCCGAGCCCACTCAGCTGCTCTTCGACCCTGCCGTGAGCTCCTCTACCCAATCCCGCTCTCCCCGCAATCGTTTGCCTCCTCTAGCCCCGCTGTCCATCAAAGCCGATAGCTCCTTCCCGCCGGCCATGTCGCCGCCGTGGCCATCGTCACCCATAGCGGCAACCGAGCACACCACTGCACTCCACACAACGCCAGGAGCTCAAAACTCACACCGGTTGCTCCTGCTGTGCACTGCAACACCGTTTCCATCGTCGCCCGAGCTCCGGCGACCGCCCTAGTCGTCGCCGCCGTCGTTTGGGTCCACGGCGACTCGTGCCGATGGCACCGCTGGATGCGCACGAGCGCCAGCGTCACGTAGATGGTCCTCGCCGGCCATTTGGTCGACGGAGGACGGATCCCGAGCCCCTCCGCCGTGCCCGCTGTCGCCGGCGGTGAGCCGCCGGCCTGTTTGGATCTTTGACCCGAGGTTTGACCCCCCCTGGGTATATGACATGCGGGCCCCGCACGGCTAACTAACCTAGTTTTAACATAAACCTAATTAGCTTAAACCTTGGTTAATGATAACTATGTTTAATTAGTTTAGCTAGCCACTGACAGTGGGCCCCTGCCCCACTGACAGTTTAGTTAGTATTAACTTAAGGCTAACTAACCCTGTTAGTTAGATGTGTCACTGACACGTGGGGCCCAGACTCTGTTAATCTTAGTTTAGTTTTAAAACGTTTAGTTAGCCCTGAGAGACTGACCAGTGGGACCCACTGGTCAGGTTTGACCCGAACAGCCCTGTTGACCCTGCTGACGTCATGCTTATTCAATGCTGACGCAGTATCTATTTTCTGGAATTTTATATAAATCTAAATGATTTATTTATTTCAGAAAATAGCCAAAACTTCTAAAAATCATAGAAATTAATCCATAACTCAGATGAAAATAATTTATATATGAAAAATGATCAGTAAAATTCAAGGAATCTGTTTATGGCGTTTTCATGCATGTTTGAACAAGTTAAACCTGCTGATCAGGTCAAATCAATTAAATGGCATTTAAATAATCACATATGGAGTTTGAATTTGAACCTTGGGTTCAAACCAACTTCATTTAATTGTGTTGCTAGTTGCATTTGATCAATCAACAGCATATTGCCATGTCATGATCATGCATCATATTGTCGCATTGCATTGATTGTGTTCTTTCTCTGTTTGTCGGTTTTGTTCCCTTTTAGTAGACGTGTTCCGACGATGAGTTCGATGACACCGATGAAGACTCATTGTTATCTTCAGAAGTGCCAGGCAAGCAAAACCCCATTGAGCATTCCGATACAATCCCACTCTCTCGCTCTTGCTCTCTTTTACTGCATTAGGACAACAACGCTTCAACTGTTACTTGCTGCGGTTGTTGAACCCCTTTCCACTGCATGACCCGTCATTGTCACAGTAAATAGTTGAAACCCACTAGTATGAGTAGGAGTTGTTTGAGCCATGTTGTGCCTACTCGTTCATGCTTTCTGGTTATGCCTGCTATTGCTTAGAGTTGTGTCAGGTCTGATTCATCGGGGATGAATTGGAATGTGGTGAACATGTCCTACTGTTGAGAGCTAAGTGTGTGAACACGATTTGGTAAAGGTAGCGATGAGAGGCCATGTAGGAGTACATGGTGGGTTGTCTCATTGCAGCCGTCCTCAGGAACTGAGTTCTGTGTTGGTTGGTCCATGAAACAGCTACTACCACACATTGGGATCCTTAATTGACCCTCTCGACTTATTAATCAACATGATCTCTGTCCAGGAGTTGCAACTAGTTTCTGGTGTTTGTAGTTTACTGGAGGTCGTGCGCAGCGCTGACCCTCGGGGTGGGCTGTGACGCGGCAGGTACGTGGCACGGTGTACCGATTGCCCGTTTGGTGATGCGGGAACCCTGTACACATCGATTGGGGCCGTGAGCGACACCCCGGCCGGATCTCCCCACGGATGGAACCCAAATAGGCGATAAACCTGGACGAGAGACTTGTGTGGTTAGTCAGGTCGTGGCCGACACCCTCGCTGGGCCTCCGCTTGAAGGTTGCCGAGTACATGTCGTGTAAACGGCGGAAAGTGGTGAGAGCGTGTGTGAAGAAGTACACCCCTGCAGGGTTAAATATAATCTATTCGAATAGCCGTGTCCGCGGAAATGGACTTCTGGGTTGCCTATTACTGTTCATAGACAAGTGAAAGTGGATACTCTAAAACACGCAAGATAAGCGTGAGTGCTATGGATGGTCTTCTCGTAGGGAGACGGGAGCGGATCCATAGTGGTGTATTGATTGGTGAATATGTGGACTCGTGTGCGCCACCTCAAAAGAGTTACTCGCAGTCGTAGTTCAGGATAGCCACCGAGTCAAAGCTGGCTTGCTGCAGTCAAACTCCACCACCCCCTTTGTTGATACTAATGCATATGTAGCTAGTTCTGATATAAGTCTTGCTGAGTACCTTTGTACTCACGTTTGCTTAATTTATGTTTTGCAGAGAGACTTCAGTCTCGCTAGTGGTTCCGCGTGGACTTCGACGTTTAGCTTGTTACCTCAACTACGATCTTGTACCCTTGGGAGGGTCTTGTAGATAGTCAGGCTTTTCAGCCTTCTTCATTTGTAGTTGTCTGTACTCAGACATGTTATGCTTCCGTTGCCTGTATGCTCTGTATGTTGGGTCATGTGACCTCTGTTTGTAATAGATGCTATGTTGGCTCTTCTGGGCCTTATCTATATGAGTTGTTGAGTTATGTTGTGATGCCATGTTGTACAACACATACTTGCATGTTATGCGTACGTGTAATGTGTATTGTTATGTGTGGGATCCGACACCTAGTTGTTTACCTTTGGTGGCCTATCTTATAGGGAAATGTCTCCTATTGCTTCCACTGAGCCTTGGTAGCCTGCTACTGCTCCGGGACACTTAGGCTGGCCGGCATGTGTCCTTCTTCGTTCCTGTGTCTGTCCCTTAGGGGAAATGTCACGCGTTGTTCCTTTAAGTCCTTGTAGCTTGCTACGACTTGGGTTCATACGTTGATGACCGACACGTTCGTTGCTGGGTCATGAATGCCTGTCTCTGTAATTTAGTGCCACTTTTGGTTTATAACTAGTCATGTCGGCCCGGGTTCTCTGTCATATGGATGCTAGCGACACTATCATATACGTGAGCCAAAATGCGCAAACGGTCCCGGGCCAGGTAAGGTGGCACCCGTGGGGATACCGTGCGTGAGGCCGCAAAGTGATATGATGTGTTATAGGCTAGACCTGTGTGACTTAGGATCGGGGTCCTGACAGCTTTGGTATCAGAGCCTGACTGCCTGTAGGATTAGCAAGCCAAACTGGTCGAAGTTGTGTCTAGAAACTCTTTAGTTATGTAAGGGAATTGTTTGTGGAAGGTAACGTAAGGCTCTTTTACTCCTTTACCCCATGACCTTCTGCTCTGAGTCACCTTCTTCTATTCCACGGGGATTAAGAACTAGGCTTTCTCTTATGTCTATCAGGATCACGTTATTGTGGATTCAACCCTCAGTTCAGTTTCTACTACTTCTGTTTGTTCAACTGTTGGTCTCAGAACCTTGACATTATGATGTTAAGTGGATATGCTACCCTTTTGCTTGTATCTCAAAAGTATTTTTGAGCATTTGCAGCCGTTATGCTGTCCGAGTCATCCCAGGTCTCTAAACAATCTGATGCATTTGCAAATCATTCCTACCTGTTCTTAAAGTCCTTTTAGGCCAGATTAACCACACTAGACGGTGAGTTGTGGTACTCTGTTACCTAAACACATATGTTGGAGATATTATTATGACCCTAAGTATCTTAGAAGATCACCCAGTAATCCAGCAATGTTTTATATTCCAGTGTGATGAATTTGGCCATTATTCTCGAAAGCATCCCGTGATGCCATTTAGTTGGTAGGCATTCTATTCCTGGGTTCTTGAACCCAAGATTCTTTCTACCCACTTCATGTTGGTAGTATTTGCTCGTCCCTTTAGGATATTAGTAACCTTGTGATAGTCCTCGAGGTCCGTGGTATATCCTTCTTCCAAATACCACGAACCATCATGGCAGAAGTTCTTCTGAACCAAAAGATCACAACCCGAGTGCTCCTGAGTAGTACTCCATTCATATGTGACTCTGCCAATTCTACTTTCTGCATGGGTTATCCGGAAGAAATATGTTGAACTCGTTCGACATGTTAATCTATGCATCCAGAACTCAGAAATTATATGTTCCTTGAGTTGTCTCCTTTTAGTTGTATTATGACCCTCGTCTATCAATTGAAAGTCAGGAGTAGTTGTGCACTCGTGTTCATCGATGCCTTTTACTCTTGTGATCCGTTAATTCATTCTATCTCGGAATGACTAGGAGAAACAAACTCCAGTACCCTATCCATATCCCGGATTTGGTCAAAGAAGTTGTACTTCGCAGATGAAGAATGCTAATGCAGCTTCTAAACTGTTCTATCCTGGAGTATTACCATCTTTATGTCAAGAATGTCGTGAGAATTGCACATCATCCTATGAACTCTTGATATAGTAATACTTCTCACCATCATCGTCCATTCCTCGGTCTCCGTGTTGTTGTAACCGGAATACTGACAAGTGAAATGTGATGTGTGAAATCAATACTCCAAGCAACTTCTTTGCTTGGTAGCAAATGGACGATAATCTCATTCTTAGTGTGCTGGTTACCGAATCACCATCCTAAGATTGATCGTGCTACCTAGTCCACTTTCCTGGTGCACTCCTTGATTGATGAGTTAGGATTTTGTTAAGTCCTCGCTCATTTGATCATATCGTCTTGCCTTGAAAATTAAGATTGTTCTCGAGCTTAGTAACATATCGGTGGTTCATGATTTTCCGAATATCTTCTCGGAAGTATTACCAGGTTGTTCCCTGACCGCTATGTTGAATTCGCGATCAAGTTGGTTCCTTATAAACCACCACTTCTCCAAGAATGTGTGTTGGATACCCCGAACTAGTTGGTTAAGCTAAACAACAACTTGGAGAGTTGGAAGATAAAAGCTTGCCAGCTTAGTTCATCTCAAGGGGTATGTTTGCGTGTGTTGAAGATAGATGACATCTTCATCAGTTGGTCCCTGTGATCAGTTGTTGGACCTATTGTCATATCAAAACTTTGATTTGAGTATGGGCTATCATCAAATCAAATCAGAACCAACGATGTTCATAATGTTGTCTTACTCGTGGTTGATCCCTCGAGCATACACCATTATATCTCCTGGGTCTGACCAATACTATCACTTGTTAACATAATTATGGAATTCCATCTCCATGGAAACCTGGATGAATTGTTGTTGAGCCCATCAGCAACACTGCTACCTTCCCCATGATTTTGTAGGACATTAAGCTAGTGTTGGAAACTTTGTAAGCATTACCCTCGTGTCCCGTTCATGAGGTATATGTTGGATGAGAGAAGAAACTTTCCCTAATTCATGTGTAGTTGATGTAAGTTGCCACCGTGGGTTTGAGAAAGTTTATTTTGCTTTCTGTGGAATCATCCCAAGTCAGTCATGCATACGTGCGAAGTATTCTATGGTTTGGAGACTTGCAACCTTCACTCTATATGTATCCCTAGCACACCAAGCCACTGATTGATTTGTTCAAAGAAAAGAAGTTCAAATGCTATTCCCGAAGGGCACGGACGGACATGCACAAGACTTCGTTATCTCCAATGATGATTCCCAATCTGAGCTCGATAGTATTTTATTATAAGACTACTACGTGGTCACGTTTTTCTTGGACAACGTGTTCACAGGTTTGTAGCAGAACCAGCTCATGTTTTGGAGCTTGCTATCGTAGTTCATTCCCGAGAATCTCGCAACGTCGTCTCGTCGAATTGTGTTGCAAACTTTCAATTTTCCTTCTAGACTCGATGAGACTGGAATATCCTGACACCAACCAGAACTGAACCTCAGGCAGATATGATGGTTGGTGCATTTCCCAAGAACTAAAATATTGGTCTCTCGATAACCGGTAAAGTGGATGTCGTGGCCAACACACCCAACCGGAAGACCTATTGTTGTAGTATCTTGTTTGAAGAAGTTGGCCACCTCCCCATTATGACTCCGTAGGACTTACTCCCTAGTTGTTCCTTATGGATTCTTGTGCTCCTGAAGCCCGACCTTTTATTTGACGTTCTAGGTACCAAACCATTATAATAAATGGGTTGTGCTAGCACATCAAGGAGAACATTAGAAGCGGAGTGCTAAATGTCTCTCGGTTGATCATTCAGATTTTGTCCCCTTGGCCTCGCCAAGGTGAAATCCAAGAAGGTGTTATCTTCCTTTGCATCTGCATCATCCATCATTATTCATCATGGTGGTATGTGACGTTGCCAGGATCCTTGACACGGATATTGGTAAAACCTTGATGAATATGGGAATACTCAAGTTCTTGAGAGCATGCACAAGCACTAGGTGTTATCCTCGACACTAACCGGGATTGCTCCCAGTGTTTTTGATTATATTATACACCCTCAAGAGTAGATTTACTCTCTACTGTTGGGATTCTTCCCAGTTACCAGAATCATTCCCAGCATTTGCATTTTGTTCCCAGCTTGCACCGCCAATGTGCCGATTCCCCATGGGTTACCGTTCTCAATCATTGCTGTTCAGGATTATCTTCAGCAATGGACTTGCCATATGTCCCATCCATTTCCGGTGATAAGCAACTCAACCTTGGCATTGTCTTTTATAAGGAAGTTCACATCATCCATTTTGGCCGAGAATGTCATTTCTTCGGACTCCGTCAAACGATCGATTGTGTTTGCCTTAGGTTGGTATAGGGAATTTCAATGATCTCTATATCAAAAGTAATTCTTTTTGCCACTTAAGGGAGTAACTCTACGAGTCACCTTCTCTAAGGTGCCCCATTTGGTGGTAACAATCACCATCTTCTTAGGTGTGGAATTACTGCCACTAGGTGAATCTTCATCGTTTGTTTCACTCCGTCCCTTTGGATGTGTGTTCCATGTCTCAGCTCAAGAGATGTCTCAACGTCTCACTCCATGAGTTGATCTTGAGTTGCTCGATCTTTCAGAAGATCAATTTCGTAGAGTTTCTATCATCGTCACCGTTTGGAGAAAGCTCTCGAAAGCGAGGAAGCCAGGATCAACATGAGGCAAGCAATCAACACCTATATGGAGGACACTTGGATCATGAAGTTTGTGTTAGTTAGTGTCCCCTTTGATTTCTTATCTCACGTCCTGAATCTCGGGACGAGATTCTTGTTTAGTAGGGGTGAGTTGTCACATCCCTAGCTTCTGGTAATGCACTAGGTTAGCCTCATGTGTGCATCATGTTTAATCTTGAAAGAAACTTGAAATGGGGATGATTAAACCCTAGCACCAAATCAAGGGAATTAGGTTTAACCTAAAATCCTTTTCAATAAACCCAGAAATGCCTTCAGTAATGTTTGATAATTTTGGCAAGGGTTTTGGTCCAAACCAAAAATATTGAACATTTTGGGGAATTTTTGGGCTTTGAATTAAATCAATAAGTATTTGAATTGGGGCCATTTAAATGCTATATATTTTTTTAAATAGCTCCAAATAAATTCTGAAACTAGTGGAGGGTCTCTGGATTAGTTCTTTGTGCATCCACTATTTTTCAGAATTTACTAAAATGATTTAGTGGCTAAACTAAATCAAAACAAAAGAAGAAAAATAGAAAACAGAAACTATTTTCAGAAATAGAGAGAGAGGAACTACCTGACTTACCTGTGCAGCCCACCTAGTGGCCCTGCTGGCCGGCCCAGCCCACCACCGCAGACCCCTCCGTCGTCTTCCTCCCCTCGCCCAAAAGCAGCTGCGTGCCAGCAGCGGCGCGCGTGGCCGTGGCCACCTCCTGCTTCGCGCTGGAGGCTCGTCCTCCTCCCTGTCCACGCGCCTGGAGAGGCCCTCTACTCCCCTCGTCCTCTCCCCTCTCTCTCTCTCTGGTCATTCTCCCTCCTTTCCCTCGTGTTCCCGCAGCCACCCGAGAGCCAGCCGTCGCCGCCGCTCGTTGTAGCCATGGCCATCGCCTTCCCCCTTCCCCCCTGTTTGGCTCAAGAGCTCCGCCTCGACGCCCCAGACCTCTCCGCCGAGCTACGAGGCACCAGACGCCCTGGACGCAGTCATCGCCGCCGTTCCCCTCTTCGGCCGCCGGCGATCCTCATCGTCGAATTACCGACTCCGGTGCCTCCCCGAGCCCACTCAGCTGCTCTTCGACCCTGTCGTGAGCTCCTCTACCCAATCCCGCTCTCCCTGCAATCGTTTTCCTCTTCTAGCCCCGCTGTCCACCGGAGCCGATAGCTCCTTCCCGCCGGCCATGTCGCCGCCGTGGCCACCGTCACCCATAGCGGCAACCGAGCACACCACTGCACTCCACACAACGCCAGGAGCTCAAAACTCACACCGGTTTCTCCTGCTGTGCACTGCAACACCGTTTCCGTCGTCGCCCGAGCTCCGGCGACCGCCCTAGTCGTCGCCGCCGTCGTTTGGGTCCACGGCGACTCGTGCCGATGGCACCGCTGGATGCGCACGAGCGCCAGCGTCACGTAGGTGGTCCTCGCCGGCCATTTGGTCGACGGAGGACGGATCCCGAGCCCCTCCGCCGTGCCCGTTGTCGCCGGCGGTGAGCCGCCGGCCTTTTTGGGTCTTTGACCCGAGGTTTGACCCCCCTGGGTCTATGACATGCGGGCCCCGTGTTGGAAATATGCCCTAGAGGCAATAATAAAAGAGTTATTATTATATTTCCTTGTTCATGATAATCGTTTATTATCCATGCTATAACTGTATTGATTGGAAACTCAAATACACGTGTGGATGAATAGACAGACTTTGTGTCCCTAGTGAGCCTCTACAGGACTAGCTCGTTGATCAAAGATGACCGCGGTTTCCAGGTCATAGACATGAGTTGTCATTTGATAACGGGATCACATCATTAGGAGAATGATGTGATGGACGAGACCCAAACGTTAACATAGCTTTTGATCGTGTCAGTTATCGCTATAGTTTTCTGCATGTCAAGTATAAGTTCCTATGACCATGAGATCATGTAACTCACTGACACCGTAGGAGTGCTTTGTGTGTGCCAAACGTCGCAACGTAATTGGGTGACTATAAAGGTACTCTACAGGTATCTCCGAGGGTGTCTGTTGGGTTGACATGGATCGAGACTGGGATTTGTCACTCCGTGTGACGGAGAGGTATCTCCGGGCCCACTCGGTAATACGTCATCTCAATGAGCTCAAAGTGACCAAGTAGTTGGTCACGGGATTATGTATTACGGTAACGAGTAAAGAGACTTGCCGGTAACGAGATTGAACTAGGTATAGAGATACCGACGATCGAATCTCGGGCAAGTAACATACCGACGAGACAAAGGGAACTGTATACGGGATTGCCTGAATCCTTGACATCGTGGTTCATCCGATGAGATCATCGAGAAACATGTGGGAACCAATATGGGTATCCAGATCCCGCTATTGGTTATTGACCTGGGAGTGTCTCGGTCATGTCTACATGGTTTCCGAACCCGCAGGGTCTACACACTTAACGTTCGGTGACGCTAGGGTTGTTAGTGAGAAGAGTGTATGGTTACCGAAGGTTGTTCGGAGTCCCGGATGAGATCCCGGACGTGACGAGGGTCTCCGGAATGGTCCGGAGACGAAGATTGATATATAGGATGAAAGGTTTCGGAGTCCGGAAGTGTTCCGGGGAGCATCGGGAAATCGGCGGAGTACCGGAAAGGGTTTCGGGGGGTCCGGAAGAAGTTCTGGGCCTAATGGGCCACAAGGGGGAACACCACAGCCCTCTAGGGGCTGTGCGCCCCCCCCCTGGGCCCTCTCCTCATGCGGCTAAGGGGGTGGGACCCCCTAGGGCAGCCGCACCCCTTTGGAGTGGGGGGCAAGGCACCTAGGGGGGGAAACCCTAGGGCCTGGCCCTTGGCCGCCGGGCCCCCCCATGCCCTGGCCGCCGGCCCCCCTAGGGGAAACCCTAGGGGCGCCCCCCTCTCCTCCTTCCCCCTATATATAGAGAGGTAGAGGGAGGGCAGCCAACACAAGTTCGTGCCTCGGTGCTGCCCTCCCTCTCCCACAACATCTTCTTCTCCCGCGGTGCTTAGGCGAAGCCCTGCTGGAATTCTCCTCCACCATCACCACCACGCCGTCGTGCTGCCGATTCTCCATCAACCTCTCCTCCACCCCTTGCTGGATCAAGAAGGAGGAGACGTCCCCGAGCCGTACGTGTGAAGAACGCGGAGGCACCGTTGCTTCGGTGCTAGGATCTTCGGCGATCTGAATCGCGGCGAGTACGACTCCATCATCCGCGTTCATAACGCTTCCGCTTAGCGATCTACAAGGGTATGTGGATCCTACTCTCCCCTCGTAGTTGCATCTACTAGATTGATCTTGGTGAACGTAGAGAAAAATTTTTGTTTTCCATGCAACGTTCCCCAACAGTGGCATCATGAGCTAGGATCTTGCGTAGATGCTTTCTCGAGTAGAACACAAAAGGGTTTGTGGCGTTGATGTTTAAATTGCTGCCCTCCTTAGTCTTTCTTGATTCAGCGGTATTATAGGATGAAGCGGCCCGGACCAACTTTACATGTCCACATACATGAGACCGGTTCCATCGACAGACATGTGACTTTTGTTGCATAAGATGGCTGGCGGGTGTCTGTCTCTCCTATCTTAGTTGAATCGGAATAGAACAAGGCGGTCCTTGTAGAAGGTTAAATAGCAACTTGAATATCACCGTTGTGGTTTTGCGTAGGTAAGAAGCGTTCTTGCTAGATACCCATAGCAGCCACGTAAAACATGCAACAACAAATTAGAGGACGTCTAACTTGTTTTTGCAGGGTATGTATGTGATATGATATGGCCAATGACATGATGAATTATATTTGATGTATGAGATGATCATGTTGTAATAGTTAATATCGACTTGCATGTCGATGCATACGGCAACCGGCAGGAGCCATAGGGTTGTCTTTAATTTTTGTATGACCTGCGTGTCAATCATTAAGCGCTTTGTAATGCTTTACTTTATCGCTAAACGGTAGCAATAGTAGTAAGAGCATGGTGGGCGCCGACAACCCCGATGGCGACACGATGATGGAGATCATGATGATGGAGATCATGGTGTGGCGCCGGTGACGATGGAGATCATGCCGGTGCTTTGAAGATGGAGATCAAAAGCACGAGTTGATGGCCATATCATGTCACCTATGATTTGCATGTGATGTTAATCCTTTTATGCATCTTATTTTGCTTAGGACGACGGTAGCATTATAAGATGATCCTTCACTAAAATTTCAAGATAAAATTGTGTTCCCCCCGAGTGTGCGCCGTTGCGAAGGTTCGTCGTTTCGAAGCACCACGTGATGATCGGGTTTGATAGACTCTACGTTCGCATACAACGGGTGCAAGCCAGTTTTGCACATGCAGAACACTCGGGTTAGACTTGACGAGCCTAGCATGTACAGACATGGCCTCGGAACACGGAGGACCGAAAGGTCGAGCATGAGTCATATAGTAGATATGATCAACATGTTGATGTTCACCATTGACACCACCTCATCTCACGTGATGATCGGACTTGGGTTGGTGAATTTGGATCATGTCACGCTCGAATGACCGGAGGGATGTCAATTTGAGTGGGAGTTATAAATAATTTGATTAGGTAATAACTCACTTATCATGAACAATAGTCTAAAATGTCTTTGCAAATTTTGGTTGTAGATGGCTCGCGCAGTAGCTCCCCTGAATTTTAATGCGTTCCTAGAGAAAGCTAAACTGAAAGATGACGGGAGCAACTTTGTGGACTGGCTCCGCAATCTGAGGATCATCCTCACAGCTGCCCAAAAGGTTTATGTCCTAAATGCACCGCTAGGTGAACCCCCCGCTCCTGGAGCCTCTGCGGACGTTATGAACGTCTGGCAGACGCGTTTGGATGACTATTCGATAGTGCAGTGTGCCATGTTGTACGGCTTGGAAGGAGGACTTCAAAGGCGTTTTGAGCGTCATGGTGCATATGAGATGTACACGGAGTTGAAGTTCATCTTTGAAAAGAATGCTAAGATCGAGAGGTATGAGACCACCGATAAATTCTTTGCTTGCAAGATGGAGGAGAATTCGTCTGTCAGTGAGCACTTGCTGAAGATGTCTGGGTACTATACCCGCATAGCTGATCTGGGACTTGTGTTCCCGGATGAGGCTATCATTGACAGAATTCTCCAGTCACTCCCTCCAAGCTACAAGAGCTTCGTGCAGCAGTATAACATGCAAGGGATGAACAAGACCATCGCCGAGCTGTTTTCGATGCTGAAAGTCGCTGAGGCAGACATCCAGAAGGAGTATCAAGTGTTGATGGTCAATAAAACCACTAGTTTCAAGAAGAATGGCAAGGGCAAGAAGGGTAACTCTAAGAAGGGTGGCAAAGCAGTTGCTAATCCAGTGAAGAAACCCAAGGCTGGGCCCAAGCCAGAGACTGAGTGTTTCTATTGCAAGGGGAATGGCCACTAGAAGCGGAACTGCCCCAAGTATCTGGCGGACAAGAAGGGGGCCAACAACAACAAAGGTATATGTGATATACATGTTATTGATGTGTACCTTACCAACTCTCGTTGTAGTGCCTGGGTATTTGATACCGGTTCGGTTGCTCACATTTGCAACTCTAAACAGGAACTGCGGAATAAACGGAGGCTGGCGAAGGACGAAGTGACGATGCGCGTGGGAAATGGTTCCAAGGTTGATGTGATCGCCGTCGGCACGCTCGCTCTTCGATTACCATCGGGATTAGTTATGAACCTGAATAATTGTTATTTAGTGCCTGCGTTAAGCATGAACATTATATCTGGATCTTGTTTATTGCGAGACGGTTACTCATTTAAGTCAGAGAATAATGGTTGTTCTATTTATATGAGTAATATCTTTTATGGTCATGCACCCGAAGTTAGGGGTTTATTCTTATTGAATCTCGACAGTGATGATACACATGTTCATAACATTGATGCCAAAAGATGTAGAGTTGATAATGATAATACCACTTTCTTGTGGCACTGCCGTCTGGGTCATATCGGCGTGAAACGCATGAGGAAGCTCCATGCTGATGGACTTTTGGAGTCTCTTGATTTTGAATCACTTGACACGTGCGAGCCGTGCCTCATGGGCAAGATGACAAGGACCCCGTTTTCAGGGACAATGGAACGGGCAAGTGACTTATTGGAAATCATACATACTGATGTGTGCGGTCCGATGAGTGTAACGGCGCGCGGTGGATATCGTTATTTTCTCACCTTCACTGACGACTTAAGTAGATATGGGTATATTTACTTGATGAAGCATAAGTCTGAAACTTTTGAAAAGTTCAAGCAATTTCAGAGTGAAGTTGAAAATCATCGTAACAAGAAGATCAAGTTCCTACGATCTGATCGAGGGGGAGAATATCTGAGTTATGAGTTTGGTGATCACTTAAGAAAATGTGGAATTGTTTCACAGTTGACACCACCTGGAACACCACAGCGTAATGGTGTGTCCGAACGTCGTAATCGAACCCTATTAGATATGGTACGTTCTATGATGTCTCTTGCCGACTTGCCACTATCGTTTTGGGGATATGCGTTAGAGACAGCTGCATTCACTTTAAATAGGGCTCCATCTAAGTCCGTTGGTTTGGTAAGAAACCTAAGTTGTCTTTTCTCAAGGTTTGGGGTTGCGATGCTTATGTCAAAAGGCTTCAGCCAGAAAAGCTCGAACCCAAAGCGGACAAATGTGTCTTCATAGGATACCCAAAAGAAACAGTTGGGTACACCTTCTATCTCAGATCCGAGGGCAAAGTGTTTGTCGCTAAGAACGGGTCCTTCCTCGAGAAAGAGTTTCTCTCGAAAGAATTGAGTGGGAGGAAGGTAGAACTTGATGAGGTTATTGAACCTCTGCTTCAACCAGAAAGTAGCGCAGCACAGAAAGATGTTTTTGTGGAGCCTACAGAGGTTGAAGAGGAAGCCAATGATGATGATCAAGAAGCTTCCGATCAAGTTACTACCGAACCTCGTAGGTCGACAAGGGTACGCACTGCACCTGAGTGGTATGGTAACCCTGTCTTGGAGGTCATGTTGTTAGACAACGGTGAACCTACGAGCTATGGAGAAGCAATGGTGGGCCCAGATTCCGACAAATGGTTAGAGGCCATGAAATCCGAGATGGGATCCATGTATGAAAACAAAGTATGGACTTTGGAAGTATTGCCTGAAGGGCGGAAGGCCATTCAGAATAAATGGATATTTAAGAGGAAGACGGACGCTGACGGTAATGTCACCGTGTATAAAGCTCGACTTGTGGCAAAGGGTTTTTCACAAGTTCAAGGGATTGACTACGATGAGACTTTCTCACCCGTAGCGATGCTTAAATCCGTCCGAATCATGTTAGCAATAGCTGCATATTTCGATTATGAAATTTGGCAGATGGATGTCAAAACAGCGTTCCTTAACGGTTTTCTTAAGGAAGAGTTGTATATGATGCAACCAGAAGGTTTTGTCGATCCAGAGAATGCTGACAAAGTATGCAAGCTCCAGCGTTCCATTTATGGGCTGGTGCAAGCATCTCGGAGTTGGAATCTTCGCTTTGATGAGGTGATCAAAGCGTTTGGGTTTATACAAGTTTACAATGAAGCTTGTATTTACAAGAAAGTGAGTGGGAGCTCTATAGCGTTTCTAATATTATATGTGGATGACATATTGCTGATTGGAAACAATGTAGAATTTTTGGATAGCGTGAAGGGGTATTTGAACAAGAGTTTTTCGATGAAGGATCTCGGTGAAGCTGCTTTTATATTAGGCATCAAGATCTATAGAGATAGATCAAGACGCTTGATAGGACTTTCACAAAGCACATACCTTGATAAAGTTTTGAAGAAGTTCAAAATGGATCAATCCAAGAAGGGGTTCTTGCCGGTATTGCAAGGTACAAAGTTGAGTAAGACTCAGTGCCCAGTGACTGCGGAAGATAGAGAAAAGATGAGTGTCGTCCCCTATGCTTCAGCCATAGGCTCTATCATGTATGCAATGCTGTGCACGAGACCAGATGTCAGCCTTGCCATAAGTATGGCCGGAAGGTTTCAGAGTAATCCTGGTATGGATCACTGGACAGCGGTCAAGAATATCCTAAAGTACCTGAAAAGGACTAAGGATATGTTTCTCGTTTATGGAGGTGATCAAGAGCTCGTCGTAAAGGGTTACGTCGATGCAAGCTTTGACACTGATCCGGATGACTCTAAGTCTCAAACCGGATACGTATATATTCTCAACGGGGGAGCGGTAAGCTGGTGCAGTTCCAAGCAGAGCGTGGTAGCTGATTCTACATGTGAAGCGGAGTATATAGCTGCCTCGGAGGCGGCAAAGGAAGGTGTCTGGATGAAGGAGTTCATGACAGATCTTGGAGTTGTGCCTAGTGCACTGAACCCAATGATTCTGTTCTGTGACAACACTGGTGCCATTGCTCTAGCCAAGGAACCAAGGTTTCACAAGAGGACCAGACACATAAAGCGACGCTTCAATTCCATCCGCGATTCGGTCAAGGAGGAGGACATAAACATTTGCAAAGTACACACGGATTTGAATGTTGCAGATCCGTTGACTAAGCCTCTTCCACGGGCTAAGCACGATCAACACCAAGACTCTATGGGTGTTAGATTCATTACCTTGTAATGCTAGATTATTGACTCTAGTGCAAGTGGGAGACTGTTGGAAATATGCCCTAGAGGCAATAATAAAAGAGTTATTATTATATTTCCTTGTTCATGATAATCGTTTATTATCCATGCTATAAATGTATTGATTGGAAACTCGAATACACGTGTGGATGAATAGACAGACTTAGTGTCCCTAGTGAGCCTCTACAGGACTAGCTCGTTGATCAAAGATGACCGCGGTTTCCAGGTCATAGACATGAGTTGTCATTTGATAACGGGATCACATCATTAGGAGAATGATGTGATGGACGAGACCCAAACGTTAACATAGCTTTTGATCGTGTCAGTTATCGCTATAGTTTTCTGCATGTCAAGTATAAGTTCCTATGACCATGAGATCATGTAACTCACTGACACCGTAGGAGTGCTTTGTGTGTGCCAAACGTCGCAACGTAACTGGGTGACTATAAAGGTACTCTACAGGTATCTCCGAGGGTGTCTGTTGGGTTGACATGGATCGAGACTGGGATTTGTCACTCCGTGTGACGGAGAGGTATCTCCGGGCCCACTCGGTAATACGTCATCTCAATGAGCTCAAAGTGACCAAGTAGTTGGTCACGGGATTATGTATTACGGTAACGAGTAAAGAGACTTGCCGGTAACGAGATTGAACTAGGTATAGAGATACCGATGATCGAATCTCGGGCAAGTAACATACCGACGAGACAAAGGGAACTGTATACGGGATTGCCTGAATCCTTGACATCGTGGTTCATCCGATGAGATCATCGAGAAACATGTGGGAACCAATATGGGTATCCAGATCCCGCTATTGGTTATTGACCTGGGAGTGTCTCGGTCATGTCTACATGGTTTCCGAACCCGCAGGGTCTACACACTTAACGTTCGGTGACGCTAGGGTTGTTAGTGAGAAGAGTGTATGGTTACCGAAGGTTGTTCGGAGTCCCAGATGAGATCCCGGACGTGACGAGGGTCTCCGGAATGGTCCGGAGACGAAGATTGATATATAGGATGAAAGGTTTCGGAGTCCGGAAGTGTTCCGGGGAGCATCGGGAAATCGGCAGAGTACCGGAAAGGGTTTCGGGGGGTCCGGAAGAAGTTCTGGGCCTAATGGGCCACAAGGGGGAACACCACAGCCCTCTAGGGGCTGTGCGCCCCCCCCTGGGCCCTCTCCTCATGCGGCTAAGGGGGTGGGACCCCCTAGGGCAGCCGCACCCCTTTGGAGTGGGGGGCAAGGCACCTAGGGGGGGAAACCCTTGGGCCTGGCCCTTGGCCGCCGCCCCCCCCATGCCCTGGCCGCCGGCCCCCCTAGGGGAAACCCTAGGGGCGCCCCCCTCTCCTCCTTCCCCCTATATATAGAGAGGTAGAGGGAGGGCAGCCAACACAAGTTCGTGCCTCGGTGCTGCCCTCCCTCTCCCACAACATCTTCTTCTCCCGCGGTGCTTAGGCGAAGCCCTGCTGGAATTCTCCTCCACCATCACCACCACGCCGTCGTGCTGCCGATTCTCCATCAACCTCTCCTCCACCCCTTGCTGGATCAAGAAGGAGGAGACGTCCCCGAGCCGTACGTGTGAAGAACGCGGAGGCACCGTTGCTTCGGTGCTAGGATCTTCGGCGATCTGAATCGCGGCGAGTACGACTCCATCATCCGCGTTCATAACGCTTCCGCTTAGCGATCTACAAGGGTATGTGGATCCTACTCTCCCCTCGTAGTTGCATCTACTAGATTGATCTTGGTGAACGTAGAGAAAATTTTTTGTTTTCCATGCAACGTTCCCCAACACCCCGCACGGCTAACTAACCTAGCTTAAACTTAAACCTAATTAGCTTAAACCTTGGTTAATGATAACTACGTTTAATTAGTTTAGCTAGCCACTGACAGTGGGTCCCTGCCCCACTGACAGTTTAGTTAGTATTAACTTAAGGCTAACTAACCCTGTTAGTTAGATGTGTCACTGACACGTGGGGCCCAGGCTCTGTTAATCTTAGTTTAGTTTTAAAACGTTTAGTTAGCCCTGAGAGACTGACTATCTATTTTCTGGAATTTTATATAAATCTAAATGATTTATTTATTTCAGAAAATAGCCAAAACTTCTAAAAATCCTAGAAATTAATCCATAACTCAGATGAAAATAATTTATATATGAAAAATGATTAGAAAAATTCAAGGAATCTGTTTATGGCATTTTCATGCATGTTTGAACAAGTTAAACCTGCTTATCAGGTCAAATCAATTAAATGGCATTTAAATAATCACATATGGAGTTTGAATTTGAACCTTGGGTTCAAACCAACTTCATTTAATTGTGTTGCTAGTTGCATTAGCTCAACCAACAGCATATTGCCATGTCATGATCATGCATCATATTGTCGCATTGCATTGATTGTGTTCTTTCTCTGTTTGTTGGTTTTGTTCCCTTTCAGTAGACGTGTTCCGACGATGAGTTCGATGACACCGATGAAGAATCATTGTTATCTTCAGAAGTGCCAGGCAAGCAAAACCCCATTGAGCATTCCGATACAATCCCACTATCTCGCTCTTGCTCTCTTTTACTGCATTAGGACAACAACGCTTCAACTGTTACTTGCTGCGGTAGTTGAACCCCTTTTCACTGCATGACCCGTCATTGTCACAGTAAATAGTTGAAACCCACTAGTATGAGTAGGAGTTGTTTGAGCCATGTTGTGCCTACTCGTTCATGCTTTCTGGTTATGCCTGCTATTGCTTAGAGTTGTGTCAGGTCGGATTCATCGGGGATGAATTGGAATGTGGTGAACATGTCCTACTGTTGAGAGCTAAGTGTGTGAACACGATTTGGTAAAGGTAGCGATGAGAGGCCATGTAGGAGTACATGGTGCGTTGTCTCATTGCAGCCGTCCTCAGGAACTGAGTTCTGTGTTGGTTGGTCCATGAAACAGCTACTACCACACATTGGGATCCTGAATTGACCCTCTCGACTTATTAATCAACATGATCTCTGTCCAGGAGTTGCAACTAGTTTCTGGTGTTTGTAGTTTACTGGAGGTCGTGCGCAGCGCTGACCCTCGGGGTGGGCTGTGACGCGGCAGGTACGTGGCACGGTGTACCGATTGCCCGTTTGGTGATGCGGGAACCCTGTACACATCGATTGGGGCCGTGATTGACACCCCAGCCGGATCTCCCCACGGATGGAACCCAAATAGGCGATAAACCTGGACGAGAGACTTGTGTGGTTAGTCAGGTCGTGGCCGACACCCTCGCTGGGCCTCCGCTTGAAGATTGCCGAGTACATGTCGTGTAAACGGCGGGTAAGTGGTGAGAGCGTGTGTGAAGAAGTACACCCCTGCAGGGTTAAATATAATCTATTCGAATAGCCGTGTCCGCGGAAATGGACTTCTGGGTGCCTATTACTGTTCATAGACAAGTGAAAGTGGATACTCTAAAACACGCAAGATAAGCGTGAGTGCTATGGATGGCCTTCTCGTAGGGAGACGGGAGCGGATCCATAGTGGTGTATTGATTGGTGAATATGTGGACTCGTGTGCGCCACCTCAAAAGAGTTACTCGCAGTCGTAGTTTAGGATAGCCACCGAGTCAAAGCTGGCTTGCTGCAGTCAAACTCCACCACCCCCTTTGTTGATACTAATGCATATGTAGCTAGTTCTGATATAAGTCTTGCTGAGTACCTTTGTACTCACGTTTGCTTAATTTATGTTTTGCAGAGAGACTTCAGTCTCGCTAGTGGTTCCGCGTGGACTTCAACGTTTAGCTTGTTACCTCAACTACGATCTTGTACCCTTGGGAGGGTCTTGTAGATAGTCAGGCTTTTCAGCCTTCTTCATTTGTAGTTGTCTGTACTCAGACATGTTATGCTTCCGTTGCCTGTATGCTCTGTATGTTGGGTCATGTGACCTCTGTTTGTAATAAATGCTATGTTGGCTCTTCTGGGCCTTATCTATATGAGTTGTTCAGTTATGTTGTGATGCCATGTTGTACAGCACATACTTGCATGTTATGCGTACGTGTAATGTGTATTGTTATGTGTGGGATTCGACACCTAGTTGTTTACCTTTGGTAGCCTATCTTACAGGGAAATGTCTCCTAGTGCTTCCACTGAGCCTTGGTAGCCTGCTACTGCTCCGGGACACTTAGGCTGGCCGGCATGTGTCCTTCTTCGTTCCTGTGTCTGTCCCTTAGGGGAAATGTCACGCATTGTTCCTTTAAGTCCTTGTAGCTTGCTACGACTTGGGTTCATACGTTGATGACCGACACGTTCGTTGCTGGGTCATGAATGCCTGTCTCTGTAATTTAGTGCCACTTTTGGTTTATAACTAGTCATGTCGGCCCGGGTTCTCTGTCATATGGATGCTAGCGACACTATCATATACGTGAGCCAAAATGCACAAACGGTCCCGGGCCAGGTAAGGTGGCACCCGTGGGGATACCGTGCGTGAGGCCGCAAAGTGATATGATGTGTTACAGGCTAGACCTGTGTGACTTAGGATCGGGGTCCTGACACTTGGATACTTTGTTCTTGAATGGCTCCAAGGGAACCACGGAGGATCTTGGCGGTCGCCCAGCAAGCCTTGCCGCGGGACGCTGCAACTGCCCGTGCACAAGTTCGGGATACTAAGGTACCCCTACTTTAGTACACCGACACATCACGTATTCATGAACCTTATAGGATCTAAAAAGTTCACTACTAATGGGCCGGTGGAAACCACAAGAAGAAATAGAAGCATTAGTAGTGAATTATTAGGTCCATTAGTGATGAACTTTTTAGAAGACCTTGGGAGCCTCGTACTCCTTCGTTCGAAGAACAAAAACCCAATACTACCTTATCCTAATAATAGTGGAGCACCAAACAGTATCAATGGAGCTAGAGTAGCAATATAAATACTCTTGAAGATACTCTGCATTTTTGTATTGCTAGCCAAAATGGGCAGAATGACACCTTCAAAAATATCATGAACAATCATGATAACTTACTTGGTCAGTTGATCGGCAAGATTGTTGGACTAACAAATGATGTGTAGATTCTTGATGGAAGAACTAAGAATATTGAAGCACAAGTGACTAAAATGGTAGAGAGTCAAACTTTAATCCTAGAAAAGTTTGTAGGTAAACCAAAACTTAACTCGATTATAGATGTCAAGATGATGAGAAATGACGAAGGAAAGCCAGAAGAGCTTGGTAAAAGCCATGTGCCAAAATACACTTATACCGTTGCAAACTTTGTGGTGATAGCAATGAAGCACCCACTACCCGAGGTAATAAACGACGAGGCATATAATTTCTTTGTTGATCACGTTGCAGCCATGAAAGAAATAAGTTATGTGGTAAGTTGCCAGCTAAGCAAGAAGATCCTTTTGAGCCTACTACAGATATTGAGATTGGCCTGAATAAATTCAGTGCTTTATGTGATCTAGATGCTAGTGTTTCCACTATCCCTAAGTCTGTTTATGACAGTCTTAATCTAGGTCATTAAGCTATTAGTGACATTATATTGAATATGGCTAATTCTACTTTTACTCAAGCAGTAGGAATTAAGCATAATGTCCTTATGCTACTACTGGGAGTTTTGAGTTTGCTTAACATCTTTATCACACATGTTGGACATTTTCAAATACATGATATAATTTCAAAACTTCGTATTTTGAATACATGGTAACATTTTCAAATACACGTTGTACTTTCTGAATTGCGATAAACATTTTCCTAACAACACAAACATTTTTTTAAATTTTATAAAAAAGTTATGACATTTTTTGGAAACACATGAATATTTCTACAAAGTGTCACATACATTTTTAATGGAAATAAACATGTTTTAACCTACAAGAACATTTGTGTATTTGTATAAACATTTTTAAAATGTCACAAACACTTTTAATCACAGAATGTTTCTTTAAAATGTCATGTACCTTTTCTAAATACAATTAAAAAATGCACAAATATTTTTTCCATTGTATACATTTTTGTGAAAATGTAACAAAAATTATTCAAGCTCGTCAGTCATTAACACTTTTGGAAATGTAAGTTATAGTTTTTTGAATGTATGAAACATTTGTTTATGAATTACATAATTTTTTACATTTTTAAACTAATTTTTAAAATGTCACTTACATTTTTTGAAACATGTGACATTTTTAAATGTCATACACTTTTTTCGTACACATTATGAACAATTTTCTATACGTGTTTGACATTTTCAAATGCATGATTAACACTTTTCAAAAAAATGTTTTTTAATACATTTAGAATATTAGATAATATAAACCAAAAAAGGGAAAAACGACACCATAAGAAAATAGGTACACTGTTTGGATCTGACACAAAGTTGCACAAGGTTTACTTTATTTCTAATATAGAAACTTGAAAACGCATGAAGGGAACATCACACATTTTTTTAGGAATAACATCACGTATTCATGAACCTTATAGGATCTGAAAAGTTCACTACTGATGGGCCGGTGGAAACCACAAGAAGAAATAGAAGCATTAGTAGTGAATTATTAGGTCCATTAGTAGTGGACTTGGGAGCCTCGTACTCCTTCGTTCGAAGAACAAAAACCCTAGACTAGATAGAACTGACAAACATATGGAATTATTAGGTCATAATGCATCACAGAGGAATATATAATATGTAAAAGTCTGAAAACTGATATATATCATAACACGACCTATTACCGAATGGGTTTAACCAAATGCCACAAAGCACTAGAAACATGTCCGAGCATCAGTAGCTCCACCATATATCTCCCGGGGATTTCTCCCTAGGAACCCTTATTGCTTATACTGTTCACAACTCTTATTATTATATTAATATAAAAGTTGTTCTTCAATTGCCTCTCTTCAGGCAGGCAATGACAAGCCGTAATCATCGCCTGCAAACTGGGGGCTCCAGACCCGGAGCACATTGTCGGTGACATCGGACTGGTTCGCGGGATCGTACGCTAGGGCATCTCCAGCAGCTGGTTCATCAGCCATAGGAGCGTTGTTGACGACGTTCACCGGGTTTGACGGCTGAAGCGCCTAGTTCCGGGCTTTGTCTTCCTGGAGCAGTTCCTCTGGGTCAATGCCGTCTATCTGGAGAAGATCCACTAGTTCAAGGCCTTGCTGCTCCTGCCCCTGTCCTCCCATCGGGTTCTTCCAGAATTTCTCAACTTCTTCCCACACACTAAAAGGCTCAGATGGCACATTCTCTGCAGCGGGTTGGTAGTTGTCTATAACATCAAGCAGGGCATTGCTACAACAGGCTTAACAGCAAGCAAATATAGTCATTCATAGTTGTACTATTGAAATTGCATAGAATGTAGCTTGTGCTTAAACAACAAACTGTATAATTGAACATCACTATGTGAAAAAAGAGGGGGCATATTACCTGCACGAGGCTTAACAGAAAAATTATGATTGTTGAACTGGTATTGATTAAAATTGTACTGCATAGTAAATAGTTGTACATATAGAGCATCACATTGTGAATAACTGAAATAAACAGTGCATAGTGCAAACAACCAAATGTAGTAAGTAAACTAGACATATTCTCGCTACTGAAGGGACTCGACAAAACAAATCATGGGTTTCCCTCTTTGAAGAGGCACGACAAAAAAATATGGGTTTCCTCACTTATCACATATGGTCTCCTTCCCATTGTAAGAGCATGAACTCTGGGAGCGCTCCATGTTGTCGCAGATGGGCTCCTTCCCCTTGGAAGATCACGATTGTTGGGTGCCCTTCCTGTTGTCGTAGATGGGCTCTTTTCCCTTGGAAGAGCTTAAGAGCGTGCGCTCCATGTGGTCGCCATCGATGAGGTCTGACTTGGAAGCTACGGATCCCAAGCCAGCATCACTGAACATGTCGTTCATAAATGACAAAAAGGCTCGACGGCGATGAAGGATGGAAAATTCTTGACTGCGAGCCAGAGGAGATCTGCGCAAGGGCAATTGATGAGATTGACGGCGGTTGAACCCAAGGGATTGGGGTGGGCCACTTAACCTATGACATAGCCCGCATTATGTCGTCGCTATCGACGACCTCAATGTCGTAGCAGGTGTTCGCGAAATACCATAATACTCTAGCCCGCTAATTGAGAACCTGCAGTCAATCATCATCGTCAGCTTCCTCAGAGGCCATGTCACTAACGTTTGGTGAATAGGCCGCGATAAACCTCTTTTGGGCAATCCGCTCCTCGAGCTCCCCGGGAAGCGTTAGCGAGCTTAGGCTGCGACGCTCTGGAGTGGAGGAGGGGGTGGGGATCTGTGGGAAAGGGGGCATTTTAGAGGCGTCATCTTAGAAACTTAGGGTGGTGTGGGTATGGAGATCGGTGGGTAACCTACACGGGCAGACCGACACAGGTTGACGATGGAGACGGCGCGACGGCGATGATAATGACCTAGCTAGGGTTTCAAACGAGGGAGGGTTCGTGTGTGTGTGTGTGAGCGGAGGTCTTGGTGTGTGTGTGTGTGGTGGGGGGCCAGTGTGGTGTTTGAGGAAATGCCACGACTATTGAAAATTTTACTAGGCTGGAGTAAAATGCTGGGGCCACTGAAAATTTTGATCAAGGGATTGAGCAAAACATCGCAGACGGTCCCCGAATAATAATCGTGTGCTCTCAAATAAAAAAACCCTCCAGGCAGGTAAATATTTTTAAGATTGCGAGGGAAGCATGCAGGAGTGGGAGCATGCTACTTCTCCA
Organism: Secale cereale; assembly: GCA_902687465.1. Lineage (NCBI taxonomy): Eukaryota > Viridiplantae > Streptophyta > Magnoliopsida > Poales > Poaceae > Secale > Secale cereale. Next base: position 744,210,929 of record LR738715.1, on the reverse strand, counting down.
GCTTGTGTTGTATTCCCTCGAAGAGGAAAGGTTGATGCGGCACAGTGGCGTAAGTATTTCCCTTAGTTATTTAGAACCAAGGTATCAATCCAGTAGGAGACCATGCGCAAGTCCCTCACACCTGCACAAACAAATAAGAACCTCGCAGCCAATGCGATAAAAGTGGTTGTCAATCCCTTCTCGTAACTTACGAGAGTGAGATATGATAGATATAATAAGATAATGTTTTTGGTATTTTTGGTATAGAGACTGAATGTAAAGAAAGCAAAGTAAAGTAAATAGTTGATGGACGATTAATATGATGAGAATTGACCCAGGGGCCATAGGTTTCACTAGTGGCTTCTCTCATGATAGCAGAATTCTACGATGGGTGAACTAATTACTGTCGAGCAATTAATAGAAAAACGCATAGTTATGATAATATCTAGGGATGATCAATGTATATAGGCATCACGTCCGTGACAATTAGACCGAAACGATTCCGCATCTACTACTATTACTCCACACATCGACCGCTATCCAGCATGCATCTAGAGTATTAAGTTCATAAGAACAGAGTAACGTCTTAAGCAAGATGACATGATGTAGAGGGATAAAATTAAGCAATATGATATAAACCCCATCTTTTTATCCTTGATGGCAACAATACAATGCGTGCCTTGCTGCTCTTGCTGTCACTGGGAAAGGACACCGCAAGATTGAACCCAAAGCCAAGCACTTCGCCCATTGCAAGAACTATTGATCTAGTAGGCCAAACCAAGCCAATAATTCGAAGAGACTTGCAAGCATATTATAATCATACATAAACTATTTCAGAAAAGAATCGAATATTGTTCATAGATAATCTTGATCATAAACCCACAATTCATCGGATCTCGACAAACACACCGCAAAAAGATTACATCAAATAGATCTCCTCGAACATCGAAGCGAACTTGGTATTGAGATCCAAAGAGAGAGAAGAAGCCATCGAGCTAATAACTATGGACCCGAACGTCTGTGGTAAACTACTCAGAACTCATCGGAGAGGCTATGGTGTTGATGTAGAAGCCCTCCGTGATCGATGCCCCCTCCGGCGGAGCTCTGGAAAAGGCCCCAAGATGGCATCTCACGGGTACAGAAGGTAGCCGCAGTGGAATTAGGGTTTCATTGATTTCCTCGATGTTTTCAGGGTATGAGAGTATATATAGACTGAAGAGGCATGTCATGGGAGCCAAAGGGGGCCCACGAGGGTGGGGGGCGCGCCCCTGCCCTCGTGGCCGCCTCTCTCGCTTCCAGGTGTGTACTCCAAGTCTTCTGTGTTGATATTGTTCCAAAAATAACTCTCCCGAAGGTTTCATTCCGTTTGGACTCCGATGGATATTCCTTTTCTGCGAAACACTGAAATAGGAAAAAAAACAGCAATTTGCACTGGGCCTTGGGTTAGTAGGTTAGTCCCAAAAATAATAATCCCTCCATCCGAAAATACTTCTCGGAGAAATGAATAAAAATGGATGTATCTAGAACTAGAATACATCTAGATACATCCATTCCTCCGACAAGTATTTCCGGACGGAGGGGGTATAAAAGTGTATAATAAAGCCCATTAAACATCCAAAACAGAATATATAATAGCATGGAACAATAAAAAATTATAGATACGTTAGAGACGTATCAAGCATCCCCAAGCTTAATTCCTGCTCGTCCTCGAGTAGGTAAGTGATAAAAACAGAATTTTTGATGTGGAATGCTAACCAACATAATTATCAATGCAATTTTCTTTATTGTGGCATGAATGTTCAGATCCGAAAGATTCAAGAAAAAAGCCTATATTGACATAAGAATAATAATACTTCAAGCATACTATTAAAGCAATCATGTCTTCTCAAAATAACATGGCCAAAGAAAGTTCATCCCTACAAAATCATCTAGTTTGGCTATGCACCATCTTCGTCACACAAAATACTCAAATCAAGCACAACCCCGCTTTCAGCCAAGCAATTGTTTCATACTTAAATTTTTTCAAACTTTTTTAACTTTCACGCAATACATGAGCGTGAGCCATGGATATAGCACTATATGTGGAATAGAGTGGTGGTTGTGGAGAAGACAAAAGAGGGAGATGGTCTCACATCAACTAGGCGTATCAACGGGTTATGGATATGTCCATCAATAGATATCAATGTGAGTGAGTAGGGATTGCCATGCAATGGATGCACTAAAGCTATAAACACTAGTAGAAAATGGGCCTATTGTCCCGGTTCGTAAGGGCCTTTTATCCCGGTTCTTGAACCGGGACTAAAGGGTCGGTACTAATGCCCTAGCCCTTTAGTCCTGGTTCAAACAAGAACCGGGATAGATGGGCCTCCACGTGGCCTGTGCGTGGAGCCCAAGAAGGAGGGCCTTTGGTCCCGGTTTGTGGCACCAACCGGGACCAATAGGCATCCACGGGTCAGCATTTCTGTGGCTGGGGTTTTTGTTTTTTTGAAAGGG
>LR738715.1:744074391-744202097 GCA_902687465.1 Secale cereale | reverse complement strand
ACTTACAACAAAATACTTATTGTTGCTATTTTTATTCTTTTCCAGTTTTTTTGTTTTGTTTTCTGCATTATTTATTTTGTTTTGTTTTTTGCTTTATTTTTTAATTCTTTTTTGCTTTTAGGTCAGCAAAATTATAAACATTCTGTTAGTGCCATTAGTTTTAGAAAAATTATAAACTTTATGTTAGTGCCATTAGTTTTCAAATTTGAATAGTTAAAATTTGAATTCTTTGAAATTTGTGTGAATCACAAGTATGTGATTAACTTTACTAAAAAATGAACATAGATGCGCCTATAGAAAAAATGCAACCTAAATTCATAATAAATTTCTATGAATTTCAGATAAATTCACTATGAATTTGGGTCAAATTTCCTGTATAGGGGCATCTATTTTCACTTTGAGAGGAGCTCAACAAGGCAGAGAGGGACGGGCTTATAAACCGGTGTGAGCGCCCTTCGGTTGGCGAGGTGGGACTAAACTCTGACCGCAACGAGGACCAACCCTTTAGATCCCGGTTTCTGGCACAAACTGGGACTAATGGTCATGGGCCAGGGGCGAGGCGCATTGGTCCCGGTTCGTGCGTGGAACCGGGACTAAAAGGTCCAGACGAACCAAGACCAATAGCCCATGTGGCTGCCCTCTTGAGTGTTCTTGGTGAGAACATTGTTGACAAGCAGTGAACCGGGATTAATGGTATTACGATGGCCGAACCATAAGACATTAGAGCATTTCAAATGAACTCTGAAAAAGTTGAAAGTTGGCATGGTATCATAATTTCACACGCATAGCTCGGGTCAATGGTATCATACTCATCTGTTACAAAGTTGGCATGGTATAACCATAATAGTTGCGGAAGAAAGTCTTCACTTTTTCTTCGCTTGTGTCATTTGCTTATTGCGCCGTAACCATGGATAATCTTCATCGTTTATCAGGATGCTTGGGTCAGCCTTGACTTTGAAGGGAGGAATTTCATGAAACTTTTCATAATCTTCAGGCATGTCTGTCTTGCCCTCCACTCCTAGGATGTCCCTTTTTCCCGAAAGAACTATGTGGCGCTTTGGCTCATCGTATGATGTATTCGCTTCCTTATCTTTTCTTTTTCTCGGTCCGGTAGACATGTCCTTCACATAGATAACCTATGCCACATCATTGGCTAGGACGAACGGTTCGTTAGTGTACTAGAGATTTTTTAGATCCACTGTTGTCATTCCGTACTATGGGTCTACCTATACCCCGCCTCCTGACAGATTGACCCATTTGCACTTAAACAAAGGGACCTTAAAATCATGTCCGTAGTCAAGTTCCCATATGTCCACTATGTAACCATAATATGTGTCCTTTCCCCTCTCGGTTGTTGCATCAAAGAGGACACCGCTATTTTGGTTGGTGCTCTTTTTATCTTGGACAATCGTGTAAAATGTATTCCCATTTATCTCGTATCCTTTGTAAATCAATATAGTCAAGGATGGTCCCCTAGACAACAAGTACAGCTCATGAAAAATAGTGTTGTCACCTCTGAGACGTGTTTCCAACCAACTGCTGAAAGTCCTGATGTGTTCACATGTAATCCAGTTGTCGCACTACTCCGGGTGTTTGGAGCGCAGACTGTTCTTGTGTTCATCGACATACGGGGTCACCAAGGTAGAGTTCTGTAGAACTGTGTAGTGTGCTTGAGACCAAGAATATCCGTCCCTGCATATTATTGAGTCCCTTCCAAGCGTGCCTTTTCCAGTTAGTCTCCCCTCATTCCATCGAACACGTTGTGTGCATAGGAGGTGAGCTAGAACACCACCAAGCCCTCTCCCCCTCGGCCAGAAAAAACTGAGCAGTGTGCTCTGCTCTTACGCAAGGGGGTATATATAGGCACCTCATTGGTCCCGGTTGGTGACATGAACCGGGACTAAAGGGGAGCCATTGGTCCTGGTTCAAGTCACCAACCGGGACAAATGGTGGTGGGCCAGGAGCAAGGCCCATTGGTCCCGGTTCATCCCACCAACCGGGACCAAAAGGTCCAGACGAACCGGGACCAATGGCCCACGTGGCCCGGCTGGCCCCCTGGGCTCACAAACCGGGTTCGATGCCCCCATTGGTCTCGGTTCTGGACTGAACCGGGACTAATGGGCTGACACGACCTGGACCATTGCCCCGTTTTCTACTAGTGAAATGTATGAAATCTCAACAAAAGAAACTAAGTGGTTGTGCATCCAACTTGCTTGCTCACGAAGACCTAGGGCATTTGAGCAAGCCCATCGTTGGAATATACAAGCCAAGTTCTATAATGAAAATTTCCCACTAGTATATGAAAGTGACTAAACAAGAGACCCTCTATCATGAAGATCATGGTGCTACTTTGAAGCACTAGGGTGGAAAAAGATAGTAGCATTGTCCATTTTTTTGGGCCTTTCTTTTTGCTTTGGCCTTTCCCTTTTTTTTCTTTTTTTCTTTGGGACAATGCTCTAATAATGACGATCATCACACTTATATTGATTTACAACTCGATACTAGAACAAAGTATGACTCTATATGGATGCCTCCGGTGGTGTACCGGGATGTGCACTAAATCAAGAGTGACATGTATGAAAAATTATGCATGGTGGCCTAGCCACGAATACGACTCCAACTACATGATCATGCATGGCAATATGACAATGATGAAATGTGTCATAGTAAACGGAATGGTGGAAAGTTGCATGGCAATATATCTCGGAATGGCTATGGAAATGCCATGATAGGTAGGTATGGTGGCTATTTTGAGGAAGGTATATGGTGGGTGTATGGTAACGGCGAGAGTTGCGCGGTACAAGAGAGGCTAGTAATGGTGGAAGGGTGAGAGTGCGTATAATCCATGGACTCAACATTAGTCATAAAGAACTCACATACTTATTTCCAAAATCTACAAGTCATCAAAACAAAGTAATACACGCATGCTCCTGGGGGAAGGGTTGGTAGGAGTTAACCATCCCGCGATCCCGACCTCCACACAAAGGATGACACTCAATGAAATACCTCATGTTTCAAATTTGTCACAGAACGGTTACCATACGTGCATGCTATGGGACTTGCAAACCTCAACACAAGTATTTATCAAATTCACAACTACTCTACTAGCATGACTCTAATATCACCATCCTCATATCTCAAAACAATCATCAAGTATCAAACTTCTCATAATATTCAATGCACTTTATGCGAAAGTTTTTACTATACCCATCTTGGATGCCTATCATATTGGGACTAGTTTTATAACCAAAGCACATTACCATGTTGTTCTAAAAGACTCTCAAAAAGCTATAAGTGAAGCATGAGAGATCAATAATTTCTACAAAATAAAACCATCACCGTGCTCTAAAAGATATAAGCACTACTAGGAAAAGGCCTATTAATGGCGCACCTAGTTTGGCCATTAATGGCGCATTAGGGGTGCGCCATTACTAGCACGCCATTAGTATACTTCACTAATGGTGCACCTCTGGTGCGCCTTTAGTATCTGGTATACTAATGGCGCACCACAGATGCACCATTAGTATGCACAGTGGTGCGCCATTAGTATGCCTCCCAGGGGCCATGTGTAGCCAGGTGCTTTGGCATACTAATGGCGCACTCTGCTGTGATGCGCCATTAGTATGAATATTAGGTTTTTTTTTTAATTTTCTGTTTTTTGCACAGGTTATGCATATATATAAATATAATTTCTCGTGGAGCCAACATATATGGTACGCACATCGAAACTATTTGAATCTACTCCCTCCGTTCCGATTTACTCGTCGTGGTTTTAGTTCAAATTTGAACTAAAACCACGACGAGTAAATCGGAACGGAGGGAGTATATAATAGCTCATAGAACAACTTAGCATCATGCATCATCGATCATAATAATAATAAAAACTCAACATTGGTATTAAATAATAAGTCTTACACATCATTATCGACCATACAACTTCTACTACGTAGCAATTTTCTAAGATAAAATGGCATAAAACAAGATGGCGTTTGTCTCTAAATCAATTAGATTTAAAGGGCCATTATGGAGAACGCAGATTATCTTGTCTCCATTTCTTGCCCTTCTCACTCTATTGCTTCCAAGTACCTCCTTACGAGTTTTCGTTATTTTTCGCCATTCTTTGATTCTCATTCCTTCATTTGTAGAAGAAATCCGATATGGACACGTGTGATTTGTAGGTTCACCTGGCAGAATGTTTAAAACTTGTAGTTGACCAGATTGAAACATGACAGGAGGCACACAGTCACTAGGGAGAATCTGTTGCAAAACATAGTAAGACTTCGTAGTTAGCATTGTAGTTCAGTTCGAGAAGAACTAATGCAAAACATGCACGAATGTCGTAATAGTAAAAAAATCTTACCATGGTATCTCCATTGATATTAACGTAGTTCAAGACGTGCACTAGTGGGACGTATTGACTATATTGTGGATCAATATTGCGATATTGAATGTAATCCAGAAGAAAGGAATAAAAGAAGATGATCTGCTCTTTGTCCTTATAAGTACATTCTGAGCCAGGGGTGTAGTAGGTTCTGTCTAGCATCATCCTCACATTATTTGAATAATCAAAATAACCTATCAATGGAAATAAGTTGTCAACTATTTTGAAATAAACAATATAAATTACTAAATAACTATGTTTGATAAACTCACTTCTCGGTAAAATTGGAATCATATTGTCAACAAGGACCCAAATGTCCAAATCATCTTCGGTGATGGAATCCGGATTACCAAAATCCATGGTGAGAAGCATACCCTCATAAAAACCATATATCTTGCAAAATGATTACCAATTCTTGCAACCAAAAGTGGTTACATTATCTGAATTGTACAAATCCACTTCTAAATCAACATTATGCATGGTCCTAAGTTGAATTTGCTTTGTCTCCGAAGTTTCATGATCTTCAAATCCCATCCTCTCCAAGACATAGCGTCTTGCATGACACGGGATAAACTAGTTGCATGTAAAAGAAGAAAATTAATTACTTACACGTTGAAGTAGCTAGAAATCGTGCATAATTAATTACGGAACAAGACTTGTCGTTGCGTACCGTTTCGACATCGAAGGTCTCGCCGAGCTTAATACTGAAGTAACGACCGTCTACCAGGTGAGGCCTATCGCACAGACCCCGGTCGTCACCGCACCAGGAGCACTCCGGGATCCTATCGTCATCGGAAGACGACATTTCCTATGTTTCAAAGAGATTAAACTTTATAAATTAAAAATATGTACCTAGACAAGCTAGCTGTGGCACCATCCTAGGCTCATTAGGACTAACATTGTCAACACTTTTGCACTAGTTCTGCTACATACCATCCTAGGCTTTTTAAGTTTCAACATTGCTACAACATACAAACTTGAAGCGCTTGTGACTTTCAGCAGAACCTCACAATCTGATTACTATCCTCTCTATAAACTCATTTTAAACGAGTTCAAAAAGTGTAAGATCTTTATCCTAAAACACCACCAAAAAATTAGGGCATGGCATCTAATAAGCAATGTTTGGAAATACAGTAAGTTTAATCTATGCCTAGCCATCCCTTACAAGGATATGTGGACATATTTCAGTTGTTTCAAACTTGAAACAGTAACATGTGATGACCAACTTCTTAAAAGTGCAGAACTAGTAACCAGTTGCAATTTTGCCATCATATTGTAGCAGACAGTATTGTGCCTGGCAGTATTACAACTATGTATAGCTTGGTCTTTGTGCATACATATAAATAACAATATAATTATAGTTCAGTAAAACAATTCATTTCATCATGGCTAATCAAATTTTGATCCAAGTGACCTAAATTTTGATCCAAGTGACCTAAATTTTATGAAGCGAGCAAGCAGTTAGTTGGAATGATGAGGCATGTTAGGTGCTAAGTCAGACCCAGACTAACTGCATGTCCAGAAGGGCAGGCCATTCCCAAGTAAGCTTTGAATAGAGAACATAACAAACTCATGTAGTAACAAACATTGAGGCATTGAGCATCTAAAACAGAAGTGGCATGAACGAGAATCAATTGTTTACCTCACCAGGTGTCTATCATAGCCTACACATTCAGGTTGTTCGGTGGCCTAAACGATGCCCGATATTAACCTTAATTGCAGAAATTTCATACTAGCATCCAAATACTCATGCTAAGACACTGGTCTGTAACATACTACCTGGTATTGATATACAAGAGTACGGCTAGGCGCCAAGAAGGGGAAAACTATCTATTTGATTTGCTCCCCAAATGCAAGAATCTAAGGCACTACAAAAACTACAATCTTTCCTGGTCTAAGCATCATCTGATCAATGAAGGAACTACAGGCAGAGGCCAAGCTGCAATACATCGAGCTCTTAATACCACTACTGCATCAAATATACTGGGCGGCCATGGACAAACAAAGCAGCAGCGATACATGGAGCTCAATTGCTAGGGGTCGTACCTTGGCGTGGTTCCAGGTGTTGGCGACGGTGAGGGGCCCGTGGTCGGCGAGGATCTGGAGGAGGCCGCCGGAGATGGCCACGCAGCTGGGGGATGCCGGGGCGTCGGGGGCGCGGGCGTCGAGGAGGGAGAGGGGGGATATCTGGCGAGGGAGAGAGAGGAGGGTGCGGCCGGTGGGGGGGATATGGATGGGGGAATACTAATGGCGCACTGCACCTCTGTGCGCCATAAGTATGTAGATTCTTATGGCGCACGTTCCCTAGGTGCGCCATTAGTATGTTTGGACATGCGCGCTAGTTCAAAAAAAAACTTCTTGATACTAATGGCGCACTCTGGACATCGTGCGCCATTAGTAGTTCGAGCTCTAATGGTGTATCTGTTACTGGTGCGCCATTACTATATTCTAATAGCGCACTGCTTGTCCGGTGCACCATTAGTATCAATTCCATCTATAGCCCTTTTCCTAGTAGTGATGTGAAGCACTAGAGCAAAACTATCTAGCTCAAAAGATATAAGTGAAGCACATAGAGTATTCTAATAAATTCCAATTCATTTGTATCTCTATGAAAAGGTGTGTCCAGCAAGGGTGATTGTGGCAAACTAAAAATTAAAGACTCAAATCATACATGACGCTCCAAGCAAAACACATATCATGTGGTGAACAAAAATATAGTCTCAAGTAAAGTTACCGATAGATGAAGACGAAAGAGGGGATGCCTTCCCTGGGCATCCCAAGCTTAGGCTTTTGGTTGTCCTTAAATTTTACCTTGGGGTACCTTGGGCATCCCCAATCTTAGGCTCTTGCCACTCTTTGTTCCATAGTCCATCAAATCCTTACCCAAAACTTAAAAACTTCACCACACAAAACTTAGCCAAAAATCTCGTGAGCTCCATTAGTATAAGAAAACAAACCACCACTCAAAGGTATTGTAATGAACTCATTATTTGTTTATATTATTGTTAAACCTACTATATTCCAACTTCTCTATGATTCATACCCCCCGATACTACTCATAGATTCATCAAAATAAGCAAACACCACATGAAAAACAGAATCTGTCAAAAACAGAACAATCTGTAGCAATCTGTAACTTTCGAATAAACTCTAAAAAATTTAAATAAATTGGTGGACGTGAGGAATTTGTCTATTAATCATCTGCAAAAAGAATCAACTAAAAATCACTCTCCAAAAAAATGGTAGCTAATCTCGTCAGCGCTAAAGTTTCTGTTTTTTTACAGCATGATCGCATAAACTTCACACAAGTCTTCCCAAAGGTTCTACTTGGCACAAACACTAATTAAAACACAAAAACACATCTAAAAAGAAGCTAGATGCAATATTTATTCCTAAACAAAAGCAAAAACAAATAAATTAAAATTGAGTTGCCTCCCAACAAGCGCTATCGTTCAACGCCCTAGCTAGGCATTTGATAATTCAATGATGCGCACATGAAAGACAAGACTTGAAGCACAAAAAAGAGCATCATATAACATGTGAAAATTACATCTAAGTCTAACATACTTCCTATGCATAGACATTTTATAGGAAAACAAATCAAGACAATCAAAATCTAGCATATGCAAGGAAGAAAAAGAAAACAAGATCAACCTCAACATTAAGAGAGGTAATTTAGTAACATGAGGACTTCTACAACCATATTTTCTTCTCTCATAATAACTGCATGTAGGATCATAAGCAAATTCAACAATATATCTATCACAAAACATATTCTCAACATGATCCACATGAATACGAAGTTGGCACTCTTCCGAAATATTGGGATCAATATTAACTAAAGTCATGACCTCTCCAAACCCACTTTTATCAAAAATTCCATAAGATTGAAAATTCTCCAAATATGTGGGGTCTAAAGTTGACACTCTTCAAAACCCACTTTCAATATTATTGCAAACATTATTATCAATCTCATATATATCACGGGGCATGAATAAATTTTCAAGATCGTAAGAAGCATCACCCCAATCATGATCATTGCAACAAGTAGTGTGCATAGGAAAATAAGCATCCCCAAGCTTAGGGTTTTGCATATCATTAGCACAATTGACATTAATAGAATTTATAATAACATCATTGAAATCATGCTTTTTATTCAAGGAGCTATCGTGAATCACTTTATAATCTTCTCTTTCAACACTTCATCACAATTTTCGGACTCGCGAATTTCAAGCAAAACCTCATAAAGATAATCTAATGCACGCAACTCACTAGGAATTGGTTCATCATAATTGGATCTCTTAAAAATATTGGCAAGTGGATGAGGATCCATAATTTAGCAAGCGAAGATGCAAGCTAATAGAGGGCACATGGCAACAGAAGCAAACCAAAAGGCGAACGGAGAAAAGGCAAAGGTGAAGTGGGGGAGAGGAAAACGAGAGGCAAATGGAAAATAATGTAATGCGAGGGATAAGAGTTTGTGATGGGTACTTGGTATATGACTTCTGCGTAGATCTCCCCGGCAACGGCGCCAGAAATTCTTCTTGCTACTTCTCGAGATTGCGTTGTATTCCCTCGAATAGGAAAGGGTGATGCAGCACAGTAGCGTAAGTACTTCCCTCGGTTTTTGAGAACTAAGGTATCAATCCAGTAGGATACCACGCGCGAGTCCCTCGCACCTGCACACATAAATAAGAACCTCGCAGCCAACGTGATAAAAGGGGTTGTTAATCCCTTCTCGGTCACTTACGAGAGTGAGATCTGATAGATATGATAAGATAATGTTTTTGGTATTTTTGGTATAGAGGCTGAAAGTAAAGAAAGGAAAGTAAAGTAAATAGTTGATGGACAATTAATATGATGAGAATAGACCCGGGGGCCATAGTTTTCACTAGTGGCTTCTCTCATGATAGCAGAATTCCACGGTGGGTGAACAAATTACTGTCAAGCAATTGATAGAAAAGTGCCTAGTTATGAGAATATCTAGGCATGATCATTGTATATAGGCATCACGTCTGTGACAAGTAGACCGAAACGATTCCGCATCTACTACTATTACTCCGCACATCGACCGCTATCCAGCATGCATCTAGAGTATTAAGTTCATAAGAATAGAGTAACGCCTTAAGCAAGATGACATGATGTAGAGGGATAAACTCAAGCATATGATATAAACCCCATCTTTTTGTCCTCGATGGCAACAATACAATATGTGCCTTGCTGCCCCTGCTGTCACTGGGAAAGGACACCGCAAGATTGAACCCAAGGCCAAGAACTTCTCCCATTGCAAGAACTATAGATCTAGTAGGCCAAACCAAACCAATAATTTGAAGAGACTTGCAAGGATATTATAATCATACATAAAAGATTTCAGAAAATAATCCAATATTGCTCATAGATAATCTCGATCATAAACCCACAATTCATCGGATCTCGACAAACACACCGCAAAAAGATTACATCAAATAGATCTCCACGAAGATCGAGGAGAACTTTGTATTGAGATCCAAAGAGAGAGAAGAAGCCATCTAGCTAATAACTATGGACCCGAAGGTTTGTGGTAAACTACTCACAACTCATCGGAGAGGCTATGGTGTTGATATAGAAGCCCTTCGTGATCGATGTCCCCTCCTGTCGAGCTCCGGAAAAGGCCCCAAGATGGGATCTCACGGGTAAAGAAGGTTGCGGCAGTGGAATTAGGGTTTTGTTTATTTCCTCGATGTTTTCAGGGTATGAGAGTATATATAGGCTGAAGAGGCACGTCAGTGCAGCCAGAGGGGGCCCACGAGGGTGGGTGTGCGCCTACCCCCATGGGCGTGCCCCTGCCCTCGTGGCCGCCTCTCTCGCTTCCAGGCGTGTACCCCAAGCAATGTTGGGGATATCGCTTATCGGGAACTTATCGGTCGACCCATGATAAGGGTTAAATCGGCCAGTTTATCGGCATATCGGCCAATTTATCGCCATATCGACTGATTTATCGGCCGATTTATCTTATCAGTCAGACAACGATAAGCGATAAATCGGCCGATTTATCGGAATATCGGAAGATATCTTGAACAGTGACCCCAAGTCTTCTGTGTGGATATCATTCCAAAAATAACTCTCCCGAAGGTTTCATTCCGTTTGGACTCTGTTTGATATTCCTTTTCTGCGAAACACTGGAATAGGCAAAAAAAAGCAATTTGGACTATGCCTTGGGTTAGTAGGTTAGTCCCAAAAATAATATAAAAGTGTATAATAAAGCCCATTAAACATCCAAAACATAATATATAATAGCATGGAACAATAAAAAATTATAGATACGTTGGAGACGTATCAGAGCAACAAACATCGCACATGACCCAAACATAAATATATTGTGCTATCAAACAGAAAAACCCTCGAGGCTGGCAAATACTTTTGGGATTGTAGGGGATGCAAGCGGGAGTAAAAGACCGGGGCTACTGATAATTTGGATCAAGGGATAGAAGCAGAGTGGGAGCAACAAACATCGCACATGGTCCAAACATAATAACGAAGTGCTATCAAGTAGAAAAACCCTCCATGTGGGTAGATATTTTTGAGATTGTGAGGGAAGCAGGCGGGAGCTGGAGCAACAAACATCGCACACGCCCCAAACATAAAGAATCGTGTTCTCCAAACAGAAAAACCCTCCAAGCGGGTAGATATTTTTGAGATTGAGAGGGAAGCCTCGGGGAACCCCATATACAGTGCTGATGTGACTGATAGGGGCACGGGCGTGGCACACGGGTAGTCTGAGGGAACCGTGTCTGTTGTGCCTACAATCGCAGACGATTGCTCCATGCCACTCGTCTGCTATTTATCAATTTGGCAAAAAAACGGGAAAGGGTCCTCGCAACCCGGACATCCCTAAATCCATGGAGGTTCATCACGTACGAAGTAGTGCCCCCACCCCCCTCCCCCCAACACACACACTAGAAGTCGGTGGCAGGGCATCTTACCAAGACCACTGTAACACGAACCACGAATAATCCACCTTAGTAACCTCTCTCGTTGTCGCTCAAAGTGATTGACGTCCACATGGCCCCACACACGATGAGCTTGCAGCTCATAACTGATAACCCACAAGTATAGGGGATCGCAACCGTTTTCGAGAGTAGAGTATTCAACCCAAATTTGTCGAATCGGCACAAGGGGAGCCAAATAATACTCTCAAGTATTAGCAGTTGAGTTGTCAATTCAACCACACCTAGAAGACTTAATATCTGCAGCAAAGTATTTAGTAGAAATGTAGTATGGAAGTAACAGTAACGGTGGCAAAAGTAACAGTAGCAGTTTTGTAGTGATTGTAACAGTAGCAGCGGCAAAGTAACTAAGCAAGGAGCAATATGTGAAAAGCTCGTACACATTGGAGCAGTGATGGATAATTATGTCGGATGCGATTCCTCATGCAATAGTTATAACCTAGGGTGACACAGAACTAGCTCCAGTTGATCAATGTAATGTAGGCATGTATTCCGAATATAGTCATACGTGCTTATGGGAAAGAACTTGCATGACATCTTTTGGAAACTAAGGGATATTAAGGCCTCCTTTTAATAGAGTACCGGACCAAAGCATTAACACTTAGTGAATACTTGAACTCCTTAAACTACGGTCATCACCGGGAGTGGTCCTGATTATTGTCACTTTGGGGTTGCCGGATCATAACACATAGTAGGTGACTATTGACCTGGAAGATAGGATCAATAACTCACATATATTTATGAAAACATAATAGGTTCAGATTTGAAATCATGGCACTTAGGCCCTAGTGACAAGCATTAAGCATGGCAAAGGCATAGCAACATCAATATTAGAACATAATGGATACAACGGAACAAACCCTAACAAAACTAACTCGATTACATGGTAAATCTCATCAAACCCATCACCGTCCAGCAAGCCTACGATGGAATTACTCATGCACGGCGGTGAGCATCATGGAATTGGTGATGGAGGAAGGTTGAAGATGACGATGGCGACGATCTCCACTCTCCGGAGCCCCGAACGGACTCCAGATCAGCCATCTGAGAGAGATTAGGGCTTGGCGGCGGCTCCGTATTGTAAAATGCGATGAATCCTTCTCTCTAATTTTTTCTCCCCGAAAGTGAATATACGAAGTCGGGGTTGAGGTCAGTGGAGCGTCAGGGGGCCCACGAGATAGGGGGCACACCCTGGGGGTGGGCACGCCCCCCACCCTCGTGGACAGGGTGTGGGCCCCCTTGTCTTGATTCTTTCGCCAGTATTTTTTATACATTCCAAAATAATTCTCCGTTGATTTTCAGGTCATTCTGAGAACTTTTATTTCTGCACAAAATAACACCATGGCAGTTCTGCTGAAAACAACGTCAGTCCGGGTTAGTTCCATTCCAATCATGCAAGTTAGAGTCCAAAACAAGGGCAAAAGTGTTTGGAAAAGTAGATACGTTGGAGACGTATCAACTCCCCCAAGCTTAAACTTTTGCTTGTCCTCAAGCAATTCAGTTGACAAACTGAAAGTGATAAAGAAAATCTTTGACAAACTATGTTTGCTCTTGTTGTTGCAAATATGTAAAGCCAACATTCAAGTTTTCAGCAAAGATTATGAACTAACCATATTCACAATAACTTTTAGGTCTCATGTCTACTCATATCAATGGCATTATCAACTAGCGAGCAATAATAATAAACCTCAGATGACAACACTTTCTCAACAAAATCATAATATGATATAACAAGATGGTATCTCGCTAGCCCTTTCTGAGACCGCAAAACATAAATGTAGAGTACCTCTAAAGATCAAGGACTGACTAGACATTTTAATTCATGGTAAGAGAGATCCAATCACAATCATACTCAATGTAAATTAATAACAATGTATGCAAATGACAGCGGTGCTCTCCAACTGGTGCTTTCTAATAAGAGGATGATGACTCAACATAAAAGTAAATAGAGGCCCTGCGTAGAGGGAAGCAGGGATTTACAGAGGTGCCAGAGCTTGAGTTTTGAAATAGAGATGAATAATATTTTCAGCGGTATACTTTCATTTTCAACATAACAACCAAGAGTTCTCGATATCTTCCATGCTGCACACATTAGAGGCGGTTCCGAAACAGAATGGTATTATACTCCTCCACCACCAACAAGAACACTCCACGGATGGCCTGAAACAACGAGTACCGTCCATACCAACAACAGCCCTGGGGGAGTTTTGTTTAATTATTTTGATTTGAGCATGGGACTGGGCATCTCGGTTACCAGCCATTTTCTCATGAATGATGAGCGAAGTCCACTCATCGTGAGAATAACGCACCTAGCATGGAAGATATAGACAGCCCTGAGCTGTTCGAGCATACAAAACATAATTTCATTTGAAGGTTTAGAGTTTGGCACATACAAATTTACTTGGAACGGTAGGTAGATACCGCATATAGGAAGGTATGGTGGACTCATATGGAATAACCTTGGGGTTTATGGAAGTGGAAGCACAAGCAGTATTCCCGCTTAGTACAAGTGAAGGCTAGAAAGAGATTGGGAAGCGACCAACTAGAGAGCGACAACAGTCATGAACATGCATTAAAATTAATCTACAATGAGTGCAAGCATGAGTAGGATATAAATCACCATGAAAATAAATATCGTGGAGGCTATGTTGATTTTGTTTCAACTACATGCGTGAACATGTGCCAAGTCAAACCACTTGAATCGTTCAAAGGAGGATACTACCCTATCATACCACATCACAACCATTTTAATATCATGTTGGCATGCAGGGAAGACCACTATAAACTCTTAGCTAATTAAGCATGGCATGAGCAACTATAATCTGTAATTGTCATTGCAAGCATGTTTCATTCATAATAGGCTGAATCAGGAACGATGAACTATTCATATTTACAAAACAAGGTAGGTCGAGTTCATACTAGCTTCTCTCATCTCAATCAGTTCATCATATATCGTCATTATTGCCTTTCACTCGCACGACCGAACGGTGTGGATAATAATAATAGTGCACGTGCATTGGACTAAGCTGGAATCTGCAAGCATTTAATACCAAGGAGAAGACAAAGTAATATGGCTCATGGTTAAATCAACAGTAAAGCATATGAGAGCCACTGAACATTTTCATTATGGCTTCTCCTCTTGACCCCCAAAGAAAAGAAAAGAAACTAAACTATTTACACGGGAAAGCTCCCAACAAGCAAAAGAAGAACAAGAAATCTTTTTGGGTTTTCTTTTAATTACTACTACTATAGGCATGCAAAGTAAACTAGCTAAAAATCTACTACTATTTTTTTGTTTTTCTTAAGGTTTTTTCTAACACACAAGAAAAAGACTAAGAAAAGAAATTAAACTTGCATGGATGGTACAATGAAAAAGTATGAGCACCGACTACTGGAATGCGTGTGTGAACATGAATGTAATGTCGGTGAGAAATACGTAATCCCCCAAGCTTAGGCTTTTGGCCTAAGTTGGTCTATTGCCACGGATCAAAGCTACTCTCTCCGGTACACGGAGGAGTGTCCTACCACTGGTTGGCAATCTCCTCCGGATCCCACTGATAAACCAACAACCTATAAGGGTCAAGTGGTGGCTCCGGCTCCGGCTCTGAAGCTTGTGCTTGGCTCTAGTACTCATAAACGGCATCCAGCAAAATGAGGTATCTACCTGAAAGTAAATCAAACAAAGAAGGTGCAGGCAAGGTAATAATCTCACAATACTTTTCATCAAATATCAATTTATAATTAAGCAACTTCTTTTTATCTTTAACAATAAAATCATGTGCTATCATACTCTTGTAATTTGGAAAAGCAGGGGCCAGTAACTTCTCCTCCTTCTCATGATGCCTAATAGGTATTCTAAAGTGTTCAGCAAGGCGTGAAGCAAAGATGCCTCCAAAGATCGGGCCCTTTGTACGGTTCAGACTTAATCGTTTAGCAACAACAACACCTAAGCTAAAAGTGGTATCTCAAAACAAAGTATGACCAAAAACAATACCAGGGGCACTAAGATTCCCACTGTTCTCGCGACGAGTTAATCATCTACTAGCAAATATCGAAAAGTAGCGTAGAACAGGAAAATGTATACTAGTAATTCTTGCCCCTGAAACTTTCCTCGTTTCCCCTACAGCTATCATATCGATAAACACCTCAACATCCTTACGATGTGGTTCCTCAAGGCTACCAACAAAGGATATCTTACATACTTGACAAAATTCATAAAATGACATCTCCTTAATCTCATCATATAAATGAAACTCCACTGAAGGTGGTGATTTCTTAGCATGGAAATGGTAATTTTGCACGAAAATATTAGTGAGTAAAAGATACAGTTCACGCTGGTCGTGGAGGAAGTCAGTGAGGCCTACATTCTCAGCCAAATAATAAAAGTCTTTATAAATCCCGGCGGCTTCCAAGAACTCATTGGAAGGCCATTCACACGGCCGAACTTCCGCAGTGCAAGGGAGATTGTATTTGGGCTTTTTATTCTCCTCCTTCTGCTTATCCTTTGATCTTTGGCTAGAAGAGCCTCTCAACAATCTCCTCATCATTTTCTTCCTCTGAAAATTTCTGAAATTTTTAGTGACTCAAAATAGAAGTGAACCAAACTCAACAAGATTGATATCAAACACTCCCACAAGTGCCTAGAGACTATATCATGCATTAGAACTACTTGGGATCACATAAATTTGACATGCAAGCTCAAGAACAGGGTCACCTAAGAAACAAAAAATTTCAATAAATAAAGCACTAGAACAAAAACTAATTGGACCATTGGAGGAGTCACATATTGAAGAACAATCTCCCCAAACAGTTTTGTGAATGGAGCTTCCAGCAAGGAGATCAAAAATGGCAGCAAGATGAGCTAGAACACGAGTTTGAGCTGTGGGAGGATTTTTTCTAGAGGAAGATGAAGTGTGTGGGTGCTGGAGTAACTGGAGGGGGGCAACGTCGGGCCCACGAGGCGGGGAGGCGCGCCCAGGGGGGTGGGCGCGCCCTGTACCCTCGTGGCCAAGTGCTAGCTCCCCCTGCTGTGTTCTCAGTGCCAAATATTCTTAAATATTCCACAAAAAATCATATTTCATTTTCGAGGCATTTGGATAACTTTTATTTTCGGGGTATTTTTTTATTGTTAGGATAACTCAGAAAATAGACAGAAAATACTATTTGTGCTTTATTTAATCTATATAACAGAAAGTAAGAGGAGGGTACAAAAAGTTGTGCTCTCTAAATTCATCCATCTCATGCTCATTTAAAGGAATCCATTAACAAGGTTGATCAATTCTTGTTAACAAACTCTTTCCGAATAACATGAAATCGGAGAATTTTCGAATAGCACTAGGTTACCTCAATGGGGATATGTATGTCCCCAACAATAAGAATATCATATTTCTTCTTGACAGTAGGAAGAGGAAATTCAAAACTCCCAATAATAATCGTTGAAATTTTTACAATAAAATTGATACTGTGGACCTGAGGTTGTTTCCTCGGAAAGTGTACCGTATGCTCATTACCATTAACATGAAAAGTGACATTGCCATTGCTGCAATCAATAAGAACCCCTGCAGTATTCAAAAAGGGTCTACCAAGGATAATAGACATACTATCGTCCTCGGGAATATCAAGATTAACAAAATCCGGTAAAATAGTTATGTTTGCAACCACAACAGGCACATCCTCGCAAATACAGACAGGTATTGCAGTTGATTTATCGGCCATTTGCAAAGATATTTCAGTAGGTGTCAACTTATTCAGGTCAAGTCTACGATATAAATAGAGAGGCATAACACTAACACCGGCTCCAAGATCACATAAAGCAGTTTTAACATAGTTTCTTTTAATGGAGCAAGGTATAGTTGGTACTCTAGGATCTCCTAGTTTCAACTTTAAAAGTATAATTGGCAAGCATGGTGGAAATTTCAACTTCCGGTACCTTTCTTTTATTTGTGATAATATCTTTCATATACTTAGCATAAGGATTGGTTTTAGTCATATCAGTCGAACGCATACGCAAAAAGATAGGTCTAATCAGTTCAGCAAAGCGCTCAAAATCCTCATCATCCTTTTTCTTGGATGGTTTAGGAGGGAAAGGCATGGGTTTCTCAACCCATGGTTCTCTTTCCTTACTGTGCTTCCTAGCAACAAAGTCTCTTTTATCATAACGTTGATTCTTTAATTGTGGGTTATCAAGATCAACAGTAGGTTCAATCTCTACATCATCGTTATTGCTAGGTTGAGCATCAACATGAACATCATCGTTAACATTATCACTAGGTTCATGTTCATTACCAGATTGTGTTTCAGCATCAGAGATAGACATATCATTGGGATTCTCAGGTGTGTCAACAACAGGTTCATTAGAAGCATGCAAAGTCCTATCATTTCTCTTTTTCTTTTTCTTAGAAGAACTAGGTGTAATGCCCCGGATGTAATACTTTCCCTTTTGGGCAATATAAGATATCTCTGGCTTCATCAATTCCTTTCCGGGTTCTTTGTCTTTTGGGTTTTCGCCGTTTTGTCGTGTTGCGTGTGTGGCATTCATTCATATCATGTAGTCATGAGCATTGCATCGCATTTGTGTTGTTGTTTGCATCCGGTCCCACTCGTTTCTTTCCGTTGTTCGTTTCGAGTTCCGGAGCCCCCTCACATGTCCGTGGCATCCCCGAGGCCTACTTTGGTGTTTGGTCGTGTAACGTTTCCAGTTTGGCGTGAGAATTGTCGTGTGTTGTTGTTTTGGTGTGTGTAACCCTCCTGTCAAATCTCGTCGCGTTTGGAGTTCGTTTGCTACCCCAACAGTTATTCTCGTGGGCTGAAAGTACCTCCACTTTGAGGCCCAATGCACCCCTCCAACAGCCCACCAAACCAACCCAAACCCCTCCCTTCATCTAGGCCATCCAATTCTGATCGCGTGGCCGAAAACCACACCTCATTTGGACAACCCTAGCTCCTTGTGCCTATATATTTGTCCACCTTCCCCAATTTTTGCCCTAAATAAAAAAAACTAGCCCCCTTCATCCCCTACCTCCAGCCACCTTTGTGACGCCCGAGACCGACGTCCCAGAAGATTCTAGAAGATGCCCGAAGATTCCAGATGTTCCGGGGTCTCCCGTGTGTTTCTTTCGAGCTTGTGTTATTTATTTTTGCATTGCATCATGTCATCATGCCATCATATCACATTTTATTTTTGCATCTCAACCTAAATAATTCGTGTGGACCTTCAGTTCATTTAAATCGAGGGAAGGTGACTTCTCTTTATAACATATAAAAGTCTCTCAATATTTGGGGAGCTATATTAAAAATATTCCAATTGTTTGGGATCACCATAACACACTTGCATATTTTTCACCATGTCTTTTTCACTTCGAGTTCTCCTTCTAAACCTTGCCGATAATTCTTTCCGTTGTTTCGAGGATCCTCAAAAAACCTCCTTCTATTTTATTTAAATTCCTGACTTTTTGTGAGCCCGGGGAATTTGACCTCTTGCACAAATTCCTCCCCTACCTTCTCTTTCTTTTCTTTCTCCTTTTCTCTATTGTTTTAAAAGAGAATTAATTAGTACAGCAGCAGTTTTAAAAATCCAGCAGGCCTGAGGCCATCTGGGCCTCCTCCTGGCCCAACCAGCCCGAGCGGCCTCCCCACCGAACCCTAGCGCCCTCAGCCCTCGATCCTCTCCTTCCCCTCGTCCGCCGCACTCACCTCGCTCGCTCACCCCGATTCCCATCTCGCGAGCGCCCCATCCCCTCGATCTCCCTCTCCTCGCTCCCGAACCCTCGGTCTCCCTCCTCACTCCCAGCGCCGACAGGCCCCGCTCCCAGCGGCCCCGGCCCCCTGGCCCGAGCGCCCTCCCATCGCCCCTCTCCTCTGCGCCTGGCGCCCAAGCCGCCCTCGCCGCTCGAACGCCGGACGACCAGCCCCCGAGCGCCATGGCCCCAGCGCTTCGACCAGGCCCTCTGGCCTCCTTCCCCAGCGCCGCGAGGCCGGCCACCAGCTTCCTTCCCGCAGCGCCCGAGGGCCCCCTTCGCTCCCTCGTCCAGCAAGGGTGCCGCGCGTTCCGCCGCCGTCGGGCCAAGGCCCCGAGCACGCCCGGCCTCGTCCTCCGGTTTCCCTCCTCGCAGATGGACCGCGGGTCCTCTCCTCTCCGACGCGGCCAAGGCCAGCGCCGGCGCCCTCCTCCAGGCCCTCATCTCCCACGGGCCAGCAGCTCCGAGGTTCCCTCCTCCGCGCCCGTCTTCTGCAGCGCCCCGTGCGGCCTCCAGTTCGAGCCAGCGGTAGCCGCAGCTCCTCCCTCCGCGGCTCCCAGCAGCTCCGCGAGCTCCTTCCAGCGTCCCTGCAAACCTCGTCGCCAGGACCTCCAGGAAGGCCGCCCCGTGCTGCTCTCTCCAGCCGCTTGCCTCCTTGGATTGTACTGTGCTGCCGCTGTTGTTTTTTTGTTGTTGTGTGTGTTGCTTGTGCTGTGGAGTTTGACATGAGAACCGTGTACGAGACCGAGATCCGTGTACCCCTTCGAGTCGCCGACGACCTTCTAGTTCGACTACACGGCGACAAAAGAAGTGTACATCTACGTAACGAGTTCGACTACCGTCGACAAGACCGAGACATCGAGTACCACGACGACCCGAACGACTACCGTCGCCGAGACCCTCAAGTACCTCTACGGGCGAGAACGACTACATGTACAAGTACCACTACTTCCACTACCGTCGCCGGAAGCGCCAAGTACCAGGACTACTCGGAGACTCCAAGTACCCCTACCGTCGCCCCGTGTACCTCTACGGAACGATTTCTTCCTCTTCGGAAACGTGAACGACTCCTTCCTCTACGTCTCGAACCGCTCCGAGAACGCACGCTTCGAAGGTATAACCCCGAGTCGTGACCCGTGAGATGCATGCTTGTTGTGGTTGTATGAAATGCTCCTCGTGTGTGCTCCGTGTCCGTTTCGTCCCTTTTGTTGTTCCTCGGTTGCCTCGTCACCGACTCGTGGGAACCCGGCAACGGGATCGCCCCACCTTTCATCTCGTTTGACTCACCCACGCCATCTTGCTTTTGCCCGGACTCTCAACGAGTTATCGGAACCGAGTTGTTGCCTTTGCATCATTTCGGATCGTTGCCGTGGCACCTTTTCCATCCACCACGGTGACATAAACTTCATATCTCTTAATGTCAACCCTTTTAATAAAACTTGCATAAAACTTGATCATGTCATCCGCATCATGTTAACAACACTTAAATGTTTAATTGTTGTTTGCTTATAATTATTAAACATGCTCATGAGGATTTTCCGGAATTGTTGTTGTTATTCTCCGGCCTAATTTAAATTGCCTTTTAGTGTAGTTTCTTTATGCTTCACCTCTTGCCATGTTAAAAACATTTAATCTTGTCTTGTTAATAATGAGAGTCAACTAAATAATTAAATGTGGTGTTTCGTCAATATGCAACTCATTGCATATTGATCTCCACTTAACTTGTAGTATTTGTTTGTGCACTTTGCCATGCCTTGCATATTTAAACCGGACATGCATCACACTTGGATGTGCATCTTATGCCATGTTGATGCTTGTGTGTTTACCGTGTTGTTCTTTCTTTCCGGTTGCTTCTCTTGTTAGCTTCGGTTTCGTTCCGGAGTTGTGAGGATCCGCTCGACTGTTGCTCCGTCTTCTTCTTGGATCCGTTCTTCTCCCTTGTGGAATCCCAGGCAAGATGACCGAACCCGGATACCATTACTATTTTTGCCTATTGCTAGAGTCTCGATCTATAGCTTTGCCTCGATGCCCATGTTTTCCTGTCAGCCTCCTACTTGTAACCAATTGCCATGTTTAACCACCCTACCTATGCAAACCGTTGCTTGGCTAAGTACGCTTCGCTCAGCCCCTCTTATAGCATTGTTAGTTGCAGGTGAAGATTGAAGATGCTTGCTTCATGTTGAAGTTTGGTTGGGTTATATCACACTAGATAAATGCTTAAAAATGAAATCATCTATATATTGGCAAGGGTGGAAGGCTAAGCCTTTTGCTTGGTGTTTTGTTCCACTCATGCCGTTAGGAACCGTATAAACCGGTGTTATGTTCCTTGATTTTTGCGTTCCTAACACGGTTGGGGTGTATGGGACCCCCTTGATAAACCGCTAAGTGCTAAGTCTTTTCCAGCAAGTCCCAACATTGGTACTATTTGCCTAATAACAAACTAATAAAACTTGAATGGGACTAGCTACCCCTTTCATCTTAATTCCACCCCCTGGGCCAGTGCTCGATTGGAGTGTTGGTCCAAACTAGAGTCGTGTGCGGGGCCCCCCTTGGCAACTTGGGTTTCGGCCACTGTACGCTGTGCTCATCCGGTCGTGGCCTGAGACGAGATACGCGCGGCTACTATCAGGGTGTCGGCACGCCGGGAGGATTTGCTGGATTAGCCTTACCTTAGTTCGGTTTAACTTGAGCACGGGATTCCGAGAATACTCGGGTCTTCCCACCTATGGAGTTGCGACTTCGTGGATCGTGGGCTTGTGATGGGCCAAGTTGGAACACCCCTGCAGGGTTTGAACTTTCGAAAGTCGTGCCCGCGGTTATGTGGCAGATGGGAGCTTGTTAATTCCGGTTGTAGATAACTTGACACAATGTTTCAATACACTACCAGCGTGTGTACCGTGACTGTCAATTTCCGAATAGGGATTCGGGAGTTGAACACGGTGGGGTTATGTTTGACCGGCTTTAGTTAGGATCACTTCGTGATCATCTTTCGACCGATGCACTTCTCTTCTCGCTCTCTATTACGTAAGTTAGTGCTAGTTGCTGCTGCAGACTCTTGTTTTGTTTCCTTCACCTCTCGTTCTTTCTTCAGCCTTGTCCTCACCCAAGGCTTAAATAGTCTTGTTACCCGGGAACGGGATTGCTGAGTCCTCTGTGGCTCACAGTTACTTCACCACACCAGATGCAGGTTCAGCCGAGTTCGATGCAGGAGTTGGATCAGTTCTTCACCAGGAGTTCGATGAAGAGTTTGACCGTTTGCTTGTGACGTTTCGACGTTCAGTAGTGGTTTCTACTAGGATTCGATCCTGACCTGTGGCTTTATGTTGTTTGGTATCTTCTTTTGGATCTTCACCCGTAGTCGGGTTGTGATGTTCTGAATGATGATTGTTTATGTAATGTATTGTGTGAAGTGGCGAGTGTAAGCCAACTATCTCTTTTGCATTTTAATCCCTCTTTTACATGAGTCGTGCAAAGATACCAAACTTGAGATCATTCTAGGATGGGCTTATATCTTTAAGTCGTGCCTCGACACGTAGGAGATATAGTCCCATCCTGGGCATTACAAGTTGGTATCAGAGCCTTCTCCGACCTAGAAGCCCCCACTGTTTGATCGAACCGTTGACGGTTGAGTCTAGGCACACACTGAAAACTTTTTGAGTCCTATATTATATCGGAGAGTAGGATTTCTTTGCTTCTCATCCCCTTTCTCTCTGGTGAGGACTCCTGACGATTACTCTTTTCTCTTCTACTTTCAAAAATTGCACCAATTTTTTTTAGGATCCCGCGAGTATTCTGGGATTGTTTCGATGTTCTTGTGACAAGGATATTGTTCTCGATGCCTCCTGTTACCGAGGAGTTGAGCTTCGGGGTATCATTGACATAAGCATATCGCGGCAGTACTAAATACTTAAGACGGCCGACATCGAAAATCTCTCCTATACGGCCAGTGGCAAGATAACCCCGACATCACCCAGTACTGGGGAGGTAGTTCGAGAGTATTGCCATAGCTTGTTATAGTGGATGCTTTTCGAAGGTCCGAGGTAAACAGTTTCCGAGCAAGACTGGTTATGTGTTGAAGGATGGATACACCTGGATGTAGGTTTAGAGTTGATTGCGCGGTGCTTCCCGTGTATTCCCAACACCTGATTGCATAACTGGAAACTTTCGGAAATCTATAGGTGGGTTCATCTAGTAGTTCTAGGCATTCTTCCAACGGATGCTCGATATGAAGTTTGGGGTTCTACATTGAGTGAAGTGGTTTTATGGACTTGTTCTGATCGGGAGTTGCATCTTAAAGGGTCCTTGGCTATGCTGATCCGGGGATTGCAAAACCCTTTTATAACATGTTCCATAATCTTACAGCACAAAGATGTCGAACGAAGCTTCTATCTTGTATTTGTTCTATCTGTTCCTTGTTCCTTTTTATTTATTTATCTTTTGGTCTCCAAGTGGCTTCTCGTCGAGTTGATGTACCTGCGGAATTCATTCGTTCAATCCTCTGTTCGAATGATATTGTGAAGATCATGTTGCATATCTACCCTTTGTTCTTGTTTTGATTCTGGTATTCGAGTTGCTTCGATGTCAAATGTTGATTCCAGACCTTTCCTAATCGGTGTTCTCATATTTCTATGGGAGTGCTAATCCTTCTTGATCATCAAGATGGTCATGTTAATTCTTTTTAACCGGTGTGCCTTCTCTTCAAGTTATTCCATACAGACGTCGTTGAGAAATCTGTGGTTTTGTCTGTTTCATTCATCCCAAGTTGTCTTTGTTTTTCCCCACCCTCCCTCCCTTTTCTTATGGAGCTGGAATTCTCAGATGAAATATCCATTTTATTCTTGTGATGTTTCTTCATTCTTTTCCTTCAATGTTCTTATCCGGTGATTTTCGTGAAGATGCTCAAGAGCTTCAAGTTCATCATTCTTCTGTTCTCAGATTCTTCCGGTGGATGTAATTCAAGATTTCGGTGTTGATCTTATCCTTTTCCTCATTTCACAATGCTTTCTTATTCCGGTGCCCCAATTAATCATTCTCCTCTTGCTATTCATATCCGGAGTGCTCAAGATTCATAATTCCATTCTTATTCCGTTCAAGCTAGTTTGAGCATTGTTATCTTACTCAAGCCTTTTTAATTCAACCGGTGCAATATCTCTTAAGCAATCTTTTCCAACGGTGATTTCTTTGAGTGGGCCCTAACCCACAGGTCTTATCCCAGGATCTTACCTGACTCTTCTATTTTTTTCTGGAGTTATACTCAAATTCTTTTCAAAGAGTGACGTAAGAATGATTTCCATCAGTCACATGCCTTCTCCAAGTTTACTTTCAAATTATTTCCATCGTTGGTTCAACCTTTTAATTCTTAATTCCGGAGTGCTCAACAATTCTTCATGACATTTCTCATCGTCTTCTCAACATTTGGAGACCGGTGAAGTGTTTCTCTTAAATCTTGGCCCGTTCTCTCAAGATTCTTCATGAATTCTTTTCTTTGTGATCCTCCGAAGGCCATCATTTCAGAAGATTCTTCATTCTCAGTTTTCAACCTCGTCCTCCAAATATTCTTCATTGATGTCTCTTCGTTCGTCTCCATATTCTTACGGCGGTTCACTCAAGATTACCCTTCCGTTGTTATCGTTTTAATTCACTTGTTCTTTTCACAATCCTACCGGTGGTTCGTTGAAGATTTATCCAAGCTTGTGCGAGATCTCTCTTTAATTCTTCCCAACGAGAATAAGTAGTATGCCAAATCCTTTGGTTGTCATCAATTTAATTGGTGAAGGAGATGCATGACATAATTCTTATTCTTATTCCTTCAAGGTGTTTTAATTCTTTTGTCTGGAGCTTGTTCATCATATCATATTCTCGGTTCTAAGTGTTCATCTTTTTTTCCGGAGCTTCAAGCTATTTCAATTACATCATTTCAAGCCCCATCTAATCCATCGCAGGCCTTGAATCTTATTTTTCATCTTTCACTTCTCATGCTTTCATTACCGGAGATCTCATGGTGGTTCATCATGTTTTAATTCATCCTCGAAGGCTTCATCAAGATTCTTGTTGGAGCTTAAGCATTCTTCATCAAGCATTCCAATTGCAATCCTTTCTACCTTATCGTTTCAGATGGTGTTATGTCATTCTTGACAATTCCTTCATGTTTCATAATTCACAAGTTGTCAAGAATGAGATAATTAAAAACCATCATTTCTTTCTTTTGAGAAGATCCTTCAACCCCTCATTTGTATTTGTGGAGTTATCTTGGGTTGTATTTCACCTAAAAGCTTTCCCTAAGGATTGTTGTTATTGTGGTGCTTATAAATGACCCAAGTTCTTCATTTATCAGTCCGGTGAATAAGCTTTTCATATCCTTGTTGATCTCAATCCAATCAATTGTTTTCGTTAGTGGCTGGTTGTCACCTCATAATCTTGAGATGTTTTCCATAAGCCCACATCAAGAGCTTATTCGTTTCGTTGTTGATTTTTTTTCATCAACTTCGTTCAACCCTTCATAAGGACGCCTTTCAATTCAATTTTGAGAGATGTTGTCTTTTCTTCTCCGTTCATTTCTTTCATTGATCTATATTCTATTCTTTCATTCCGGAGGTATTGTGATATTGCTCTCTTTAACCATCATCTTGTCATATCAAGATTATATTTCTCCCTTGCTTGTCTTTTAACCGGAGTGCTGTCTGAATCTTTCTTACCCTTTGTTCCTTTCTTTCAATTGTTTCGGAGGCAATATGTTGTTGTTTTCATCAAGTATCTTTCCAACTTGGCAAGTTTTTGTTCAATTCCTTCCATTTTCAGACGAAGTGCTGTCCAAATTCTGTCATTCTTATTCCTTGGCTATACCCTTGCAGTTTCATATTCTTTTGGTCCGTGAACTCTTGTTTCATGTCTTTCAACCTTCAAGGTTCTTGTAATGTTCATTGTTCCTCTTTCCAACGGAGTGCTCTCAACTTCGTTCATCTCCATTCTATTCTTCTTTCATTTTGTTCAACCTCTCAAGGTTCTTTGGTTTTCACTCGTCTGTCAAAGAAGCAACTTTGTTTTACCTCTTCCTCTTCCGTTTTTACCCGGTGCTATCTCTAGGATCTCGGGTCGAGATCCTCTGTTTGTGTGGGAGAGTTGTGACGCCCGAGACCGACGTCCCAGAAGATTCTAGAAGATGCCCGAAGATTCCAGATGTTCCGGGGTCTCCCGTGTGTTTCTTTCGAGCTTGTGTTATTTATTTTTGCATTGCATCATGTCATCATGCCATCATATCACATTTTATTTTTGCATCTCAACCTAAATAATTCGTGTGGACCTTCAGTTCATTTAAATCGAGGGAAGGTGACTTCTCTTTATAACATATAAAAGTCTCTCAATATTTGGGGAGCTATATTAAAAATATTCCAATTGTTTGGGATCACCATAACACACTTGCATATTTTTCACCATGTCTTTTTCACTTCGAGTTCTCCTTCTAAACCTTGCCGATAATTCTTTCCGTTGTTTCGAGGATCCTCAAAAAACCTCCTTCTATTTTATTTAAATTCCTGACTTTTTGTGAGCCCGGGGAATTTGACCTCTTGCACAAATTCCTCCCCTACCTTCTCTTTCTTTTCTTTCTCCTTTTCTCTTTTGTTTTAAAAGAGAATTAATTAGTACAGCAGCAGTTTTAAAAATCCAGCAGGCCTGAGGCCATCTGGGCCTCCTCCTGGCCCAACCAGCCCGAGCAGCCTCCCCACCGAACCCTAGCGCCCTCAGCCCTCGATCCTCTCCTTCCCCTCGTCCGCCGCACTCACCTCGCTCGCTCACCCCGATTCCCATCTCGCGAGCGCCCCATCCCCTCGATCTCCCTCTCCTCGCTCCCGAACCCTCGGTCTCCCTCCTCACTCCCAGCGCCGACAGGCCCCGCTCCCAGCGGCCCCGGCCCCCTGGCCCGAGCGCCCTCCCATCGCCCCTCTCCTCTGCGCCTGGCGCCCAAGCCGCCCTCGCCGCTCGAACGCCGGACGACCAGCCCCCGAGCGCCATGGCCCCAGCGCTTCGACCAGGCCCTCTGGCCTCCTTCCCCAGCGCCGCGAGGCCGGCCACCAGCTTCCTTCCCGCAGCGCCCGAGGGCCCCCTTCGCTCCCTCGTCCAGCAAGGGTGCCGCGCGTTCCGCCGCCGTCGGGCCAAGGCCCCGAGCACGCCCGGCCTCGTCCTCCGGTTTCCCTCCTCGCAGATGGACCGCGGGTCCTCTCCTCTCCGACGCGGCCAAGGCCAGCGCCGGCGCCCTCCTCCAGGCCCTCATCTCCCACGGGCCAGCAGCTCCGAGGTTCCCTCCTCCGCGCCCGTCTTCTGCAGCGCCCCGTGCGGCCTCCAGTTCGAGCCAGCGGTAGCCGCAGCTCCTCCCTCCGCGGCTCCCAGCAGCTCCGCGAGCTCCTTCCAGCGTCCCTGCAAACCTCGTCGCCAGGACCTCCAGGAAGGCCGCCCCGTGCTGCTCTCTCCAGCCGCTTGCCTCCTTGGATTGTACTGTGCTGCCGCTGTTGTTTTTTTTTGTTGTTGTGTGTGTTGCTTGTGCTGTGGAGTTTGACAGGAGAACCGTGTACGAGACCGAGATCCGTGTACCCCTTCGAGTCGCCGACGACCTTCTAGTTCGACTACACGGCGACAAAAGAAGTGTACATCTACGTAACGAGTTCGACTACCGTCGACAAGACCGAGACATCGAGTACCACGACGACCCAAACGACTACCGTCGCCGAGACCCTCAAGTACCTCTACGGGCGAGAACGACTACATGTACAAGTACCACTACTTCCACTACCGTCGCCGGAAGCGCCAAGTACCACGACTACTCGGAGACTCCAGGTACCCCTACCGTCGCCCCGTGTACCTCTACGGAACGATTTCTTCCTCTTCGGAAACGTGAACGACTCCTTCCTCTACGTCTCGAACCGCTCCGAGAACGCACGCTTCGAAGGTATAACCCCGAGTCGTGACCCGTGAGATGCATGCTTGTTGTGGTTGTATGAAATGCTCCTCGTGTGTGCTCCGTGTCCGTTTCGTACCTTTTGTTGTTCCTCGGTTGCCTCGTCACCGACTCGTGGGAACCCGGCAACGGGATCGCCCCACCTTTCATCTCGTTTGACTCACCCACGCCATCTTGCTTTTGCCCGGACTCTCAACGAGTTACCGGAACCGAGTTGTTGCCTTTGCATCATTTCGGATCGTTGCCGTGGCACCTTTTCCATCCACCACGGTGACATAAACTTCATATCTCTTAATGTCAACCCTTTTAATAAAACTTGCATAAAACTTGATCATGTCATCCGCATCATGTTAACAACACTTAAATGTTTAATTGTTGTTTGCTTATAATTATTAAACATGCTCATGAGGATTTTCCGGAATTGTTGTTGTTATTCTCCGGCCTCATTTAAATTGCCTTTTAGTGTAGTTTCTTTATGCTTCACCTCTTGCCATGTTAAAAACATTTAATCTTGTCTTGTTAATAATGAGAGTCAACTAAATAATTAAATGTGGTGTTTCGTCAATATGCAACTCGTTGCATATTGATCTCCACTTAACTTGTAGTATTTGTTTGTGCACTTTGCCATGCCTTGCATATTTAAACCGGACATGCATCACACTTGGATGTGCATCTTATGCCATGTTGATGCTTGTGTGTTTACCGTGTTGTTCTTTCTTTCCGGTTGCTTCTCTTGTTAGCTTCGGTTTCGTTCCGGAGTTGTGAGGATCCGCTCGACTGTTGCTCCGTCTTCTTCTTGGATCCGTTCTTCTCCCTTGTGGAATCCCAGGCAAGATGACCGAACCCGGATACCATTACTATTTTTTCCTATTGCTAGAGTCTCGATCTATAGCTTTGCCTCGATGCCCATGTTTTCCTGTCAGCCTCCTACTTGTAACCAATTGCCATGTTTTACCACCCTACCTATGCAAACCGTTGCTTGGCTAAGTACGCTTCGCTCAGCCCCTCTTATAGCATTGTTAGTTGCAGGTGAAGATTGAAGATGCTTGCTTCATGTTGAAGTTTGGTTGGGTTATATCACACTAGATAAATGCTTAAAAATGAAATCATCTATATATTGGCAAGGGTGGAAGGCTAAGCCTTTTGCTTGGTGTTTTGTTCCACTCATGCCGTTAGGAACCGTATAAACCGGTGTTATGTTCCTTGATTTTTGCGTTCCTAACACGGTTGGGGTGTATGGGACCCCCTTGATAAACCGCTAAGTGCTAAGTCTTTTCCAGCAAGTCCCAACATTGGTACTATTTGCCTAATAACAAACTAATAAAACTTGAATGGGACTAGCTACCCCTTTCATCTTAATTCCGCCCCCCTGGGCCAGTGCTCGATTGGAGTGTTGGTCCAAACTAGAGTCGTGTGCGGGGCCCCCCTTGGCAACTTGGGTTTCGGCCACTGTACGCTGTGCTCATCCGGTCGTGGCCTGAGACGAGATACGCGCGGCTACTATTAGGGTGTCGGCACGCCGGGAGGATTTGCTGGATTAGCCTTACCTTAGTTCGGTTTAACTTGAGCACGGGATTCCGAGAATACTCGGGTCTTCCCACCTATGGAGTTGCGACTTCGCGGATCGTGGGCTTGTGATGGGCCAAGTTGGAACACCCCTGCAGGGTTTGAACTTTCGAAAGCCGTGCCCGCGGTTATGTGGCAGATGGGAGCTTGTTAATTCCGGTTGTAGATAACTTGACACAATGTTTCAATACACTACCAGCGTGTGTACTGTGACTGTCAATTTCCGAATAGGGATTCGGGAGTTGAACACGGTGGGGTTATGTTTGACCGGCTTTAGTTAGGATCACTTCGTGATCATCTTTCGACCGATGCACTTCTCTTCTCGCTCTCTATTACGTAAGTTAGTGCTAGTTGCTGCTGCAGACTCTTGTTTTGTTTCCTTCACCTCTCGTTCTTTCTTCAGCCTTGTCCTCACCCAAGGCTTAAATAGTCTTGTTACCCGGGAACGGGATTGCTGAGTCCTCTGTGGCTCACAGTTACTTCACCACACCAGATGCAGGTTCAGCCGAGTTCGATGCAGGAGTTGGATCAGTTCTTCACCAGGAGTTCGATGAAGAGTTTGACCGTTTGCTTGTGACGTTTCGACGTTCAGTAGTGGTTTCTACTAGGATTCGATCCTGACCTGTGGCTTTATGTTGTCTGGTATCTTCTTTTGGATCTTCACCCGTAGTCGGGTTGTGATGTTCTGAATGATGATTGTTTATGTAATGTATTGTGTGAAGTGGCGAGTGTAAGCCAACTATCTCTTTTGCATTTTAATCCCTCTTTTACATGAGTCGTGCAAAGATACCAAACTTGAGATCATTCTAGGATGGGCTTATATCTTTAAGTCGTGCCTCGACACGTAGGAGATATAGTCCCATCCTGGGCATTACAACCTTCCTCCACTCCGGCCGGAGCTCGCCGGAGCCCCGCCGGAGGAGCTCGCCGGAAGACCACCGCCGCCCCGCCGGAGCTCGCCGCCGCCGGCCGCGACTTCCTCTCACCGCTGCCACCTCGCCTCACCGCCGCCGCGCCGGCCCCCGCGCCGCCGGCCAGCCAGACCCCGCCGGTCGGGCCCTCGCCCCGTCGCCGCTCGAGGCGTGCCAGCCGCCGCCGCCGAGAAGGGGATCGGGAGGATCCCCGATCTGGCCGCATCGCCTCCACCGCCAACCCTAGCGGGCCCCGCGAGGCCCGTTAGCCGTTCGCTTCCGATCCGCCTTCCAGGCCCGTGAGCCCGCTCCGTCGACCGAGCCTCCAGCGCCGCCGCCCCCGATCACCTGTGCTCCCTCCGGCGCCGGGCTGGGCCAGGCCGCAAGGCCCAATCCGGCCTCGCCCAGCTCCCTCCAGCCAGCCTCCCTCGCTGGGCCGGCCCACTCCAGAGGCTACCGCCGCCGCCACCAGATCAGATCGGGGAGGAGCCCCGATCGGATCGCGTCCGCCCCGCTTGCTGACCTAACGTGCCAATCCGGCCCGCGGACCCGTTAGCGCCGACCCGATCCGCGCCGCTCCAGCCCGTTGACTGCGTTGACCAAGGTTGCCCCGAAATGCACCAAGTCCCTAGTTTTGTTAGTGCCTGATGCAGTTTTATTATGTGGATAACTTTTTGTGTGATGGTCCGATTTGAGTGAATGATATGTCAAAATGTTCGTGGAGACTTATACTACAATTTGTTCCATTGTGCCATGCATGTTTGAGGTCATCTAGATGCCTAAATATCTGTTGGCAGAGTGCAACTTGTTAAAAACTGCTGTTTGTAGTTGTTTTCATGCCATATTTGCAATGTGATAACTTTTTGCATGTTTATCCAAATGAAGCAAATGAGATGTCCACGTGTTCGTCATGAGATGCTCTACATGTTGATTGCTCTAGCTTGCATGATAGATTTCATCTTGACATGTTTATCTCCTTTGCAAAGTGCTATGTGGCTGTTATGTCGTTAAACTTGTTATGAGATGCCAATTTGAGGAGCTCATTGCTATCGTTGTGTTTGTCCCCTTGATGCATGCTTAGATGTTTTGGATTCACCATCATATGTACTTTGCTGTGGTGCTTACCACTTGCCATGTTTAGCTTTGAGGTGACTTAAACTTGCTCTCGAAGATGCCATGATGTTACTACTGTTTTAACACTTAAGTGAAATTTCACTAAGTCTGGAATCTGTAATTTCCAGATGCCATGTTTGCTTGTTGTTCTAGGCCAATCCATGATAGTTTTGGGGTGACTCTTGATGATTCCTTGTAGTATATATTGTTGGCTATCCATTCATGCTCTCACATGCTTATTTGAGTGGCTGTAGCATATTTAACTCTTGCTCCCAAGTTGCAACAAATTACTGCTGTCAGGATTTTGTTATCAAGTTCAATATGTCATAGCTTGTTGCTATTGATCCATGGCTCCTTTGGGGGTGCTCCAATGAACTTGTTTGCTGTAGGATATGTCTAGTTTGTGTACATGCTCATTGCCATGATGTTTGAGTGCCGTAGGCCATTTATCTGTCGCTCCGAAGTTGCTATGTGGCTGTAATTTTCAGCTTGTGCGTATTTATTGTTTCGGGTGTAGCTTTTAGCCCGTTGCTCCGTTTTGAGCAAGTCCTATATGAAACTTGTGTGATTTTGCATGTAGATTCATAATATCCTATTGTTATCATGTTTTAAAGCATTTTGCTTGATGCATATTTTTGTGCTGTTACACTGTGCTTCCTAAGTAGACTTTCTATGCTTCCATAGTGCATCTGTTTTGCTTCCATAGTGCATCAGCCATGCATCCAGTATTTTTGTGTGCGCATTGCATCTTGTTTGATTCGTTGCCTTGTGTTCTTGTGTTTGAGTAGAGCCGGAAGCTGAGACCGAGTACGAGTACGAGCATGAGGTTACTACTGAGGTTGAGAACGAGGACCCCTCTTACGATCCTATCGACAACTCTTCAGGCAAGATGACCGAACCCCGATAACATTACTATCTTTGCATATTGCTAGAAGTCTCGATCTATAGTTTTGCCTCGATGCCCATGTTTTTCCTGTCAGCCTCCTATTGTAACCATGAACCTGTTTAACCACCCTACCTATGCAAACCTTTGATTGGCTATAAGTACGCTTCGCTCAGCCCCTCTTATAGCATTGTTAGTTGCAGGTGAATCTTGAAGATGCTTGCTTCATGTTGAAGTTTATTGGGATATCACACTATATTAATTATTTAATGAACTCATCTATATATTGGCAATGGGTGGAAGGCTAAGCCTTTTGCTTGGTGATTTGTTCCACTCATGCCGCTAGGAACCGTATAAACCGGTGTTATGTTCCTTGATTATGCGTTCCTCACATGGTTGGGGTTATGGGACCCCCTCGATAAACCGCTAAGTGCTAAGTCTTTTCCAGCAAGTCCCAACATTGGTACTATTCGCCTAATAACTAATAAAACTTGCATAGGGTCTTGCAAACCCGAGTTCTTAATTAACAACCCCCGGGCCAGTGCTCCACATGAGTGTTGGTCCAAACTGGGCAGACTGCGGGGCCACCCGAGGAAACTCGAGGATTGGTATATACCTGTAGGCTGACCTATCCGGTCATGGCCTGAGACTAGATACGCGCGGCTATTGTCAGGGTGTCGGCACGCCGGGAGGATTTGCTGGATTAGCCTTACCTTAGTCGGAGTATCTTGAGCACGGGATTCCGAGAATAATCGGGCCTTCCCACCTTGGAGTTGCAACTCCGTGGATCGTGAGCTTGTCATGGGCCAAGTTGGAACACCCCTGCAGGGTTATGAACTTTCGAAAGCCGTGCCCGCGGTTATGTGGCAGATGGGAGCTTGTTAATATCCGGTTGTAGAAAACTTGACACCATGTTCCAATACACTACCAGCGTGTGTACCGTGACGGTCATTTTCCGAAAAGGATTCGGGAAGTGAACACGGTGGGGTTATGTTTGACTTGCTTTAATTAGGATCACTTCATGATCATCTCTCGACCGAGGCACCTTCTCTTCTCGCTCTCTTTTACGTAAGCTAGGCTAGTGCTGCTGCAGACTCTTGTTCTTCTTTCACCTCTTGTTTTTTCTTCAGCCTGTTCCACACCCAAGGCTTAAATAGTCGTGTTACCCGGGAACGGGATTGCTGAGTCCTCTATGACTCACAGTTACTTCAACACACCAGATGCAGGTACGATGGTGAGCTACACATGCAATGGCATTGAGCTAGACTGGGAGTACGATGAGGAGCGTAGCCGTTACTATGTGAACTATCCGGTTGATCAGTAGAGCTTCTACTAGGATTAGATCTAGACATGTGGTTTATGTTATGTTTGGTATCTTGTCATTTGGATCTTACCCTTAGATGGGCTATGATGTTTATCTGAATGATGTTTGAACATGTAATGAATTGTGTGACGTGGCGAGTGTAAGCCAACTATTTTTTCAGTTTTCCATCCCTATTTTTAGATGAGATGTGCAAAGGTACCAAACTTGCGATCATTCCAGAATGGGCTTATATCTTTAAGTCGTGCCTCGACACGTAGGAGATATAGTCCCATCTTGGGCATTACACTAGGTGCATCTACATTAGCTCTCTGAGAATCTTGCTCAATTCTCTTAGGGTGACCTTCAGGATACAGAGGTTCCTGAGTCATTCTGCCCCCTCTAGTCACAACTCTAACAGCATTATCATTTTTCTTACTATTTAATTCATTGAGCAAATCATTTTGTGCTTTAAATACTTGTTCTACTTGAGTGGTAACCATAGAACCATGTTTGCTAATGAGTTTAAGTTCACCTCTAACTCTAGACATATAATCACTCAAGTGTTCAATCATATAAGCATTACGTTGCAATTTTATACCAACATAAGCATTGAAGTTTTCTTTTTTCGTAATAAAATTGTCAAACTCATCTAAACATTGGCTAGTAGACTTATAACGAGGAATATCACCTTCATCAAATCTATAAAGAGAATTTACCTTTACTACCTGTGTCGGGTTATCAAGACCATGTATTTCATCAATAGGTGGTAAATTCTTAACAACTTCAACTTCAATACCTTTTTCTTTCATAGATTTCTTTACCTCTTGCATATCTTCAGGACTGAGAAACATAACACCCATTTTCTTCGGAGTTGGCTTAGGAGTTGGTTCAGGAAGTGTCCAATTGTTTTCATTAGTCAACATATTATTCAATAGCAATACAGCTTGATCAACAGTTCTTTCCCTGAAAACATAACCAGCACAACTATCCAGGTGGTCTTTGGAGCATCGGTTAGTCCATTATAAAAGATATCAAGTATTTCATTTTTCTAAAGAGGATGATGAGGCAAAGCATTAAGTACGGAGAAACCTCCCCCAAGCTTGTGGGAGACTCTCTTCTTCAATTTGCACAAAATTATATATTTCCCTTAAGGCAGCTTGTTTCTTATGAGCGGGAAAATATTTAGTAGAGAAGTAATAAATTACATCCTGGGGACTACACACACAACCAGGATCAAGAGAATTAAACCATGTTTTAGCATCACACTTTAAGGAGAACGGAAACAACTTAAGGATATAGTAGTAACGATTTTTTTCCTCATTGGTGAACATGATGGCTATATCATTCAGTTAATTAAGATGTGACACAAAAGTTTCAGATTCATAGCCATGGAAAGGATCAGATTCAACCAAAGTAATTAACTCAGGATCTTCAGAGAAATCATAATCCTTATCAGAAATACAGATAGGTGAAGTAGCAAAAGCAGGGTCATATTTCATTCTAGCATTCAAAGACTTTTCTTTCAGCTTAGCTAACAGTTTCTTAAGATCATATCTATCATTGCAAGCAAGAAAGTCTCTAGCAGTTTCTTCATCCATAACATAACCTCAGGCACAACAGGCAATTCATATCTAGGGGAGAATCTTCATCATCACTTTCATCAATATTATCAGTTTCAAAAAAAAAAATCTCTCTAACCCTAGCAATTTGTTCATCGAGAAATTCACCTAGTGGCACAGTATTATCAAGCATAGAAGTAGTTTCATCATAAGTATCATGCATAGTAGAAGTGGCATCATCAAGAACATGTGAAATATCAGATTCAATAGCAGGTGTAGGTGTCGCAAATTTACTCATAACAGAGGGTGAATCAAGTGCAGAGCTAGATGGAAATTTCTTACCTCCCCTCGTAGTTGAGGGATAAATCTTGGTTTTTTTGTCTCTTGAGTTCTTCATAGTGATCAAAAGATATAAATCCCAAGTGACTCAAAGAATATAGCTATGCTCCCCGGCAACGACGTCAGAAAATAGTCTTGATAACACACAAGTATAGGGGATCGCAACAGTTTTCGAGGGTAGAGTATTCAACCCAAATATGTTGATTCGACACAAGGGGAGCCAAAGAATAATCTCAAGTATTAGCAGTTGAGTTGTCAATTCAACCACACCTGGATGACTTAATATCTCCTGCAAAGTATTTAGTAGCAAAGTAGTATGG
The DNA here is from genome assembly GCA_902687465.1 of Secale cereale. Taxonomy (NCBI): domain Eukaryota; kingdom Viridiplantae; phylum Streptophyta; class Magnoliopsida; order Poales; family Poaceae; genus Secale; species Secale cereale. The sequence goes on along the minus strand of LR738715.1, from coordinate 744,166,050 downwards.
AAGTAACGGTAACGGTGGCAAAAGTAGCAGTAGCAGTTTTGTAGTGATTGTAAGAGTAGCAGCGGTAAAGTAACTAAGCAAGGAGCGATATGTGAAAAGCTCGTAGGCATTGGATCAGTGATGGATAATTATGTCGGATGCGATTCCTGATGTAATAGTAATAACCTAGGGTGACACATAACTAGCTCTAGTTCATCAATGTAATGTAGGCATGTATTCTGAATATAGTCATACGTGCTTATGGGAGAGAAATTGCATGACATCTTTTGTCCTACCCTCCCGTGGTAGCGGGGTCCTATTGGAAACTAAGGGATATTAAGGCCTCCTTTCAATATAGTACCGGACCAAAGCATTAACACTTAGCGAATACATGAACTCCTCAAACTATGGTCATCACCGGGAGTGGTCCCGATTATTGTCACTTCGGGGTTGCCGGATCATCACCGGGAGTAGGTGACTATTGACTTGCAAGATAGGATCAAGAACTCACATATATTCATGAAAACATAATATGCTCAGATTTTAAATCATGGTACTCGGGCCCTAGTGACAATCATTAAGCATGGCAAAGTCATAGCAACATCAATCTTAGAACATAATGAATACTAGGGATCAAACCCTAACAAAACTAACTCGATTACATAGTAACTCTCATCCAACCCATCACCGTCCAACAAGCCTACGATGGAATTACTCACACACGGTGGTGAGAATCATGGAATTGGTGATGGAGGAAGGTTGACGATGACGACGGCGACGATCTCCACTCTCCCAAGCCCCGAAGGGACTCCACATCAGCCCTCCCGAGAGAGATTAGGACTTGGCGGCGGCTCTGTATCGTAAAATGCGATGAATCCTTCTCTCTGATTTTTTCTCCCTGAAAGTGAATATATGTAGTCAGGGGTGAGGTCGGTGGAGTGTCATGGGGCCCACGAGACAGGGGGCGCGCCCCCACCCTCGTGGACAGGGTGTGGGCCCCCTAGTCTTGATTCTTTCGCCGGTATTTTTTTTATATTCCAAAATAATTCTCCGTTGATTTTCAGGTCATTCTGAGAACTTTTATTTCTGCACAAAAGTAACACCATGGCAGTTCTGCTGAAAACAGTGTCAGTCCAGGTTAGTTCCATTCAAACCATTCAAGTTAGAGCCCAAAACAAGGGCAAAAGTGTTTGGAAAAGTAGATACGTTGGAGACGTATCAATAACCACCCGATGGAGTGCCGGAGACAACCACCGCCTGCATGTGTCCCAAACATATGTGTGGAAGTGTTGTGTGGTGTTTGAATACCCAATGCACAACTATGATGTGGCACTATGCCTTGGAGCCGGAATGTCGCCACACAGAGTGAGGGTTCACATCGTGTAGTATGTCGCACCCTCCACCCCCACTTAGTGCGGGCGAGAGGGATGCACACATACGCGTGAGCTCAAACTTTGGTTGGTAATCTCACCATGATCTACCGTAACACGAACCAAGAATCCATATTGGCAACCTCTCTTGTTGTCGGTCGAAGTGATGATGATGGACATCCACGCATACCCATGAATGGGCTACCACTTATGACCACGTGAGGGAGTGTCCGAAGATAAACCACCACAGGCATGTGGTCCAAACATACACAATGGACAACTTTGATGTGGCAGATGCTAATTTGGAACTAGAAAGTCCCCACACGGAGCGAGGGTTCACGGCGTGTACGTAGTATATATATGCCCCATGCCCACTTCGATCCCGTGAGAAGGACTATTAATTCAAGCATGTATACACGTCCGCTCAAATTAAACTTTGGTCCGGAATCTCACCATAACCTGCCGCAAAACGAACCAAGAAGAAACCACCTTGGTAAGCTATCTCATTGCCGGTCGAAGTGATGGATGTCCATGCGAGCCCATGAATGGGCTTGCCACTGATAACCATGCGAAGGAGAGTGTCCGAAGACAACCACCGCGTCCATGTGACCCAAACATATGTATGGAGGTGTTGTCTGATGTTTGAATACCCAATGCGCAATGTTGACATGGCACCTGCCTCGGAAACCGTAAAGTTCCCACGCCAAGCATGGCCCAGGACGCGTCGTGTGCTGCTACCCCCATCCGGTGGGAGGGATTCATGCATACACAGGCGCTCAAACTTAAGTATATAATATATGTAATATTCTCAGCATGACCTACCATAAGGTAAACCAAAAATTAATCCCCTCCTAGGTCAAATTAACCTCTCTTGCTGTTGATCAAAGTGATGGATCAAGCGGGCCCGCAGATGGAAGCAATGCCGATAACCGCTAGAGTGAGTGCCAGAGGACGACCGCCACTTGCATGTGGGCCAAACATATATATGGAGGTTACGATGTTTGAATATGTTCCCAATGCACAAATTTGATGTTTGACCTGCCTCTGTAACCGTAAAGTCCTCACATGGAGCGTGAGGTTCACGACGTGTAGCATATGTTGCCCCCCGCCCAATTCAACGCATACTATATATACTCCTACGTATTGTAACACAAACACCCCAAAAAGAATCCTCCCTGGTCAAATTAACCTCTCTTGCAGTAGGTCAAGGTGATGGACCTCGTGGGCCCACAGATGGAATTGTCGCCAATAACCGCGTGAGTGAGTGTCCTTAGACAACCACCCTCTACATGTGTCCCAAAGAGGTGTTGTGTGATGTTTGAATGTACTCAATGCACAACTTTTATGCCTCCTGCTTTGCAAAATAGAAACGCCCCACAAGGAGGTTCACGACGAATAGTTCCCCTCACTTCGAGTCGGTGGGAGGGATTCACGTGCACGCGCGCGCTATAACTGGTCTGGAATCTCACCGTATATAGTACACACACACAAACACACACACACACACACACACACACACACACACATACACACACACCTGTCCAGGACACTGTCCGAGGGATTGTCCGACGACCTCCCGAAGGGTTGTCCGAGGGACTGTCTGAGGAGCAAACGAGGGAAAACAACCTCACGGTTGGGAGGTTGTAACTCCTAGTTGAGGGGATCCGCACCGGCGATGTTCATCGACTCTACTTCCGCCGCGCTACAAGTAGGTAATGATCGGATCAAAACCTTGTATGCATCCTCATAGTGGTCCTGGGCAAGTTCGTAGTGCATAATTTTTTGTTTTCTGTAGTGTTACCCTACAACACTTGTGTGGGATAGAATGAAGGAAGCTATAAGAAATTGTCCTAACCATGGAATTGAAGAATGGTTAATCCTTCATTTGTTTTATAATGGTTTAAATCCTATGTCAAAAACTATGCTTGATACAGGTACACGAGGAACTATTATGGGTAAGCCCATAGATGATGTCAAGAAGCTACTTGATGATATACAAGAGAACCATGCCCAATGGCATGTTGAAAGAAGTACCACCAAAAGAGTCAATGCAGTTGAAGAAAATAGTATAGAGTTGACTGATAAACTTGATGAACTCATCTCTGTCATAAAATGTAAAGATGAGGTAAACATGAATGGCATCAGTGATCAAGACGTGAATGTTGTTAATTTGATTACTCACAATAGCTATATTCCCAACTAGAGAAATAATGGGTATGCTCCTAGACTACCTTATCCTAATAATAGTGGAGCACCCAACAATTTCAATGGAGCTAGAGTAGCAATATAAATACTCTTGAAGATACTCTGCATTTTTTATTGCTAGCCAAACTGAGGAGAATGACACCTTCAAAAATATCCTGAACAACCATGATAACTTACTTGGTTAGTTGACCGGCAATATTGTTGGACCAACAAATGATGTGTAGATTCTTGATGGAAGAACTAAGAATATTGAAGCACAAGTGACTAAAATGGTAGAGACCCAAACTTTAATCCTAGCCAAGTTTGTAGGTAAAGCAAAACTTAACTCGATTGAAGATGTCAAGATGATGAGAAATGACGAAGGAAAGCCAGAAGAGCTTAATAAAAGGCATGTGCCAAAATACACTTATACTGTTGCAAACTTCATGGTGACAGCAATGAAGTACCCACTACCCGAGGTAACAAACGACGAGGCATATAATGTCTTTGTTGATCACGTTGCAGCCATGAAAGAAATAAGTTATATGGTAAGTTTCCAGCTAAGCAAGAAGATCCTTTTGAGCCTACTATAGATATTGAGATTGGTTTGAATAAATTCAGTGCTTTATGTGATCCAATTGCTAGTGTTTCCACTATCCCTAAGTCTATTTATGTTAGTCTTTATCTAGGTCATTATGCTATTACTGAGATTATATTGAATATGGCTAATTATACTTTTACTCAAGCAGTAGGAATTAAGCAGAATGTCCTTATGCTACTATAGTGAGGTTTGAGTTCGCTTAACATCTTTATCACACATGTTGGACATTTTCAAATACATGATATAATTTAAAAACTTCATATTTTGATTACATGGTAACATTTTCAAATATGCGTTGTACTTTCTTAATTATGATAAACATTTTCCTAACAACACGAACATTTTTAAAATTGTATAAACAAGCTTTAAAAAAATTATGACATTTTTAGGAAACACATGAATATTTCTGAAAAGTGTCATATACATTTTTAATGGAAATAAACCTTTTTTAACCTACAAGAACATTTGTGTATTTGAATAAACGTTTTTAAAATGTCAAAAACACTTTTTTAATCACGGGAATGTTTCTTTAAAATGTCATGTACCTTTTCTAATACAATTAAAAAATGCACAAATATTTTTTTCATTGTATGCATTTTTTAAGTAACCAAAAGTATTCAAGCTCGTGAGTCATGAACACATTTTGAACTGTAAGTTATAGTTTTTAGAATGTACCAAACATTTGTTTATGAATTACATCTTTTCTACATTTTAAATTTTTTAAAAATGTCACTTACATTTTTTTAACACGTGACATTTTTAAATGTCATAAATATTTTACATACACATGATGAACAAATTTTTATACGTGTTTTACATTTTCAAATGCATGATTAACACTTTTCAAAAAAAGAATTGTGTAATATATTATGAATATTAGAAAATATAAACAAATAAAGGAAAAACAACACCATAAGAAAATAGGTACACCGTTTGGATTTGGTACAAAGTTGCACAAGGTTTACTTTATTTCTAATACAGGAACATGAAAACGCATGAAGGGCATATCACACATTTGTTTTGAGGAATAACATATCGTATTCATGAATCTTATAGGATCTGAAAAGTTCACTACCAATGGGCCGGTGAAAACCACAGGAAGAAATAGAAGCATTGTGTCAGTGGATGGAATTTTTCCTACAAACAGTGTGCAAAGAAATCCTTATGCTTTTTTTCCATGAGTTCAAATCCTGCAATCCAATCCAAATAAATTAGACATGAATTTTTTCTAAGGATTCAAATCCTCCCAAAAAAATCCTACGGAAATCGGTTGAATCAAAGAAGCCTAGTGTAAAGGGATCCTTCAAGAAAAATCCTAAAATAAGTCTAAAATATAAATCAAAGCGAGCAAAGAAAAAAATCGTAAGGATTCCAACGCGTCTTATAAGATGTAAAAACTTCAGTACCAATGAGTGTATGAAAACTAAGGAAAATAGAAGACTTGTACCAGTGGATGAACATTTTCCTCCAAATAGTGTGCAAATAAACCCTTATGGAAATTTTCTATGAATTTGAATCACGCGATGGAAATCAAACAAACTACACATGTTCTAAGGACTCAATTCATGTGTGATTTTGAACTTGTCTTATAAGGATTCCAACTTGTCTTATAAGATGTAAAAACTTCAGTACCAATGAGTGTCTGAAAACTAAGGAAAATATAAGACGTGTACTAGTGGATGAACATTTTCCTCGAAATAGATTGCAAATAAACCCTTATGGAAATTTTCTATGAATTTGAATCATGCGATGGAAATAAAACAACTACACATGTTCTAAGGAGTCAATTCGTCCAAAATAAATCGTGAGAAATTGGGTTGAATCAAAGGAGCCTGGCAATAGGAATCATGAAACCAAAGTGTTAGTTCTTTCTTTTGAAGAGAGAGAGAGAGAGAGAGAGAGAGAGAGAGAGAGAGAGAGATAAAGAGAGAGAGAGAGTGTACCATCCCAAAATTCTAAATTTTGGAATGTTATAATAAATAGATAGATTTGATTGCTTGCTGATGTGCTGAGTGAAATTGAGTGAATTTGAAACTTTTGAAAGTTAAATGAGAGGGAACAAAATGACTTTCCCAAAACTTTCACTTTGCTTTTTGATCTCCGAGGGAATTCAAATTCTTTTCAACACAAAACGCTGGAGTGAAGATAATATGACTTCTTCCATTTATTTTAAATGATAAAGGGCTTTGAAATGATTTTGAATTTTAATCTCGAGATATTTCGAATTCAGAAACTTTAAGCAACTCAATGATTTTCCCGAGAGAAGATAAAATGACTTCTTCAAAATATAGGAAATATGAGTTGGAGGTTTTCTGAAACTTTCTGCAACTCAATTTCAAATATTGAGTTATTTGGGTTTTATTCAAATTATTTTTCTCCAAAAATAAACTACATGGAAAATAGGGTAACATGATTCCCTACAGCAGAAAATTGGAGAGAAATAAATTTGAAGTCTTTTGGTATTTTAAAGTGATTTTTATTTGGTTTTTAATTGCAATAGTAGGACCTTTTGATTTATTAGATTTTGTGTGCATTTTATTTGACAGTAGTAAAATGTTCATGTTGTAGGGCTTATTTTTCTGCAAATTTTGATATATTATATAACTATAGGATATTTTTTATTTATCTTGCTTTTATTTGTTTTTCTGTCTGTAAAAAAATGTTTTAAAAAAAATACCCTCCGCCGAACTGGGCCGGCCCCGCTGCCCGCCAGGCCACGGCCTAGCCCGCTCTCTGCCGCCTTCCTCCTCCCGTCGAGACTCCTCCGCCCGTACGACACCGCCGTCGCTGCCGTGGTCGCCCCGGCCTCTCCCCTCGCCCCCTTCCCCAAGCCAGGCCCGACCTCCTCCTCCTATATAAGGGCGCCGCCCGGGCCCATTTCGCCCCTTGCTCCGCCGCCGCCGCGCCGCATCTCGCTCCCGCCGTCGCCGTAGCTTCGCCGCCGCGCCGCATCTCGCTCCCGCCGCCGCCGCCGCCGCCCTTGCTCGCCGCCGCTGCTGCCTGCCCGCGCAGCCGCCGCTGCCCCCCACTGTCCCGCCCCGCTCCTCGCCGCTCGCGCCGCGTCCGCCGCCCCGCGTTGCGCCTTGCCGGAGTAGCCGACGTCGCCGCCCGCGCTGCGTCTTTTCCGTAGATCGGTTTTACGTTTTAGATCGTTTTTTTATCTAGTGAGCGTTTTCTGTTTAATTCGTTTTAGTGAACGGTTTCGTTCTTTAGCGTTATATAGTGAACGTTCGTTTGCTAGGTTTTTCTTTTTCTTTTTTAGTTTTTGGCCAGGCTCCCATTTGTAAATTTTATTTTATAGATTAGCCCCTAAACTTCAAACGGCCTTAACTTTTTACCGGTTAGTCCAAATCCAACGAAACCAACGCCCACGTCTTCGTTACGATCCCCTCTATCCAGTAATACAATTCAAACATGTTTTTGAAAATTCTAAAATTTGAATTCAACCAGTTTTAGATTTGAACTTCGTTTGATCATAACTTGAGTTTCATAACTCCGTTTGAGTTGATTCTTTTTGCAAATCGAGCTCTTGACCTAAACTTCTGATAAGGCCAAATTCACATAATTTTGGTACTGTTAGAAATTGTGTTATGATTGAAGGGTCATTCGTTTGTTTTCGAAGTTTTCCGAAGTGTTTATTCATTCTGTCCGATCTTTCTGAGTGATTGCTTATGTGTGGTTACCATTGCTTGCTTACGATAGATTGACCGGAGTGTGAAGAGTAGAGATATCAAGAGTTTTGAGTGCGAATCATCTTCATGAACATTGCAGGCAAGTACACACTTTGATCATATTTTCCAATACCAAGTTTTCATTGCATTAGTTATATCCTCAAACACATTGCATCAGTAGGATTCTATTAACTTGTGGGACTGGGAAGTAGACTGATGTAGAACCTATTACCTGCATTATTTTCAAACCCCTGGGAGTTACTTCTATGTTTGCTTAGGTTGCCATTGCTATGCTCGTAGACGTGGTTGGGTTTGAGTGAAATCCATGACAGATGTGAGTTGTTAATTAATGGTTCAACTTAAGGTGGCTACTTGAATACACATCTGGGTGGATTGGTTTGGGGCACCCTGGGAGTGAACCAGTGGATTGTCCGGACACCTGGTGATGCCAGTGTTCTCCTAGGAAATCCCAGGGTTTCCGTGTGATTGTCCTATTGGAATGCCACCCAGGCTCAAAGGGATCATATAATATTTTCATGCCTAGAAACTTCCATGTGCAGCCACATGCCAATATGGGCTCTGGCATAGTTGAGTAAGTTGTGGGAAACCTTTCCATGATGGGCTAGCAGATGTAGGGAGATTTTAGGTGTACCGGCCTATCTATCTGGTTAAGGGGACCTCTTCGGAAAGACTGTGTCTCGGTCATCCGTTTCTCAAACACCATGCAGTGCGAGAAACCAAACGGAGGCGATCGAGTCTTGTGGGGAAAGTGCACAAACCTCTGCAGAGTGTACAAATTATTCATGAGTAGCCGTGTCCCCGGTTATGGACATCTTCGAGTATCTAGAAGTGGATTATTTGTTGATCTCATCACTCTATAATTTAATTTGCTGGGTTAATGATTACTTTAATTTGGGATTGAGATGGGGGTACCATTCTCAACTGTTCATGATTTAAATTTTACAAAGTAGTTAAATAAAATGCATTCCGTTGTTGTAGGCAAAAATTGGCTTTACGCAAAAACTTTAACCTTGCAGCCTCCACCAGCCAAATATGCATGTAGTTGTAGTCCTTATTCATCATTATCATTACAGTGTGAATTTGCGAGTACATTCAATGTACTGACCCTCTGTGGCTGCAACGTCTCATGTTGCAGGATTATCTTACGACGAGTAGTAAGTGATACGTTAGGGTTACGACTTATACACTCAACTTTGCCGTTGGTGTTGATGGGAATCCACGACCTTTGTTGCTTCCGCTATGATTGATTGAGGTAATAGTATTTACGTTACTTAATGCATGTGATTTACCTCAGTTATAAATCATGTTTGTACTGTGTGTGTCAGCATACCGATCCAGAGATGACACAGAACACAGAGACTTCGGTCCATTCGGATCGTGGTCGCTACAGAGAGGACTAGTGATGGACTTGGGAGCCTAGTGCTCCTTCGTTCGAAGAACAAAACCCTAGATTAGATAGAACTAAAAAACATATGGAATTATTTGGTCATAATGCATCACAGAGGAAGATATAATATGTAGAAGTCTAAAAACTGATATATGTCATAACACGACCAATTACCGAATGGGTCTAACCAAATGCCACAGAGCACTGGAAACATGTTCGAGCATCAGCAGCTCCACCATGTATCTCCATGGATTTCTCCCCAGGAACCCTTATTGCTTATATTGTTCACAAGTCTTATTATTATATTAAAATAAAATTAGTTCTTCAGTTGCCCCTCTTCAGGCAGGCAATAGGATGCCGTAATTATCGCCCGCAAACTGGGGGCTCCAACTGCAGAGCACGTTATCATCGACGCCAGACTCTTTCGCGGGATCGTACTCCAGGGCGTCTCCAACAGCTGGTTCATCAGCCATAGGTGCGTTGTCGACGAAGTTCGTCGGGTTTGCCGGTTGAAGCGCCTGGTGTTGTGTGATATTTGAATATAGTCAAAGGACAACTTTGATGTGCCTCTTGCTTTGCAAAACAGAAACGCCCCACAAGGAGGTTCATGACGCATAGTTCCCCTCACTTTGGGTCGGCGGGAAGGCTTCACGCGCACGCGCGTGTATAACTTTGGTTTGGAATCTCACTGTATATAGTATATATACACCTGTCCAGGACACCGTCTCAGGGACTATCGGACGACCTCCCGAAGGGTTGTCCGAGGGACCGTCTGAGGACCAAACGAGGGAAAACATGCTCACAGTTGGGAGGTTGTAACTCCTAGTTGCGGGGATCTGCACTGGCGATCTTCATCGACTGTACTTCCGCTGCGCTACAAGTCGGTAATGATCGGATCAAAACCTTGTATGCATCCTCATAGTGGTCCTAGGCATGTTCGTAGTGCAAAAAATTTCGTTTTCTGTAGCGTTACCCTACAACACTTGCGTGGGATCGAATGAAGGAAGCTATAAGAAAGTGTCCTAACCATGGAATTGAAGAATGGTTAATCCTTCATTTGTTTTATAATGGTTTAAATCCTATGTCAAAAACTATGCTTGATACAGGTACATGAGGAACTATTATGGGTAAGCCCAAAGATGATGTCAAGAAGCTATTGGATGATATACAAGAGAATCATGGCCAATGGCATGTTGAGAAGTACCACCAAAAGAGTCAATGCTGTTGAAGAAAAGAGTAGAAAGTTGACCGATAAATTTGATGAACTCATCTCCGTCATAAAATGTAAAGAGGACGTAAACGTGAATGGTATCAGTGATGAAGAAATGAATGGTGTTAATTTCATTACTCACAATAGCTATATTCCCAACTAGAGAAATAATGGGTATGCTCCTAGACTACCTTATCCTAATAATAGTGGAGCACCCACCAATTTCAATGGAGCTAGAGTAGCAACAGAAATACTCTTCAAGATACTCTACATTTTTTATTGCTAGCCAAAATGAGCAGAATGACACCTTACAAAATATCCTGAAGAATCATGATAACTTACTTGGTCAGTTAACCGGTAAGATTGTTGGACTAACAAATGATGTGTAGATTCTTGATGGAAGAACTAAGAATATTGAAGCACAAGTGACTAAAATTGCAGAGAGCCAAACTTTAATCCTAGCTAAGTGTGTAGGTAAACCAAAACTTAACTCGATTGAAGATTTCAGGTTGATGAGAAATGACGAAGGAAAGCAAGAAGAGCTTGATAAAAGCCATGTGCCAAAATACACTTATACCGCAAACTTCGTGGTGATAGGAATGAAGCACCCACTACCCGACGTAACAAACGACGAGACATATAATGTCTTTGTTGATCACTTTGCGACCAAGGTACATGAGTTAGATGATGAAAGAAATAAGTTATACGGTAAGTTGCCAGCTAAGCAAGAAGATCCTTTTTCAGCCTACTATAGATATTGAGATTGGTTTGAATAAATTAAGTGCTTTATGAGATCTAGATGCTAGCGTTTCCACTATTCCTAAGTATGTTTATGATAGTCTCAATCTAGGTCATTATGCTATTACTGGGATTATATTGAATATGGATAATTCCACTTTTACTCAAGCAGTAGGAATTAAGCATAATGTCCTTATGCTACTACTGTGAGTTTCGAGTTCGCTTAACATCTTTATGACACATGTTAGACATTTTCAAATACATGATATAATTTTAAAACTTCATATTTTGAATACATGGTAACATTTTCAAATATGTGTTGTACTTCCTTAATTGCGATAAACATTTTCCAAACAACATGAGTATTTTTAAAATTGTATAAACAAGTTATAAAATATTTATGACATTTTTTGGAAACACATGAATATTTCTCCAAAATTCCACATACATTTTTAACGGAAATAAACTTTTTTAACCTACAAAAACATTTGTGTACTTGTATAAACTTTTTTAAAATGTCACAAACACTTTTTTAATCATAGGATTTTTTCTTTAGAAAGTCATGTACCTTTTCTAAATACAAAAAAAATGCGCAAACATTTTTTTCATTGGGTACAATTTTTTTGAAAATGTAACAAAAAGTATTCAAGCTCGTTAGTCATGAACACTTTTTGAAATGTAAGTTATAGTTTTTGGAATGTACCATACATTTGTTTATGAATTGCATATTTTTTTACATTTTAAAACAAAATTTTAAAATGTCACTTACATTTTTTAAACATGTGGCATTTTGAAATGTCATAAACATTTTCCGTACACATGATGAACAATTTTCTATACATGTTTGACATTTTCAAATGCATGATTAATACTTTTCAAAAAAAAGTTTTTGTAATATATTTAGAACATTGGAAAATATAAACAAATAAAGGAAAAAACAGACACCATAAGAAAATAGGTACACCTTGGATCTGATACAAAGTTGCATAAGGTTTACTTTATTTCTAATACAGGAACATGAAAAATGCATGAAGGGAACATCACACTTTTTTTGAGGAATAACATCACGTATTCACGATCTTATAGGACCTAAAAAGTTCAGTACCAATGGTCCGGTCAAAACTATAGGAAGAAATAGAAGCATTGTGTCAGTGGATGGAATTTATCCTACAAAACAGTGTGCAAAGAAATCCTTATGATTTTTTCCATGAGTTCAAATCCTGCAATGTAATTCAAACAAATTAGACATGACATTTTTCTAAATATTCTAATCCTCCCAAGAATATCCTACAGAAATCGGTTGAATCAAAGAAGCATAGTGTAAAGGGATCTTTCGAGAAAAATCCTAAAATAAGTCTAACATATAAATCAAAGCGAGCAAAGAAAAAAAATCAGAAGGATTCCAACTCGTCTTATAAGATGTAAAAACTTCAGTACCAATGGGTGTCTGAAAACTAAGGAAAAAGAAGACGTGTACGAGTGGATGAACATTTTCCTCCAAATAGAGTGCAAATAAACCCTTATAGAAATTTTCTTTGAATTTGAATCACGCGATGGAAATCAAACAAACTACGCATGTTCTAAGGACTCAATTCCTCCAAAATAAATCCTGAGAAATTGGGTTGTATCAAAGGAGCCTGGCAAAAGGAATCATGAAACCAAAGTGTTAATTCTTTCTTTTGAAGAGAGATAGAGAGAGAGAGAGAACTAGTGATGGACTTGGGAGCTTGGTGCTCGTTCGTTCAAGCAGTTCCTCTGGGTCAATGCCGTCTATCTGGAGCCGAACCACTAGTTCAAGGCCTTGCTGCTCCTGCCCCTGTCCTCCCATCTGGTTCTTCCGGAATTTCTCAACTTCTTCCCAGTCACAGAAAGGCTCAGACTGCACATTCTCTGCAGCGGGTTGGTAGTTGTCTATACCGTCAAGCAGGGCATTTCTACAACAAGCTTAACAACAAGCAAATATAGTCATTCATAGCGATATTGTAGAAATTGCACATAATGTAGCTTGTGCTTAAACAATAAATTGTATAATTGAACATCACAATGTGAAAAAAGAGGGGACATAATACCTACCATTGGTGCGCGTCGGTCCTAAACAAATGGTTTAAAACCCTTTCCGCGACGGCATTTGGAACCGTCGCCAAGTGAGTGGGCTATAGGGGGTCCTTCCCACACGACCCAGAAACCGTAGGGGATAGTAGGGAGCCTTGACGAAAACATTTGTCCCTATATAACCATTTCTGATATCTCGAATATCCCAAACGCTTCATCCTTGCTACTCGTTTGTGCTTGCATTGCCATCGCAGTCGGAGTTTTGTGAATCTACCTAAAACCAGGAAGATTCTAGGCACGGGAGCTTTCCAGGTAGATTCTAGGCAGATTCCAGGCACATGAGATTTACGATGCCTTGCACATCACAAACAGTCCATGATTATAAACCGTGTATGATAGGTAGACAATCACACACATTTAGTTTTCCCGCATCGTATGTGATAGTGTCTGACATCGCACACACTTTGTGAATGGCAACTTTGTGCATGCTTGCACAGGTTTCCTCTCTGTGAACCGTCTCGAATTATGGTGTATATCACAAACGTTTGTGTTTTACCAACCGTGTGTGCCATAATAACCTGCACAACGTAATTTCGCCCTAATTTAATTGTTTCTATTTACAATTGTACCTAATTTAAACTTGAAAGTAGGCTATAGCTTTATTCATATCCATCAGGTTCAAACAACCAATGCATTATTCGATTCACAGGTACATATGTGTAAGAATTACAGAAGCACCAAATAAAGAATGATGTACCAGGGTTCCATACTTGTACTATTACAAATGGTAAAGAAAGAGGCGACAGACATTCCAGTTGCTGAACAAGGTGAAGCGGAATGGCCCTATTGTGCTCTCCTAGATGCAGAAAGCATGCAGGACTCTAGTCCAACCCCTTGTGATGGCCGGCCGCCAATCATGTAGTTTGAGAGGTAATCTTGAGTAAACTGCTTCAGGATCCACTGCAAAATAAAAAAAGATTCATATATTGTCATCTAACACAACTCATTACACGCAGTAAAAAGAAGGCTACAGGGTTCTTACTTACCATACTGCAGTTCACTGTTGTGTTGCATAAAGTGTAAACAAATAGTTCGATTGACATCTTTTGACCCAGTTTAGTAACAATCTTTATCAGTTTCCTCACTTGATGCTGGTTCATGAATATCTCATTGCCCCATACGCATAAAGGGTCGAAGTGTGGATCTTTGCCAATGATATATGTACCTAAAAGCACCAAGTTAATATTAGAAGCTAAACCACAATTGAAAAATGATGTAGTACAACATCCATCCATCCCATTATATAAGATTTTATTACATGTATATCTAGACATCATCAGAACATTAAGGTAACACTCTTCCTTGTTGCTATGTAGACTGGGATTGCATATTTATTCATTCAGTACAATGCATGTTGCTAAACAACAGTTGAAAAACGAAAAGGCATGTTAATTGCAATATCCTTAACAGCAACCAAATATCGTAATTCACAGTGGTATGGTTGAAACTATTATTGATGAAATTGAACTGCACAACAAATAGTTGCACATATAGAGTATCACATTGTGAAGAACTGAAATAAACAAGTCATAAGGACATCTCTAGGCGATCCTTAAAAAGTTAAAGGACTAAAACCCTTAGTGGATATATATATATATATATATATATACTTCAACAATTTTTGGCCTTTTCTAGTCGATCCCCCAAACTTAAGGTTGTAAACTTCAATTTGATCAAGTTCAAAGCAGGTTCAACCGAAAGTAGCATGCATTCAAACATAAACATAGATAGTTTTGCATAACCGAACATAAAACATAAATTTAAACTAAGCTAAACTACTTTTGGTCGAAGTAGAGGTCGAGCCAATCCTTCCTCGTCATGTACGGTGCGCCGCAAGCCGGGTCCGGGCTAGTAATATTGTCGGGGTCGTTGGGGAAGGCACTCCTCCAGTCATCGACATCGATCTCCTCGTTCCGGGGGCCCACCTCGACGCCCTCCGTTCCATCGTCTTCAACCTCGTCATCAGAGGAGAGCGCGATAACCTCGCCAACCTTGACGCCACCGTCCTCGCCTCCTTCGACCTCGTCAACGGAGGAGAGTGTGATAACCTTGCCGCCCTCCGCACCGGCAAAGATCGCCTACTCCGCCTCCACGAGCTCCGGGTGCTGGCGGCAGAGCTCTTGGATGTAGGCCTCGTCGGCGGCCTCGGCCTCGAGGCGCTCCCACGCCTCGCGGTCCTCCCACGCCATAGCCGAGCTCACCACCCCTGGCTCCGGCGGAACGAGGTGGACCAGACGTGTGCCGAAGGGGAAATTGAGCCAAGCCGCCGCACCGTGGTAGCGGACCTGCCAGCAGTCATACTCCATGGCCGCAAGCCCAGCCGTGTGGAAGCTACCGAGCCACCGGCGGGTGTGGGTCTCTTGATCTGTAATCTCGGCGACCCACATCCCAAACCGCCGCTGCTGGACCCCGAGGTAGGACTTTGTCGGCTGCCGGATCCGAGGGAGGACGGGGAAGCCCTCGAACCGGCGTAGGGGCGCGGCGGCGAGCGGATCGGGGAACCGATGATGGTGGATTGGGCCCGCAGAGGACAATGGCGACACCTCGGCGGCCACCTCGCCGGCGTCGGGCGAAAAGGCCGCGATTAACCTATTTTTTCCATTGGATCGTCGAGCTCCCTGGCACACAGGCAGTGGTTCAGGATGAAGGCGCCGGCGATGGCGGCGACCTACCAACGGTTTCGAGGGTTGTGTGTGTCTGTGTGAGCGGAGGTTTTGGGGTGTGTGTGGAGGGGGTGCAAGGTTTTGTTTGACGAAATACTGCGGCAACTGAAAATTTTACTAGGTGGGAGTAACAAGGCGGGGCTACTAAGAATTTGGATAAAGGGCGAGCAGATATTTTTGAGATTGCGAGGGATGCAGAGGCGGGAGAAAAATGCCGGGGCTACTAAAAATTTGAATCAGTGAACTGAAGCAGAGCGGGAGTAACAGACATCGCACACGGTCGACACATACTAATCGTGTGCTATCAAAATTAAAACCTTCCACGCGGTAGATATTTTCGAGATTGCGAGGGATGCAGAGGCGGGAGTTTTTGGGGAGTGAGCTAGTGTGCTTCACACGTCGGTAGTGGACTGTAGCCGACGCACCTTCTCGCGTACTATACACCGACGGTGCTCCAAGATATTTTGTACTACATCTCACATGGTTCGTGATAATAAACTGTATGGGATCTACTTGATTTGAATTACAAAATGGGGTCACAGCGGCAATTGACGCTGTTTGAATTGCTAGACCATTTATCTACAGTGAACATGCAACTATATGTGTGTCGTAAAAGAATTGGAATTATTCAGGGTTCGTTTGGACATTTTATACATTAAACTGGTTTTCTAGCCATTTCACATGCACAATTCAAAATTAAACTACACGCACATGCTCCGGTGCATACAAATTGGTTGACAAAGCAAATATGTGTCCTTCAGTGCATACTTAGGTCCCATGTAATAAATGGGAATGAATTTTTCGGGTTTCGTTTTGCCTTTTTTATAAATTAACTGGGTTTTCTAGGTATTTTATGTGCATAATTCAAATTTGAACTACAAGCACATGCTCCAATGCACCAAAGTTTCTTGAAAAATCACATGTCTCTCCTTGGGTGAATTTATAGGTCACATGCAAGAGATGGGATGAAATTCAAACACTAGTGCACTGTTGATTGTCGGCAAAACGTTGAGATGCCTAGGTTTTAAATTGTAGTAAATCCAAAACTCGTCTGAAATTCATTAAACTTGGCATGCTATCATGGAGCAGCATCAACAGAGTTTTCCAATTTCAGAGTCATTTAGCTCTAATTTTTTTAGTAAATGCATGAAAAATACCAAATGAATTGAGAAAGGGTTGATAATTGATGATGATGTGGATTTGAATGGTGCATTTTGAACACACAAAAAGTCTAGACTTCAAATAAGTTAATAAAATGAAATGCCTTTGTAACAGATGAGTTTTCGTTCGTAACCCTGATACTTCGAAAGAGATTGTCCATTTTGTACACGAAGTGCATCCATTTTTTGCCGCAACCCTCTCTACTTTTTTGCACATGCTATGTGGGTGAAATGATGATACCATGCCAAATTTCAACCTTTTCAAAGTTCATTCGAAGTGTTTTTCAATTTTAGGCTCATTTAGCTTTTTAAAAAATGAGTAAATGCATGAAAAATACCAAATGAATTCAGAAAGGGTTGATAATTGATGATGTGGATTTGAATGATGCGTTTTGAATACACACAAAGTCCGCACTTCAAATAAGTTCAACAAAATGAAATGCCTTTGTAACAGTTGAGTTTTCGTCCCAAACCCCAATACTTCGAAAGAGATTGTCCATTTTGTACACGAAGTGCATCCAGTTTTTTCCGTAACCCTCTCTAATTTTTTGCATATGCTATGTGGGTGAAATGATGATACCATGCCAACTTTCAACCTTTTCAGAGTTCACTCGAAGTGTTTTTCAACTTCAGGGTCATTTAGCTCAAAAAAAAATTCAGTAAATGCATGAAAAATACCAAATGAATTGAGATAGGGTTGATAATTGATGATGTGGATTTGAATGGTGCGTTTTGAACACTCAAAAAGTCCGGACTTCAAATAAGTTGAAAAAAATGAAATGCCTTTGTAACAGATGAGTTTCGTCCCAAACCCCGATACTTCGGAAGAGATTGTCCATTTTGTACACAAAGTGCATCCAGTTTTTGCCGTAACCCTCTCTACTTTTTTGCACATGCTATGTGGGTGAAATGATGATACCATGCCAACTTTCAACCTTTTCAGAGTTCATTTGAAGTGTTATTGACATTTTTATGCATTAGTTGAGTTTTCAATGCATTTATGTGCATAATTCAAATTTGAACTACATGCACATGCTCAAGTGCATATAAATTGGTTGTAAAATCAAATATGTGTCCTTGGGTGCATGCTTAGGCCCCATGCAAGAAATGGGAATGAATTTCAAACACCAGGGCACCGTTGATTGCCAGCAAAACATTGAGATGCCTGGTTTTTAAATTCTAGTAAATCCAAAACTCGTCTGAAATTCATGAAACTTGGCATGCTATCATGGAATGGCACCTGACATGTTGTGGCATTTTTCGTGTCCATTTCGAGAGAAGGCGCACTCGAATAATGACAGTCAATGGAGGCATTTTGGAAAAATAGCTGCCACTTTAATATCTCAAACGTTTGTAGAATTCAAACCGTGTGCGTTGTGTTAACCATTCATGTGACGCCACGTGTCTTGGTTTTAATGGTTGTAGGAGGTGCCGTGTGGACAGCTTCTTGACCTTGACTGAATGGGAGGCGTGCGAGCATAGTCCGGTGCGCTGGCTGACCGAGAGGTGTGCAAGCTGTCCTCCAATGCACAGGCTCACCGGGAAGCGTGCGAGCAATACGCTGCGCATGCTCACTAGGAAGCGAGCCCTTTGACTTCCATGGCCGCCCGCCTTCCTCTCCATTGATGGCGCCCGAGCCATTGTTTAATACGGGCGGCCTTACTGTTTGCCTCCCATTCCCCGCCCTCCCGCAGACCTCCACCAATGCCATGGCGCAGAACGATCATCTGTCACTAGTCTTCAAGTTTGGTGAAGTCGACTCCGAGCCGGAGGAGATAGAAAATAAGGAGGAATAGGGCCTCATGGACATGGCCCACAATGAGCTGCCCGCGGCGGTTGCTGCCTTCACTCTTGTCCTAGCTCCCTTCCCCGCACCCGCACCAGCGACCATCCCCGCAACATTGACGGGCTGATCACCGAGCACTATCGCAGAGCTGGAAGCCGCGGGCATCAGTGAGGTCTCCGCAGACCCGCGCGAACTCGTGTACATGCTAGCGCCAGCGCCCGTGCCAGTGCCTGTGCGCGCTCCTCCACCCACCGTGGCACCGGCCCCCGTGCATTTGGCTGCATCCGCCGCACCCGTGCCCATTCCCATGCGCGCGCCCCCCCTCAGTGGCATGGGATGCTGCCATCGACCGCTACCTCTCAGCGGCGCTAGCTGCCATCCTCCCACGCCCCGCCTGTCGATCCCACGACGACATGATGTTTGATTTATAAGTGAAGAACATTGTGTACTGTCTTGAAGACTTCAACAACGGCATCCCGAAGGACGACAACGACAACGACGGCGCGACACGCCGCCACCGCCGCCGCCGGAAATAGTTTTTTTTGTGGTTTAATACTGTATCTCAAATTCTCGATCATATGAATATAAATTTGCGGTGTGACTGAATGAAAGATATGGTTTGAACGAACTTGCGTTTTTCTCTCTTAATATACAGACTTATCAAAAGATTTTCTTTTGAGAAAAACGTCAATGGTTTTCAAATATAAAACACTCATCGCAAACGTTTTAGTTAGAACACCCGGATGCAAACCGACAGCTTCCCTAGGAAGCCAAGGGAAAATGTGCCGAGCAGGATTTCTTCACCCCTACAACGCAAATGGTTGTTTTGCATGACCCGTGTGCAACCACGTACAAACAATTGGGTAAGATTTGCATGTCTGCCATTTTGGGTATGTTACCATTTGTCAAACTGGAAAGATTGACATTTTTTTATCTAGTAACATTGCCATTTGTCAACCTTGTAACATTGCGATTTCTCAAAATATGCAGCTAAAAATCACTAGCACCATCTAATTTTTGACACTAAAATCACAAGCACTCTTCATATGGACACCAATACAAAGTTCCATTGTACTTTTTTTGTCATCCAAATAGAAAACTAATGTACGTGCCGCCATGCGTGAGTTGATGGGACGCATATGCAAATGTACCATTCATTACATACAACAAGTCATCAACACACAACAACAACGAAGATACATGTTGGTTTATAGATTATTTCCAACAGAACATTCTATTAAAGTAAAGTTTTTCTCACACAAAAAATAACAAAGCGATGAAATGAACTTCAGCTCAACCAATCCTCAGCGTTGGAAACGCTTGCTTTGAACCATAACTGATTCTCTGGGAAGGGCCAGCTATTGTCAATCTCGAGACTAACGCATGACTGATCATCCAAGCTGAAGCGGCCTATATCAGGACGCATATTGTGATAGCCAGGGTAGGGAACCATAGCAATGTCCAAGCTATAGATACAATTGCTTCTCATAAATGGTAGTAACATTGTGTCAACAGCAGCTGGATCGCCTTTCACCATCATTGGATAGTTTTGTCCAAGGAAGAGCGAGTTTTCTCCAAGACTATCAGTACTGAACCAGGGAGACGGAGGTGTTGGCACTAGCACACTAGTATCCATCCCAAATACCCTACAACGGATGTTGGAATAGGTCCGGATAGTGCGACCATGGCAGACAACACCTGCTTCATTAGTAACATCAGCAGTGAAGTGTATACATACAAGAAGAGGTGATCCATCAGAATAAGTTGCCAAGTGCCACTGAGTATATGGGTCCTGCTTGTCCTTATGCTCATGATCATCACCATCGTCATATCCCCCTTGGTTATAAATTCTTTCAAGTATAGGTGGTGGAATGTTCACAGGACCTTGGAAACACAAGAAGGTTAATTAGTACGGTGATACTAACTAGCATGCATGTGGATGAAAAAAATCTAATTACGATGGAAGACAAACGTACCGAAACAATAAGGATCCCATGCAAAAACAGTGCCACAAGTGGTGACAACAAACACAAGACGCTCATATTGAATTGCATCACATTAATCATTTGTGTGCAGAAATTGATTTTTGAGTAATATCCATCCATCCGTGGAAGCAGAGATGGCAACAAGCTTGTCGAATATAGCAACAACAACTTAGTTCTTGTAATCCCAAGAGCGGTAGGGAACTCGAGAAATTACTATATTCCATAGACGACAGTCATGATGATTGTATCTGAACGTACGTAGACTATCTGTGTGCTGCACCTCATGGCAGTCTGAGATTTTTGGAAGTGGAACCCGATGACAAGTGTACACATTCAAAAGTTCCCACTCGTAGTTGTTCCCAGTATAAACAACCCAATATCCATTTGCGCCTTCCCAGGCCTTGCCCTTAAGCGATGGCATCTTAACATCACACGTATCATTATCAAGCGGCATCAACTTGCAGAAGGCAAGGCTTTCGTCGTCCTCGCGACGGCGAGCAGGGTCATGGCGAAGAAGATAGGGGAGATCAAACCGCTCCTGAACCCTTGGGTTCTTTGTCAAGTTCCTATTTGTTGAGTCGAGAATGTTCTTGTACGAACCTGCCATGCTAGCCAAGGTGATGACATCACACCGATCAATGAATTCCTCCACCACGTCATCTTACAGATCGGGGCAAGAATAACTGCGTCGTTTCCGGCCTGTTCCCTCCATGGAGAAGATGATCGATCAAACAATGGCAGAAGGAAGGGTGAAGACAAATGGAGGGAGGAAGAGCGTGCGACAGCACCTCCAAATCGAGAGGGAAAGGCGAAGAGGCGGTGGACGGTTGCCACGGTACAAGAAGAGGCTAGTGGGGAGCGAACGGTTGCCAAAGAGGTCATACACTAACGACAAGGCCGAGTGAACCGCATGCCATATATCGCACACATCTTGATCTGGCTGACCGTTTCTTTTGTGTTGCCTAATCACAAATAGTTCATCCGAGTGATCCGTATGCTATATCGCACACACCTTCATCTAGCTGCCCGTTTCTTTTGTGTTGCGTAATCACAAACAGTTCATCTGAGTGAACCGTATGCTGTGTATCGCACACGCCTTCATCTGGCTGCCCGTTTATTTTGTTCCTCCTCATCGCAAACAGTTAATTGAACTTAACCGTTGATACATCTCCGACGTATCTATAATTTTGGATTGTTCCATGCTATTATATTATCCATCTTGGATGTTTTATATGCAATTTTATAAGATTTTTGGGACTAACCTATTAACCTAGAGCCCAGTGCCAGTTTCTGTTTTTTTTTCTTGTTTCGAGTTGTACAGAAAAGGAATACCAAACGTTGTCCAATTGACGTGCCAATTTTTGATGATTTTCTTATGGACCAAAAGAAGTCCACGGAGTAAAAGAGTTGGGTCAGAAGAGTCCCGAGCCGTCCACGAGGGTGAAGGGCGCGCCCTACCCCTCGGGCTCGCCCCCCTATCATGTGGACGACTCAGAGACCCCCCTTGATGTGAGACCGACGCCAAAAATTCCTATAAATACAGAAACCCCCGAAAAGAAACCTAGATCGGGAGTTCCACCATCGCAAGCCTATGTAGCCACCAGAAACCAATCGGGACCGTGTTCCGGCACCTTGCCGGAGGGGGGATCCATCACCGGTGGCCATCTTCATCATCCCGGCGCTCTCCATGACGAGGAGGGAGTAGTTCACCCTCGGGGATGAGGGTATGTACCAGTAGTTATGTGTTTGATCTCTCTCTCCCTCTCTCTCTCTCTCTCTCTCTCTCTCTCTCTCTCTCGTTCTTGAGATGGCACGATCTTGATGTATCGCGAGCTTTGCTATTATAATTGGATCTTATGATGTTTCTTCCCTCTCTACCTTGTGATGAATTGAGTTTTCCCTTTGAAGTTATCTTATCAGATTGAGTCTTTAAGGATTTGAGAACACTTGATATATGTCTTGCATGTGCTTATCTTTGGTGACAATGGGATATTCACGTGATCTACTTGATGTATGTTTTGGTGATCAACTTGCGGGTTCAGTGACCTTGTGAACTTATGCATAGGGGTTGGCACACGTTTTCGTCTTGACTCTCCGATAGAAACTTTGGGGCATGCTTTCAAGTTCTTTGTGTTGGTTGAATAGATGAATCTGAGATTGTGTGATGCATATCATATAATCATGCCCACGGATACTTGAGGTAACAATGGAGTATCTAGGTGACATTAGGGTTTGGGTTGATGTGTGTCTTAAGGTGTGATTCTAGTACGAACTCTAGGATAGATCGAACGGAAAGAATAGCTTCGTGTTATTTACTACGGTCTCTTGAATAGATCGATCAGAAAGAATAACTATGAGGTGGTTTCGTACCCTACAATAATCTCTTTGTTTGTTCTCCGCTATCAGTGACTTTGGAGTGACTCTTTGTTGCATGTTGCGGGATTGTTATATGATCCAATTATGTTATCCTTGTTGAGAGAACTTGCACTGGTGAAAGTATGAACCCTAGGCCTTGTTTCAAAGTATTGCAATACCGTTTGTGCTCACTTTTATCATTAGTTACCTTGCTGTTTTTATATTTTCAGATTACGAAAACCTATATCTACCATCCATATTGCACTTGTATAAATTTCTCTTCGCCGAACTAGCGCACCTATACAATTTACCATTGTATTGGGTGTGTTGGGGACATAAGAGACTCTTTGTTATCTGGTTGCAGGGTTGCTTGAGAGAGACCATCTTCATCCTATGCCTCCCACGGATTGATAAACCTTAGGTCATCCACTTGAGGGAAATTTGCTACTGTCCTACAAACCTCTGCACTTGGAGGCCCAACAACGTCTACACGAAGAAGGTTGTGTTAGTAGACATCAGGCTCTTTTCTGGCGCCGTTGCCGGGGAGGAAAGGTAAGCGGCACTCACATCCCGTCCACGAAGCTCTTTTCTGGCTCCGTTGCCGGGGAGGTTAGTGCTTGAAGGTATATCTTTAGATCTTGCAATCAAATCTTTTAGATTCTTGTTTTATCACTAGTTTAGTTTATAAAAGAAAAGTACAAAAAAATTGGAATTGACATTGCCTCATATGCTTCATCTTTTCAATATCTTTCGTGAAAATGATGGAAAGGAAAATTGTGCCCAAGTACTAGAAGAAGAGTGCACTAAAATGTTTGACACTAAATACTTGAATGATGATCATGATTGCAATGTTGTTAGTGTAAATTGTTTGAATATCCATGATGCTAATGATATACAAAGCCACAAGCTTGGGGATGCTATGTTTGATGAAGATGATATTTTTAGACCCCCAAGTTTTGATGAGCAAATTTATTATGATGAAAGCATGCCTCCTACTTATGATGATTATTGTGATGACATGTATGCTATAAATAATAATTATAACCATGAAACTTGTCATCATGATTTTAGTTTTCAATTGGATTATGCCTCACAAGATAGTTATTTTTTTGAGTTTGCCCCCATTACAATTCATGAGAAGAAATTTGCTTATGTGGAGAGTAATAAAATCTATATGCTTGGGGATCATGAAAAGAATGCTTTATGTGATGGTTATATTGTTGAATTAATTCTTGATGCTACTGAGAATTATTATGAGGGAGGAACATATGCTTGTAGGAATTGCAAATTTGCAATAATATCAAGTTTCCTCTCTATGTGTTGAAAATCTTGAAGCTATGCTTGTTTTGCTTACCTATGCTAGTTGATTCTTGCCATAAGTTGTTTCCTCACAAAATCCCTATGCATAGGAAGTGGTTATACTTAAATGTGCCAGTCATATTCCTCATGATGCTCCCATTTTGTTTCAATTCTTATCTTTTATGTGAGCATCACTAAAATCATTATGCCTAGCTAAAAAGGCATTAAAGAAAAGCTCTTGTTGGGAGACAACCCAATATTTACCCCTACTATTTTTGTGTGTTCACATGATTAAGCTACTCTAGGAATCATGTTTTATAGCTTTGTTTCAATAAAGTGCCAAGTAGAACCTTTGGGAAGACTTGGGAGAAAGTTAATGTGATCTTGCTGTAAAAAACAGAAACTTTGCTCTCATGAGATTAGCTGCCTTTTCTTTTTACAGAAGATTGCTTTTAAGTTGAATCTTTTTGTAGATGATTAATAGACAAATTCCTCATGTCCACCAATTTATTTCAGAATTTTTAGAGTTACATAAGTATTCTAAAGTTACGGATTGCTACAGACTGTTCTGTTTTTGACAGATTCTGTTTCTTGTGTGTTGTTTGCTTATTTTGGTATATCTATGAGTAGTATCGGATGGTACGAACCATAGAGAAGTTGGAATATAGTAGATATAACACCAATATGAATTTACGATGAGTTCACAATAGTACCTAAGTGGTGGTTTTACTTTCTTATACTAACGGAGCTTACGAGTTTTCTGTTGAGTTTTGTGTTGTGAAGGTTTCAAGTTTTGTGTAAAGATTCGATGGACTATAGAATAAGGAGTGGCAAGAGGCTAAGCTTGGGGATTCCCAAGGCACCCCAAGGTAATATTCAAGGACAACCAAGAGCCTATGCTTGGGGATGCCCTGGAAGGCATACCCTCTTTCGTCTTCGTTCATCCGTAACTTTACTTGGAGCTATATTTTTATTCACCACATCATATGTGTTTTGCTTGGAGCGTCATTTTCTTTTATTTTGTCTCAAGATATGAAATTCTTAAATGTTAGAGAATCTATACATAGTTACATAATTATTCGACTACTCGTTGATCTTCACTTATATCTTTTGGAGTAGTTTGCCATTTGCTCTAGTGCTTCACTTATATCTTCTAGAGCACGACAATTGTTTTACTTTGAAGAAATTAATGAACTCTCATGATTCACTTATATTATTTTGAGAGACTTTTAGAATAGCATGGTAATTTGCTTAGATTATGAATTTAGTCCTAATAAGATGGGCGTCCAAGAGGGATATAATAAAAACTTTCATATAAAGTGCATTGAATACTTGAGAAGTTTTATTCTTTATGATTGTTTTGAGATATGAAGTTGGTGATATTAGAGTCATGCTAGTGGAGTTGAGAGATACTTGTGTTAAAGTTTGTGATTCCCGTAGCATGAATGTATGGTGAACCATTATGTGATAAAGTTGGAGCCTGATTTATTTATTGATTGTATTCCTTATGAGTGGAGGTCGAGATCGCGCGATGGTTAACTCCTACCAACCCTTCCCCTAGGAGCATGCGTGTAGTACTTTGTTTTGATGACTTGTAGATTTTTGCAATAAGTATGTGAGTTCTTTATGACTAATGTTGAGTCCATGGATTATACGCACTCTCACCCTTCGACCATTGCTAGCCTCTCTTGTGCCGCGCAACTTTCGCCGGTACCATACACCCACCATATATCTTCCTCAAAACAGCCACCATACCTACCTATTATGGCATTTCCATAGCCATTTCGAGATATATTTCCATGCAACTCTCCACCGTTCCATTTATTATGACACACCCCATCATTGTCATATTGCCTTGCATGATCATGTAGTTGACATCGTATTTGTGTCAAAGCCACCGTTCATAATTCTTTCATACATGTCACTGCTGATTCATTGCACATCCAGGTACACCACCGGAGGCATTCACATAGAGTCATATTTTGTTCTAAGTATCGAGTTGTAATTCTTGAGTTGTAAGTAAATAAAAGTGTGATGATCTTCATTATTAGAGCATTGTCCCAATGACGAAAGGATGATGGAGACTATGATTCCCCCACAAGTCGGGATGAGACTCCAGACGAAAAAAGAGAGAAAAAAGAGGCCATAAAAAAGGGAGAAAAGGCCCAAATAGAAAAATAGAAAAAAGAGAAAAAGAGAGAAGGGGCAATGCTACTATCCTTTTACCACACTTGTGATTCAATGTAGCACCATGATCTTCATGATAGAGAGTCTCTTGTTTTGTCATTTTTATATACTAGTGGGAATTTTTCATTATCGAACTTGGCTTGTATATTCCAATGATGGGCTTCCTCAAATGCCCTAGGTCTTCGTGAGCGAGCAAGTTGGATGAACACCCACTTAGTTTCTTTTTGAGCTTTCATACAATTATAACTCTAGTGCATCCGTTGCATGGCAATCCCGACTCACTCACATTGATATCAATTGATGGGCATCTCCATAGCTCATTAATATGCCTAGTTGATGTGAGACCATCTTCCTCTTTTTGTCTTCCCCACAACCACCATTCTATTCCACCTATAAGGCTATGTCCATGGCTCACGCTCATGTATTGCGTGAAAGTTGAAAAAGTTTGAGAATACTAAACTATGAAACAATGGTTTGGCTGAAACCGGGGTTGTGCATGATTTAAATATTTTGCATGATCAAGATAGAGCGTAGCCAGACTATATGATTTTGTAGGGATAGCTTTCTTTGGCCATGTTATTTTGAGAAGACATAATTGTTTTGTTAGTATGCTTGAAGTATTATTATTTTTATGTTAATATTAAACTTTTATCTTGAATCTCTCGGATCTGAATATTCATGCCACAATAAATAATATTACATTGATAATTATGTTAAGTAGAATTCCACATCAAAGATTCTGTTTTTATCATTTACCTACTCGAGGACGAGCATGAATTAAGCTTGGGGATGCTTGATACGTCTCCAACATATCTATAAATTTGGATTGTTCCATGCTATTACACTATCCATATTGGATGTCTTATATGTATTTATATGCTATTTTATATGATTTTTGGGACTAACCTATTAACCTAGAGCCCAGTGACAGTTTCTGTTTTTCCTTGTTTTTGAGTTTTACAGAAAAGGAATACCAAACGGAGTCCAATTGACGTGCCAATTTTTGATGATTTTTTATGGACCAAAAGAAGCCCCCGGAGTAAAAGAGTTGGGCCAGAAGACTCCCGAGCTGGCTACAAGGGTGGAGGGCGCGCCCTAGCCCCCTAGGCTCGCCCCCTATCTCGTGGACGACTCGGAGACCCCCCTGACGTGAGACCGACGTCAAAAATTCCTATAAATACATAAACCCCCGAAAAGAAACCTAGATCGGGAGTTCCGCCGCCGCAAGCCTTTGTAGCCACCAAAAACAAATCGGGGCCCTGTTCCGTCACCCTGCCGGAGGGGGGATCCATCACCGGTGGCCATCTTCATCATCCGGGCGCTCTCCGTGACGAGGAGGGAGTAGTTCACCCTCGGGAATGAGGGTATGTACCAGTAGCTATGTGTTTGATCTCTCTCTCTCTCTCTCTCTCTCTCTCTCTCTCTCTCGTGTTCTTGAGATGGCACAATCTTGATGTATCGCAAGCTTTGCTATTATAGTTGGACCTTATGATGTTTCTCCCCTCTCTACCTTGTGATGAATTGAGTTTTCCCTTTGAAGTTATCTTATCAGATTGAGTATTTAAGGATTTGAGAACACTTGGTATATGTCTTGCATGTGCTTAGCTCTGGTGACAATGGGATATTCACGTGATCTACTTGATGTATGTTTTGGTGATCAACTTGTGGGTTCAGTGACCTTGTGAACTTATGCATAGGGGTTGGCACACGTTTTCGTCTTGACTCTCCGATAGAAACTTTGGGGCACTCTTTGAAGTTCTTTGTGTTGGTTGAATAGATGAATATGAGATTGTGTGATGCATATCGTATAATCATGCCCACGGATACTTGAGGTGACAATTGAGTATCTAGGTGACATTAGGGTTTTGGTTGATGTGTGACTTAAGGTGTTATTCTAGTACGAACTCTAGGATAGATCGAACGGAAAGAATAGCTTCGTGTTATTGTACTACGGACTCTTGAATAGATCAATCAGAAAGAATAACTTTGAGGTGGTTTCGTGCCCTACAATAATCTCTTCGTTTGTTCTCCGCTATTAGTGACTTTGGAGTGACTCTTTGTTGCATGTTGAGGGATTGTTATATGATCCAATTATGTTATCCTTGTTGAGAGAACTTGCACTAGTGAAAGTATGAACCCTAGGCCTTGTTTCAAAGCATTGCAATACTATTTGTGCTCACTTTTATCATTGGTTACCTTGCTATTTTTATATTTTCATATTACAAAAACCTATATCTACGATCCATATTGCACTTGTACCACCATCTCCTCGCCGAACTAGTGCACCTATACAATTTACAATTGTATCGGGTGTGTCGGGGATACAAGAGACTCTTTGTTATTTGGTTGCAGGGTTGCTTGAGAGAGACCATCTTCATCCGACGCCTCCCACGGATTGATAAACCTTAGGTCATCCACTTGAGGGAAATTTGCTACAGTCCTACAAACCTCTGCACATGGAGGCCCAACAACATCTACAAGAAGAAGGTTGCGTAGTAGACATCAACTGTATGCCCTTCATCGCACACGCAACTAAAATCTTAACCGTGTTTGATGCATCCATCTTCGCAAACGTTTTACACATTTTTGACGGTTTTGAAGCACCACCGTTTGCGATGATTGCATCGCACATAGTTTCTCGAAGGGTCTCTGATCGTAGTGTCGCGTTAGCAGCATCTTGCAGTAGTGTACACCTGGCTTAACAGGAAAAAAATAGGATTGTTGAACTGGTATTGATGAAATTGTACTGCACAGTAAATGGTTGCACATATATAGTTGGATAACTGAAATAAACAATGCATAGTGCAAACAACCGAATTTAGGAGCTTCGTTCTAACATCTTTGTGCTGTAAGCTTATGAACGCGTTACGAAAGGGTTTTGCAATCCCCGGATCAGCATAGCCAAGGACCCTTTAAGATGCAAATCCCGATCGGAACATCGGTCATACAACCACTTCACTCAATGTAGAACCCCGAACTCGCTAACCTGCATTCATTGGAAGAATGCCTACGATCTACTGGATAAAACCCACCTATTAATTTCTGAAAGTTTCCAGTTATGCAACCAGGTGTTGGGGATACAGGGGAAGCACCGCGCAATCAACTCTAAACCTACATCCAGCTGTATCCATCCTTCAACACATAACCAGTCTTTCTCGAAAACTGTTTACCTCAGACCTTCGAAAAGCATCCACTATACCAAGCTATGGCAATACTCTCGAAGTACCTCCCCAGTACTGGGTGATGTCGGGGTTATCTTGCCACTAACCGTATAGGAGAGATTTTCGATGTCGGCCGTCTTAAGTATTTAGTACTGCCGCGATATGCTTGTGACGACAATACCCCGAAGCTCAACTCCCCGGGACACTGCCACAACCCCTAATGTCAGGAGGCATCGAGAACAATATTCTCGTCACAAGAACATCGAAACAATCCAAGAATACTCGTGAGATTCCTAAAAAAAATTTGGTGCAAATTTTGAAAGTAGAAGAGGCAAGAGTAGACGTCAGGAGTCCTCACCAGAGAGAAAAGGGATGAGAAGCAAAGAAATCCTACTCTCCGATATAAATATAGGACTCAAAATATTTTCAGTGTGTGCCTAGACTCGACCGTCAACGATTCGATCAATCAGTGGGGGCTTCTAGGTCGGAGAAGGCTCTAAATACCAACTTGTAATGCCCAGGATGGGACTATATCTCCTACGTGTCGAGGCACGACATAGAGACATAACCCCATGCTGGAATGATCACAAGTTTGGTATCTTTGCACAACTCATGTAAAAGAAGGGGATGGAAAACATAAAATAGTTGGCTTACACTCACCACGTCACACTAATACATTACTTGTCCAAAACATCATTCAATAAAATAACACAGCCCATCTAAGGGTCAAAACCAAATGAGAAGATACCAAATATAATTTAAATCCACAGGTCGGATCGAATCCTAGTAGAAGAACCACTACTGATCATCAGGATAACGAGCATAGTAACGGCTACGCTCCTCGTCGTACTCCCAGTCTAGCTCGGTGCCATCACCTGGATAGCTCACCATCGGACATGCATCTGGTGTGTTCAAGTAACTGTGAGCCACAGAGGATTCAGCAATCCCGTTCCCGGGTAACATGACTATCTAAGCCTTGGGAGTGGATAAGGCTGAAGAAAAGAACAAGTGTTTGCAGCAGCAACTAGCACTAGCTTACGTAAAGAGAGCGAGAAGAGAAGGCGCCTCGGTCGAGAGATGATCACTAAGTGATCCTGAACTAATCAAGTCAAACATAACCCCACCGTGTTCATCTCCCGAAACCCCTTTCGGAAAATGACAATCACGATACACACGCTGGTAGTGTATTGGTTCAATGTGTCAAGTTTTCTACAACCGGATATTAACAAGCTCCCATCTGCCACATAACCGCGGGCACGGCTTTCGAAAGTTCATAACCCTGCAGGGGTGTTCCAACTTGGCCCATGACAAGCCCACGATCCGCGGAGTCGCAACTCCAAAGTGGGAAGGCCCGAGTATTCTCGGAATCCCGTGCTCAAGATACTCCGAACTAAGGTAAGGCTAATCCAGCAAATCCTCCCGGCGTGCCGACACCCTGACAATAGCCGCGCGTATCTAGTCTTAGGCCACGACCGGATGGGCGATTCTACAGGTGTATACCAGATACCTCAGGTTTCCCCAAGGCGGCCCCGCAGAACCCCCGTTTCGGACAAACACTCATGTGGAGCACTGGCCCGGGGTTGTTGATTAAAATAAAAGGGGTAGCTAGTCCCTATGCAAGTTTATTAGTTATTAGGCGAATAGTACCAATGTTGGGACTTGCTGGAAAAGACTTAGCACTTAGCGGTTCATCGAGGGGGCCCCATAAACCCCAACCGTGTGAGGAACGCATAATCAAGGAACATAACACCGGTTTATACGGTTCCTAGCGGCAAGAGTGGAACAAATCACCAAGCGAAAGGCTTAGCCTCCACCCATTGCCAATATATAGATGATTTCATTTTAAGCATTTATATAGTGTGATATAACCCAACAAACTTCAACATGAAGCAAGCATCTTCAACTTCACCTGCAACTAGCAACGCTATAAGAGGGGCTGAGCGAAGCGTACTTAGCCATTCAACGGTTTGCATAGGTAGGGTGGTTAGACATGATCATGGTTACAAGTAGGAGGCTGACATGAAAGACATGGGCATCGAGGCAAAACTATAGATCGAGACTACTAGCAATACGCAATGATAGTAATGTTATCGGGGTTCGGTCATCTTGCCTGAAGAGTAGTCGTTCGGATCGTAAGAGGGGTCCTCGTTCTCAAGCTCGGTGGTAACCTCGTGCTCGTACTCGGTCTTAGCTTCCGGCTCTAATCAACACAACCACACAAGGCACGAATCAATAAGATGCAATGCGCACACAAAAATGATGGATGCATGACCTATGCACTAAGGGAGCACAATGAGCATGACAATATGCGACCAAGCAAAATGCTTCAAAACAAGATAACAATAGATTATTGTGAATCTACACGGAATATCAATCAAGTTTCATATAAGACTCGCTCCAAACGGAGCTACGGGCTAAAAGTTACACACAAAACAATAAACATGCGAAAGCTGAAAATTACAGCAACATAGCAACTTCGGAGCACTAGAAAAATGAGCTACAACACTGAAACATCATGTCAAAGAGCATGAACATAAACTAGACATATCCTACAGCAAATAAGTCCATTGGTGCACCCCCAAAGGAGCCACGGATCAATAGCAACAAGCTTGGACATTTTGAACTTGACAACAAAATCCAGACAGCAGTATTTTATTGCAACTTTCGAGCAAAAGTTAAATATGCTACAGCCACTCAAATAAGCATGTTAGAGCATGAATGGATAGCCAACAATATGTACAGCAAGTAATCATCAAGATTCACCCCAAAACTATCATGGTTTGGCCTAGAACAACAAGCAAACATGGCATCTGGAAATTACAGATTCCAGACTTAGTAAAATTTCACTAAGTGTTAAAACAGCAGTTTCATCATGGCATCTTTGAGAGCAAGTTTAAGTCACCTCAAAACTAAACATGGCAAGTGGTAAGCACCACATCAAAGTACATATGATGGTGATTCCAAAACACCTAAGCATGCCTCATGGAGATAAACACAACGATAGCAATGAGCTCCTCAAGTTGGCATTTCATAACAAGCTTAAAAACTTAACAGCCACATAGCACTTTACAAAGGAGATAAACATGGCAAGATTAATTCTATCATGCAAGTCTAAGCAATCATCATGTAGAGCATGACAAGACGAACACGTGGACATGTCATTTGCATCATTCGGATAAACGAGCACCAAGTTATCACTATGCAAAGGTGGCATGAAAAACAACACTAACAGCAGTTTTTATCACGATGCACTCTTGCAACAGAAATTTAAGCACCTAGATGAACTCAAATAGACATGGCGCAATGGAATGAAATGTAGTACATGTCACCACGAACGTCTG
The DNA here is from genome assembly GCA_902687465.1 of Secale cereale. Taxonomy (NCBI): domain Eukaryota; kingdom Viridiplantae; phylum Streptophyta; class Magnoliopsida; order Poales; family Poaceae; genus Secale; species Secale cereale. The sequence continues at coordinate 744,132,840 of LR738715.1, read as the reverse complement.
GACATCTCATTTGCGCAAAACGGAGCAACACACAAAAAGTTATCCACGTTTGAAACAGGCATCAGACAGATAAAAATCCACAGACTTAGCAGATTTGACTAGGGAAAAAAAACACACGTGCGCAATATTGTTAAACAGCGCTCTGGCGACGGATAAGGGGGCTCACCACGGGCCTGGCCCGGATCGGAAAGGAGAGGAGGCGGCCCGAGGCGCGCTGGGGCCTCGGCTCGGCCGACCCAGCGAGGAAGGTGGCGGAGATGGGCCCCGGAGCGGCGCGCCGGGCCCCGCGCTGACGGGCCGCGGCTGAGGAAGGCGAGCCAGCCCAGGAGCGCGCGGGATCTGGAACCGATCGGTGGCGCCTTCCCGATCCCTGGCGGCGGCTGTAGCGATCGAGGGGGGCGGCCGCCTTCGGGCGGACTAGGCCTTGTGGCCTGGGGGTGGAAGGAGGCCCGAGGCTGGGCTGCCTGGCGGAGCGGCGAAACGGGCCGGCAGGCCCTGGCGGCGGTGGTGCGGCGCCCTGGCGATCGGAGGAGAGGCCCAGGAGGGCGCTGGAGTGGGCCGGATCGGGCGGTGAGGGAGATCGAGATCGGATCCTCCCGATCCGATCGATGCGCTGTGGCGGCTGTTCGATGAGCGTCGGGACCGGCGGGAGGCGGCAGTGGCTGGCCCGGCCGACGAGGTGGCGGCGCCGGCCGGCGGCGGAGGCGGAGGGTGGCGCGGCGCCGGCGGTGAGGGGCCGGGAGGCCGGGCGGTGAGGAGGAGGTGGCGGTGGTGAACTCCGGCGGTGGTCCGGCGAGCTACTCCGACGGTGCTCCGGCGAGCTCCGGCCGGAGTGGAGAGAGGAGAGGGTGTAGGTTGAAGAAGATGGGGGCTAGGGTTTGCTAGGGCAAAATTTAGGGGAAGGTGGACAAATATATAGGCACAAGGAGTTAGGGTTGTCCAAATGGGGTGTGGTTTTCGGCCACGCGATTAGAATTGGATGACCTAGATGATAGGAGGGGTTTGGAGTGGTTTGGTGGGCTGTTGGAGGGGTGTCTTGGGCCTCAAAGTGGAGGCACTTTGAGCCCATGAGAATAATTGTTGGGGTAGCAAACGGACTCGAAACGCGACGAGATTTGACAGGCGGGTTACACATACCAAAACAACAACACACGATAAGTCTTGCGCCAAACCGGTAACGTTACGCGGCCAAACACCAAAGTAGGCCTCGGGGACGCCACGTACACGTGAGGGAGCTCTGGAACGCGAAACGGACAACGGGAAGGAATGTGTGGAACCGGATGCAAACAACAACACAATGCAATGCGATGCACATGACTACATGATATGAATGAATGCCCACACGCACACAACAAAACGACGAAAACCCAAAAGACGAAGAACCCAAAATGGAATTGATGAAGACGGAGATATTATATTGCCCAAAAAGGGAAAGTATTACATCCGGGGCATTACAAACTCTCCCCTACTACAAAAAGATCTCGTCCCGAGATCTAGGACTGGAAAAAAGGAAGGGTACTCGGAACGAAGATGATCTTCTCGTTCCCACGTAGCTTCTCGGTCGGTATGGTGTGACCATTTGACTTTCAAAAATTTGATGGACTTGTTGCGGGTCTTGCGGTCGGTTTCTTCGAGAATAGCAACTGGGTGCTCTCGGTAGGACAAATCTTGTTGAAGATCAATCTCTTCAAACGGAATCATGCGTTCAGGAGTCTTGAAGCATTTGCGGAGTTGAGACACATGAAAGACATCATGAACATTGGCGAAGTTTGAAGGGAGCTCAAGTTGATAGGCTAGGTCGCCTCTTTTGCCAAGGATCTTGAAAGGCCCGACGTATCTAGGAGCAAGCTTTCCTTTGATACCGAATCTTTGGGTGCCTTTCATAGGATAAACACGGAGATAGACATGATCACCAATGTTGAAAGCCAAACCACGATGCTTGCCGTCATAGTAGCTCTTCTAACGTGACTGAGCGGCCTTGAGATTCTCACGTATGACTTTGCACATTTCTTCGTCCTCTGAGATCAAGTCATTGCCAAGAAGTTGACGTTCGCCTGTTTGGGACCAGTTGAGAGGGGTACGGCACTTTCTGCCATAGAGGATTTCAAATGGAGCTTTGCCTGCACTTGCTTGAAAGCTGTTGTTGTAAGAGAACTCGGCAAATGGAAGGCAATCTTCCCATTTCATGCCAAAAGATATGACACATGCTCTGAGCATGTCTTCTAGAATCTGATTCACTCGCTCGACTTGACCACTAGTGTGAGGGTGAAAAGCAGTGTTGAACCTGATCTTAGTGCCCATGGCAGACTGAAAGGAGTCCCAGAACTTTGAAGTGAACAAACCTCCACGGTCTGAGGAGATGACTTGAGGAATGCCATGTAAGGACACAATTCTGGAAGTGTACAACTCTGCCAGTTGAGCTGCATTGATGGATTCTTTGACTGGAAGGAAGTGAGCGACTTTGGTAAGCTTGTCAATCACCACGAAGATAGAATCATTCCCTCTCTTGGACTTCGGAAAGCCAGTGACGAAATCCATTTCAATGTGGTCGAATTTCCACTCGGGAATAGGAAGAGGGTGGAGAAGACCGGCTGGATGTTGATGTTCTGCTTTCACTCTTCTGCATACATCACATTCATTCACGAATTGGGCAATCTCCCTTTTCATGCGTGTCCACCAGTAAGATTGCTTGAGGTCTTGGTACATCTTGGAGCTACCAGGATGAATGGAAAGGAGAGAATCATGTGCTTCGTCCATTATGAGCTTCCTGAGATCACCTTTTGGAACCACGAGTCTGTCCTCGAAGAACAAGGTATCTCTCTCATCAACACGATAGCACTTGTATTTTGGAGTGCCCTTTGCAATACCATGTTTCACCTTCTGCACCATGGCATCACTGAGTTGGGCCTCACGGACCTGATCTTCCAAGGTAGGAGCAACTTGAAGATTTGCAAGAAAACCCTACGGAACAACTTGGAGGTTGAGCTTCCTGAATGCTTCACAAAGCTCAGGCTGGAACGGCTTGATAAGAAGGCTGTTGCAATATGCCTTTCTGCTCAAAGCATCTGCAATCACATTCGCCTTGCCAGGAGTGTATTCAATGCTGGGATCATACTCTTGGATCATTTCGACCCAACGAGTCTGCCGGAGGTTCAGATTCGGCTGTGTGAAGATGTAGTTCAAGCTCTTGTGATCAGTGAAGATGTCGACTTTTCTGCCCAACAACAGATGTCTCCACGTAATCAAAGCATGTACCACAGCTGCTAGTTCGAGATCAAGTGTGGGATAATTCTTCTCACTTGGCTTCAGCTGACGAGAAGTGTATGCCACAATTCTCTTGTCTTGCATAAGCACACCACCAAGTCCTTGAAGAGAAGCATCACAGAATACTTCGTAGGGCTTGGATTCATCTGGAGGAGTAAGAACTGGAGTAGAGACGAGCTTTTCTTTGAGAGTTTTGAATGCCACTTCACACTCTGGAGACCAAAAGTATTTGACATTCTTCTGCAGCAAGTTGGAAAGAGGCTTGGCAATCTTGGAGAAGTTCTCAATGAACCTTCTGCAATAGCTGGCAAGACCAATAAAACTTCGGAGTTGCTTGACGTTCTGAGGAGCTTCTCAGTTGACAATTGCTTCAACTTTCTCGGGGTTCACCGCAATACCGTCAGCTGAGATGATATGGCCCAGATACAAAACATTATCGAGCCAAAATTCGCACTTGGAGAACTTGGCATAGAACTTATGCTCACGGAGTCGGTCAAGAACCAGACGTAAGTGCTTTTCATGATCTTCTTCATTCTTGGAAAATACTAGAATATCATCCAGATATATAAGCACAAACTCGCCGGTGTAGGGGTTGAAGATGTAGTGCATCATTCTCGAGAAGGTAGGTGGAGCATTGGCGAGACCAAAGGACATGACCGTATACTCGTATGAGCCGTAGCTCGTTCGGAAGGCAGTCTTGTGAATATCCTCCTCGCGAATGCGAATTTGGTGATAGCCCATTCAGAGATCGAGCTTAGAGAACACTTTAGCTCCTTTGAGCTGCTCGAACAGTTCGTTGATGTTGGGGAGCGGATACTTGTTCTTTATTGTCTTCTTGTTCAATGGCCGGTAATCGACGCAGAGACGTTCCGTGCCATCTTTCTTCTTGACAAATAAGACCCCACAGCCCCAAGGAGACGTACTCGGCCTGATCAGACCCAAACGTTCCTGTTCATCAAGCTGTTTCTTCAACTCCTTCAATTCTCCAGGAGAGAGCTTGTACGGACGCTGACATGCTGGCTCAGTACCCGGCTCGAGTTCAATAACGAATTCCACCTAACGGTGTGGAGGCATGCCTGGAAGTTCTTCAGGAAAGACGTCTTGGTATTCGTTTACCACCGGAATTTGAGATATGGCATTAATCTTGCCCTTATCATTGAGAGAGATAAGCCTGATAGTGTTATCCCTGGAGGCGAAGATAATCACATCTTCATCAGGATGAGTCATCTTGACTTCCTTCTGTGCACAATCAATTTGAGCATCATGCTGAGAAAGCCAGTCCATCCCGAGGATGAGGTCAATGTCAGAATTGCCAAGAACCACCGGATTAGCCAGAAATCGATAATCACCCATGCGAATAGATACATTCGGAGCATACAAGCTAGAATGCATCTGCTTTGCCGGAGAAGAAATTGCCAATTGCCTTGGTAAGGCTGCTGTGATCACACTATGCTTGGATGCAAATGGGTATGACATGAAAGAATGTGAAGCACCCGAATCAAATAACACTTTAGCTGGAAAGGAGTTCATTGGAAGGTTACCCAAAATGACATCAGAAGAATTCTCCGCTTGTGCTGCATTCATCAGATTTACCCTTGCTGCCTTTGGATCATGCCTGACAATAGCCGAACTGACAGGTGGAGGAGGTGGAAGACGCTTCGGGTTGGGGCACTTGTTGGCATAGTGACCCTTCTTGCCACACTTGTTGCACACCACTTCTGATAGAGGACGGAAATGAGAACCACTTGACTTGGAACCTTGAGACTGAAACTGATTCCTCGACTGGTTGCTCGGGTTGGGTGGGTGGGAGAAACCACGTCCACTAGAGTTCTTGTTGCTGTTGGAGTTGTTGTAGGGAGCTCGAATCACTGGAGGAGGAGGAAGCCAAAATTTCTGTTGCTTCGCGACGACTTGAGAAGATGAGGAGGAGTGAACGGCATCTCGAATCCTCTTTTTAGAAGCCTCCATCTTGAGCTGGGCTGCCTCTTGCTTGAGCGCCATGTTATAGAATTTGTCGAATTCATCGGGCTCGAACAAGGTGAGAGCAAGTTGAAGTTCATCTTTGAGACCTCCACGGAACTGATAGATCTTGCTCTTGGCATCTGGTATGTCTTGCTTAGCATAGCGGGCGAGGTTTTCGAACTTGACATTATACTGGTAGACAGTCATAGAGCCCTGCTTCAGGTTGCGGAATTGCTCACGCATACCCTCGATGACACTTGTTGGAATGTGGTGAGAGCGAAATTCCTTGCAGAAATCCTCCCAAGAGATCACACGACATGGCCTGGAGTCTTTGTACTGCTGCCACCAGTCAGCTGCTTGGTCTTTGAGTTGGAAGGCTGCGAACTTCACATAGTCCTCTTCTCTTACGTTACTGCACTCAAAATTCTTCTTGATATCGGTTAACCAATCTTCAGCATCAAGAGGGTCGACACAGTAACTGAAAGCTTTTGGATTATTGGCCAAGAACTGGTTGAGAGTAGCATGGTGCTGCTGGTTGAAGAAGTTGCCTTGATTCCCTGGAACACCCTGATTAGCTTGATTAGCTTGCATCTGCTGCATCATCTGCATCAACATCTGGGTGTTCTGATTTGTAGTCTGCATAATCGCTCTCCATGCCTCGGACGGAGGAGGAGGGGAAGGAGGACGCTCTGGGACCTCTTCACCCTCTGGGTTAGCGTTGGGAACATTTTTCGGAGCCATCCTGAAAGAGATGACCACGAATCAGCAATTGATTGAAAGAAGGTATAAGCTGAATCAACGGATTGAAATGCAACATAGTCTTCACAATAATCATTCGAACAAGAGGAATGAATGAAATTCTCAGTTAAATGATAACATCAATCTTCACGAGAAGCCACATAGGGGACAAAAGGTAAATAAGAAAAAAACAACAAGGTTCAGACGGAAACAAACACAAGATAGTAGCTTCGTTCTAACATCTTTGTGTTGTAAGCTTATGAACGCGTTACAAAAGGGTTTTGCAATCCCCGGATCAGCATAGCCAAGGACCCTTTAAGATGCAAATCCCGATCAGAACATCGTTCATAAAACCACTTCACTCAATGAAGAACCCCGAACTCGCTAACCTGCATTCGTTGGAAGAATGCCTACGATCTACTGGATAAAACTCACCTATTACTTTCTGAAAGTTTCCAGTTATGCAATCAGGTGTTGGGTATACAGGGGAAGCACCGCGCAATCAAATCTAAACCTACATCCAGCTGTATCCATCCTTCAACATATAACCCGTCTTTCTCGGAAACTGTCTACCTCGGACCTTCGAAAAGCATCCACTATACCAAGCTATGGCAATACTCCCGAACTACCTCCCCAGTACTGGGTGATGTCGGGGTTATCTTGCCACTAACCGTATAGGAGAGATTTTCGATGTCGGCCGTCTTAAGTATTTAGTATTACCGCGATATGCTTGTGACGACAATACCCCGAAGCTCAACTCCCCGGGACACTGCCACAACCCCTAATGTCAGGAGGCATCAAGAACAATATTCTCGTCACAAGAACATCGAAACAATCCAAGAATACTCGCGAGATTCCTAAAAAAATTTGGCGCAAATTTTGAAAGTAGAAGAGGCAAGAGTAGACGTCAGGAGTCCTCACCAGAGAGAAAGGGGATGAGAAGCAAAGAAATCCTACTCTCCGATATAAATATAGGACTCAAAATATTTTCAGTGTGTGCCTAGACTCGACCGTCAACGATTCAATCAATCAGTGGGGGCTTCTAGGTCGGAGAAGGCTCTGAATACCAACTTGTAATGCCCAGGATGGGACTATATCTCCTACGTGTCGAGGCACGACTTAGAGACATAACCCCATGCTAGAGTGATCGCAAGTTTGGTATCTTTGCACAACTCATGTAAAAGAAGGGGATGGAAATCATTAAATAGTTGGCTTACACTCGCCACGTCACACAAATACATTACATGTCCAAAAGAATATTCAATAAAATAACACAGCCCATCTAAGGGTAAAAACCAAATGAGAAGATACCAAATATAATTTAAATCCACAGGTCGGATCAAATCCTAGTAGAAGAACCACTACTGATCATCAGGATAACGAACATAGTAACGGCTACGCTCCTCGTCGTACTCCCAGTCTAGCTCGGTGCCATCACCTGGATAGCACACCATCGGACCTGCATCTGGTGTGGTGAAGTAACTGTGATCCACAGAGGACTCAGCAATCCCGTTCCCGGGTAACATGACTATCTAAGCCTTGGGAGTGGATAAGGCTGAAGAAAAGAACAAGTGTTTGCAGCAGCAACTAGCACTAGCTTACGTAAAGAGAGCGAGAAGAGAAGCCGCCTCGGTCGAGAGATGATCACTAAGTGATCCTGAACTAATCAAGTCAAACATAACCCCACCGTGTTCATCTCCCGAAACCCCTTTCGGAAAATTACAGTCACGGTACACACGCTGGTAGTGTATTGGTTCAATGTGTCAAGTTTTCTACAACCGGAAATTAACAAGCTCCCATCTGCCACATAACCGTGGGCACGGCTTTCAAAAGTTCATAACCGTGCAAGGGTGTTCCAACTTGGCCCATGACAAGCCCACGATCCGCGGAGTCGCAACTCCAAAGTGGGAAGGCCCGAGTATTCTCGGAATCCCGTGCTCAAGATACTCCGAACTAAGGTAAGGCTAATCCAGCAAATCCTCCCGGCGTGCCGACACCCTGACAATAGCCGCGCGTATCTAGTCTCAGGCCACGACCGGATGGGCGATTCTACAGGTGTATACCAGATACCTCAGGTTTCCGCAAGGCGGCCCCGCAGAACCCCCGTTTCGGACCAACACTCATGTGGAGCACTGGCCCGGGGTTGTTGATTAAAATATAAGGGATAGCTAGTCCCTATGCAAGTTTATTAGTTATTAGGCGAATAGTACCAATGTTGGGACTTGCTGGAAAAGACTTAGCACTTAGCGGTTCATCGAGGGGGCCTGTTATGTCCAAAACGTATCTATAATTTCTGCTTGCTCCATGCCTCTTTTGGGTGATATTGCTATGATATTTATACACTTCCATACACTTTTGATCATATTTGGACTAACCTATTAACTCAGTGCACCCCAGTGCCAGTTTCTGTTTTCTGCTGTTTTTGTATTTCAGGTTTTCCCATTACGAGAACTGCCAGGAAAATCCCGGAAAAATTATATAAAAAATCAGCGTTCCAGAAGCTTCCCAACAGCCAAAGTACAGCCGGGGGGGCACCAGGGCTCCAGGCGCCCTGGTGGCGCGCCCCCCTGGCCGCGCCGGGGGGGCGCCTGGGCCCCCCCGGGCCTCCGCTGATGCCCCCCTTTGGCATATATTTATATCATGTCCCGAAACCCTCGAGACGGGAACCCTTTTCCGCGATCTCATCTCTGTTCCGCCGCCGCCGCGCTTCCAAGATCGGGAGCACCAGGAGAACTCTTCCCGGCACCATGCCGGAGGGGAGGATCACCACCGGGAGCTTCTCCACCACCATGGACGCCTCCCGGATGAGTTGTGAGTAGTCTGTCTTGGACCATGGGTCCATGACCAGTAGCTATGTGATGTTCTCCTCCCGTTCTTGTGCTTCACTAATTAGTCCTCGTGAGCTGCCCTACATGATCGAGGCACATACGTAATCCTTATGATGTTGCTATGTTGAGTTTGCTGGGATCCGATGGATTGTGAGATTATGTTCAGATTGTGTTTGAGTAATATATTTGATCTACCTCTTTTATATTTATGTTCGTAAGTAATTCTTGCATGTTCTCCGTTGTTATTTATTGCTTTGGCCAAGTAGTAGGTAGTGACTCCAAGAGGGAACGTTATGCTTGATTGTGGGTTCATGCCCCTCGATGACTAGCTTGAGTGACAGAAACATGAGTCTAGGGGACGTGCTGTTGCCACAAGGGGGAAAACAACGGTGCTTGTGCCCGCGGGTGCAAGGATTGTTTACTTTACACAAAGTTTTTTTAATGCAGTTGTCTGTTGCTTTGAGTTTACACTATGGGTGGGACTCGCAACTTAATACCAGCGAGATGTTCTGGATAGATATCTCAAGGTGGATGATTAGTAGTAGATGCAGATGGATTTCGGTCTACTTGCCTTGGCGTACTGCCCATGCTTTGAACCTCTACCTTTCTTGTAACATAGTTAGCATTGGTTTGCACACATAATTCTGTCAATTGCCCAGCTGTAATTCGTTTACCTCACATAGCTGTTTTATCGTCTTTTGGGAGAGAGACACCACTAGTGAACATCATGGGACCCCGGTCCATATTACCATCATTGATCACATCCGCTATTTACTTTCTGCTTTTACTTACTATTGCAGCAATACCTATCACTTTTATCACTTGCGGTTGATCCTTTGTAAACTACAAGGCCGGAGGGATTGACAACCTCTCTGTACTCGTTGGAAGCAAAGTTATTTGTATCTGTGTGCAGGTCCACGTTGATTGCTAATATCTGGCGCTGTTAGCAGTTGATACCTTCTTGTTGAAACTGGGAGTCTCTGGGAAATCGATCCTTTGTATCTTTGCCAAGGGAAAACTTCCGCTACACTGCATCTCAAACCTTCCACTTGGGGTAACCAACGAGGGGCGAGAAACCATCAAGCAAAGTTTTTTGGCGCCGTTGCCGGGGACTCCACTCTTCAGGATAGGGGAGTTGCACGCTATCTTTTACCTTTGCTTTTTAGTCTTGTTAGTTTACCTTTCAGTTTTTGTTTTAGTATCTTTTATCGAAAATCACAAAAATAGTTATCTTGCTTGCTTGCTACTATGGGTTCCACCGAGAACACCAAGTTGTGTGACTTCACTAGTCACAACAACGATGACTTTATCTGCACACCTATCACTACACCTGCCATTTCAGCACCTTCGTATGAAATTAAACCTGCTTTACTGAACCTAGTCATGAAAGATCAATTGTCCGGTGCTGGAGAGGATGCTGCTTTACACTTAAACAATTTTGTTGAACTTTGTGATATGCAAAAGTACCAAGAAATAGATGGTAATATTGTTAATCTTAAGCTTTTTCCTTTCTCCTTGAGAGGAGGAGCTAAAATTTGGTTTCAGTCTTTGCCTAGAAATAGCATAGATTCTTGGGACAAGTGCAAAGATGCTTTTATTGGAAAATACTAACCACTTGCTAAAATTATCCAACTAAGAAGTAACATAATGAATTTTAAACAATTGGATAATGAACACATTGCCCAAGCTTGGGAACGTATGAAATCTCTTATCAAGAACTGCCCTACTCATGGTTTGACTACTTGGATGGTTATCCAAACTTTTTATGCAGGCTTGAACTTTACCTCGCGGAAATTGTTAGATCCGGCCGCGGGAGGAACCTTTATGTCAACTACACTTGGTGCTGCCACGAAGCTTCTCGATGAGATGATGACCAACTATTCCCAATGGCACACCGAACGCGCTCCAATAGGTAGGAAGGTAAACTCTGTCGAGGAGATTTCCTCCCTAAATGAAAAAGTTGACTTGATCATGTCTCTACTTTCGAAGCAATCTTCTGTTGATCCTCGTGATGTTCCTTTAAATTCTTTGATTGCTCAAGAACAAGTAGATGTGAACTTTATCTCTAGAAACAATTTTAATAACAATGCTTATAGGAGTAACTTTGGTAGCAATCCTAGACCGTTCCCCTCTAATTCTTATGGGAACAACAATGCTTATCCTATCACCAAGAACTCCACTACTGAACTAGAGATTATGCTTAAAGATTTCATCACTACCCAAAAGGCCTTTAATAAGAGTGTAGAAGAAAAACTAAACAAACTAGATGATCTCTCTTTGAAGGTAGACAATTTAGCCAATGAGGTAGAATTGCTTAAAATTAGAACTTCTCCTCTTGAGGAGAGGAAGGTCACTCCTATGAATGCTATTCAAGTGCAAATTAATGAAAATATTAGGATGATGGCTAAACTTAAAGAGAGATGGGCTAGAGAAAGGGAGGAAGAGGATAGAATTAAGAACCTTCCTACCACCACACTGTTGCTACTATCCAAGTTGTTGAGGATATCCAAACTCTTAGCACCCAATGCACTCCTGGTCCCATTGGACCTATTAATGGTGATGCTATGACTATAGAAACTACCAAACAAGTGAACCTAAAGGACACCACTACCACCTTACTTGATAGTAGTGACCTTGATTTTGACAATTGCACTCTTACCAAAGTTATTGATTTCCTTCACAAGATGTCTAGAGATCCCCGCACTAGCACGCTTAATCTTGCCTTCACAGAGCATATCACTAATGCTCTCATCAAAGCTAGGGAGGAGAAGCTTAGAGTAGAAGCCTCCATACCTAGAAAGCTAGAAGATGGTTGGGATCCTATGTTTAAAATTAAATTGAATAAATTCTCTTGCTATGCTTTATGTGATGTTGGTGCTAGTACCTCTGTTATGCCCAAAAGAATATATGATATGCTTAAATTGAAACCTTTTGATTCTTGTTCTTTTGGTGTTCATCTCGTTGATTCTTCCATAAAGAAACCTTTAGGGAGGATCGACGATGTTCTTATCATTGTCAATGACAATTACATTCCCGTTGATTTTACTATTATGGACATTGAATGTGAACCTTCTTGTCCAATTATTTTGGGACGCCCTTTTCTACGCACCGTTGGTGCTATCATTGACATGAATGAGGGGACTATAAAATTCCAGTTTCCTCTCAAGAAAGGGATGGAACACTTCCCTCGAAAGAAGATTAAGTTACCTTTTGAGTCCGTTACACGGGCTAGCTATTCTTTTACTCTTGATAAAACTTGATCTCTTTGCATTATGCCTAGCTTAAAGGCATAAAAGAAAGCGCTTTTGGGAGGCAGCCCACATGAATAAAATTTTTATTTTGATTTTTTTGTGTCTTGATGTTGTTACTACAGTAGCATCATCATTGTATCTTTGCTTTTCAACTTTGTGCCAAGTATAGCCTCTGATTGCAAGAAAGTTCAAAAGTTGTGACGTGCTGTCCAGGAAACAGATTCTGTCCTTGGATAGAAAAATTCGTATAAAATCACCAGATCATCTTTTTGGTCTGAATTTTTTCGACAGCATGCTCTATATAATTGTCTTTCGTGTGTATGTTTTGAGTTTTTTGTTTAGAGTTGCGGAAGTGCCCCGAAAAAATCATTTACTACCTGCTGTTCTTTTTTTCACAGATTCTGTCCTGTTTTGCCTTTCCTTCATTTTGCAAACCTTGAGCTTGCTTTTTCTTTGCAAAACCCTTTTGGCAATCTTGAGAAACACTAGACCTTCAATAATATCCCTATTTCCAGCAAGGAACAATTATTTTATTATGGGTACTAACCTCGCTAATCAGATTATGATGAGTTATGTATGAAGGGAGTTTTCAAGTGTGCGAGGGAAGATGATAAAAAGATTCAGGAGTGTCAAACGCTCAAGCTTGGGGATGCCCCCATGCACCCCCAAGAAATATTCAAGGAGACTCAAGCGTCTAAGCTTGGGGATTCCCCCGTGCATCCCCTTCTCCATCAACATTATCAGTTCGTCTTTCGTTCCACTATATTTTTATCACTTCATGTGTTATGTGCTATGCTTGGAGCGTCTTGCTTTTAGTTTCCTTTTTAGTTTTCTTTAGCTTTTCATAACGAGTCGGAACTCAGCTTTCTTTATGTGGGAGAGAAACACGCTCCACTTCTACCTAGAACATAACATAGAATTTTCATGTCTATCCTTGCTGTGTGTGTTCTTTCTCTTTCAATAGCTACTATCATGCTTATCTTTTAGTTTTCATGCTTATCTTTTTAAAGAACTTTTGTTTAGTTGGTTGCTTGAACTCTCTTTAATTATCATGATTATCTTATTAAGAGAGTTTGCTTCCGTTGCATTGGTTGGTATGTCTATGATAAAAATGCTACGTGCATAATGGTGCTTAGTAGTTCATGTTTTCTTATGGTTAGTCTCAAATAGCTGGGGGGTTTCCAATGTGTTATTGGAGTACCAACGTGATTTGTTTGCCTATGATGTGGTATGGTTTAGTAATATCTTCCTTCAAGAATTTATTTTGATTGACTTGGCGTATGCTCACGCATACTTAAGACTGTAAAGAAAGTCTGTCAAGCCTTGATGATCTTTTGTTTCTGAGTAGCGATATAACTACCATGCCTGATTCAATGTTGCTTTGTCGCTCTGCATGATTATGACCGTCATTGCTCTCTTAGTTGGTCGCTCCCAGTCTTTTGCTAACCTTCGCCTGTACTAAGCAGACTGACTGCTTGTGCATCCAAATTCTTTTAAAATAGTTATGCCATATGAGTCCACCATACCTTCCTACATGGTATTTACCTGCCATTCCTAACGAAGACTTTCATGTACCATCTCGAAATTATTCAAAAAGAAAAAAAATGCATTCCTATTTTGTGCCTCTGTTTTAAGTCCATGAGGAAGTAGTAGTTAATTCATGATCTTTTTAAGTTGGACAAGCTTCACCCCGGGATTGCATGTATAATGTGCAAACCCATAATACGAGAAGGAACTGGCATTGAGTGCGCCTGGCTCAAAATTAATATAACAAACAAACCCTCCTTCATGCTTTGTTCATGAGAAATCAGAAAACTTTGGCAGTGATAAACAAAGGAGATTAAGAGGATGTGATCGTCCTCATTCGGGAGCCGTTCCTCGAAACTTGTCCATCTCAAAAAGTAATTGAGTTGTCTCCTAGCATTCATTGACGAAACATGCATAATCAAAAAAAAATTATTACCTCTGTTTTCAAACCAAGAGCTCTGGTACATGCTTTGTCTTTGTTTCCGACTACGGGTTTTCAACCTTGCCAACAAAAGCCACGGTTCGAGAGTCTCCACCTTCTTTTAAAGCACCAACTACTGAGAGCATGATTGTCATTCTGAGTGTAATGTGCATTGTCCCAAAGTAGCATTGTCTTTTGCATGATTGTGATATCGTTTATTCTGAAATCATTGTATCCAGTCATCACTTAAACCTTGGAGGTGCCCCTGCATTTATGTTTTGCTTCACTAAAGGGGGCAAGCAAGATATCACTTTATCATATTTGCACACCATGCTCATTACAAATCTATTTGATGTTTCAATACCATATTGTAAAACTTTCAGTTCTTTGTGATTTTCTCATGAGGCAACTTAATTACTACAGATTCATTGTCTCAGTAAGCTTTTGTCATATGACTATGAAAAGTCCTATATGGTTAATAGCATGTCACCAAAGAAATTATTCTTGTTATCATTTACCTACTCGAGGACGAGCAGGAATTAAGCTTGGGGATGTTGATATGTCCAAAACGTATCTATAATTTCTGATTGCTCCATCCCTCTTTTGGGTAATATTGCTATGATATTTATACACTTCCATACACTTTTGATCATATTTGGACTAACCTATTAACTCAGTGCACCCCAGTGCCAGTTTCTGTTTTCTGCTATTTTTGTATTTCAGGTTTTCCCATTACGAGAACTGCCAGAAAAATCCCGGAAAAATTATATAAAAAATCAGTGTTCCAGAAGCTTCCCAGCAGCCAAAGTACAAACGGAGGGGGGCCACCAGGGCTCCAGGTGCCCTGGTGGCGCGCCCCCCTGGCCGCGCCGGGGGGGGGGGGCCTGGGCCTCCCGGGCCTCCGCTAATGCCCCCCTTTGGCATATATTTATATCGTGTCCCGAAACCCTCGAGACGGGAACCCTTTTTCGCGATCTCATCTCTGTTCCGCCGCCGCCGCGCTTCCAAGATCGGGAGCACCAGGAGAACTCTTCCCGGCACCCTGCCGGAGGGGAGGATCACCACCGGGAGCTTCTCCACCACCATGGACGCCTCCCGGATGAGTTGTGAGTAGTCTCCCTTGGACCATGGGTCCATGACCAGTAGCTATGTGATGTTCTCCTCCCGTTCTTGTGCTTCACTAATTAGTCCTCGTGAGCTGCCCTACATGATCGAGGCACATATGTAATCCTTATGCTATTGCTATGATGAGTTTGCTGGGATCCGATGGATTGTGAGATTATGTTCAGATTGTGTTTGAGTAATATATTTGATCTACCTCTTTTATATTTATGTTCGTAAGTAATTCTTGCATGTTCTCTGTTGTTATTTATTGCTTTGGCCAAGTAGTAGGTAGTGACTCCAAGAGGGAACGTTATGCTTGATTGTGGGTTCATGCCCCTCGATGACTAGCTTGAGTGACAGAAACATGAGTCTAGGGGATGTGCTGTTGCCACAAGGGGGAAAACAACGGTGCTTGTGCCCGTGGGTGCAAGGATTGTTTACTTTACGCAAAGTTCTTTTAATGCAGTTGTCTGTTGCTTTGAGTTTACACTATGGGTGGGACTCGCAACTTAATACCAGCGAGATGTTCTGGATAGATATCTCAAGGTGGATGATTAGTAGTAGATGCAGATGGATTTTGGTCTACTTGCCTTGGCGAACCGCCCATGCTTTGAACCTCTACCTTTCTTGTAACATAGTTAGCATTGGTTTGCGCACATAATTCTGTCAATTACCCAGCTGTAATTCGTTTACCTCACATAGCTGTTTTATCGTCTTTTGGGAGAGAGACATCACTAGTGAACATCATGGGACCCCGATCCATATTACCATCATTGATCACATCCGCTATTTACTTTCCGCTTTTACTTACTATTGCAGCAATACCTATCACTTTTATCACTTGCGTTTGATCCTTTGTAAACTACAAGGCCGGAGGGATTGACAACCTCTCTGTACTCGTTGGGAGCAAAGTTATTTGTATCTGTGTGCAGGTCCATGTTGATTGCTAATATCTGGCGCCGTTAGCAGTTGACACCTTCTTGTTGAAACTGGGAGTCTCAGGGAAATCGATCCTTGGTATCTTTGCCAAGGGAAAACTTCCGCTACACTGCATCTCAAACCTTCCACTTGGGGTAACCAACGAGGGGCGAGAAGCCATCAGGGCCCCATAAACCCCAACCGTGTGAGGAACGCATAATCAAGGAACATAACACCGGTTTATACGGTTCCTAGCGGCATGAGTGGTACAAATCACCAAGCAAAAGGCTTAGCCTTCCACCCATTGCCAATATATAGATGATTTCATTTTAAGCATTTATATAGTGTGATATAACCCAACAAACTTCAACATGAAGCAAGCATCTTCAACTTCACCTGCAACTAGCAATGCTATAAGAGGGGTTGAGCGAAGCGTACTTAGCCATTCAACGGTTTGCATAGGTAGGGTGGTTGGACATGATCATGGTTACAAGTAGGATGCTGACATGAAAGACATGGGCATCGAGGTAAACCTATAGATCGAGACTACTAACAATAGGCAATGATAGTAATGTTATCGGGGTTCGGTCATCTTGCCTGAAGAGTAGTCGTTCGGATCGTAAGAGGGGTCCTCGTTCTCAAGCTCGGTGGTAACCTCGTGCTCGTACTCGGTCTCAGCTTCCGGCTCTAATCAACACAACCACACAAGGCACGAATCAACAAGATGCAATGCGCACACAAAAATGATGGATGCATGACCTATGCACTAAGGGAGCACAATGAGCATGACAATATGCGACCAAGCGAAATGCTTCAAAACAAGATAACAATAGGATATTATGAATCTACACGGAAAATCAATCAAGTTTCATATAAGACTCGCTCCAAACGGAGCTACGGGCTAAAAGTTACACACAAAACAATAAACATGCGAAAGCTGAAAATTACAGCAACATAGCAACTTCGGAGCACTAGAAAAATGAGCTACAGCACTCAAACATCATGGCAAAGAGCATGAACATAAACTAGACATATCCTACAGCAAATAAGTCCATTGGTGCACCCCCAAAGGAGCCACGGATCAATAGCAACAAGCTTGGACATTTTGAACTTGACAACAAAATCCTGACAACAGTATTTTATTGCAACTTTGGAGCAAAAGTTAAATATGCTACAGCCACTCAAATAAGCATGTGAGAGCATGAATGGATATCCAAAAATATGTACAGCAAGGAATCATCAAGATTCACCCCAAAACTACAGATTCCAGACTTAGTGAAATTTCAGATTCCACTAAGTGTTAAAACAGCAGTTTCATCATGGCATCTGGAAATTTCACTAAGTGTTAAAACAGCATGAATGGTTTGGCCTAGAACAACAAGCAAACATGGCATCTGGAAATTACAGATTCCAGACTTAGTGAAATTTCACTAAGTGTTAAAACAGCAGTTTCATCATGGCATCTTTGAGAGCAAGTTTAGGTCACCTCAAAACTAAACATGGCAAGTGGTAAGGACCACATCAAAGTACATATGATGGTGATTCCAAAACACCTAAGCATGCCTCATTGAGATAAACACAACGATAGCAATGAGCTCCTCAAGTTGGCATTTCATAACAAGCTTAAAAACTTAACAGCCACATAGCAGTTTACAAAGGAGATAAACATGGCAAGATTAATTCTATCATGCAAGTCTAAGCAATCATCATGTAGAGCATGACAAGACGAACACGTGGACATGTCATTTGCATCATTCGGATAAACGAGCACCAAGTTATCACTATGCAAAGGTGGCATGAAAAACAACACTAACAGCAGTTTTTATCACGATGCACTCTTGCAACAGAAATTTAAGCACCTAGATGAACTCAAATAGACATGGCACAATGGAATGAAATGTAGTACATGTCACCACGAACGTCTGGACATCTCATTTGCGCAAAACGGAGCAACACACAAAAAGTTATCCACGTTTGAAACAGGCATCAGACAAATAAAAATCCACAGACTTAGCAGATTTGACTAGGGAAAAAAACACACGTGCGCAATATTGTTAAACAGTGCTCTGGCGACGGATAAGGGGGCTCACCACGGGCCTGGCCCGGATCGAAAAGGAGAGGAGGCGGCCCGAGGCGCGCTGGGGCCTCGGCTCGGCCGACCTAGCGAGGAAGGTGGCGGAGATGGGCCCCGGAGCGGTGCGCCGGGCCTCGCGCTGACGGGCCGCGGCTGAGGAAGGCGAGCCGGCCCAGGCGCGCGCGGGATCTGGAACCGATCGGGGACGCCTTCCCGATCCCTGGCTGCGGCTGCAGCGATCGAGGGGGGGCGGCGGCCTTCGGGCGGACTGGGCCTTGCGGCCTAGGGGTGGAAGGAGGCCCGAGGCTGGGCGGCCTGGCGGAGCGGCGAAACGGGCCGGCAGGCCCTGGTGGCGGTGGTGCGGCGCCCTGGCGATCGGAGGAGAGACCCAGGAGGGCGCTGGAGTGGGCCGGATCGGGCGGTGAGGGAGATCGAGATCAGATCCTCCCGATCCGATCGATGCGCTGCGGAGGCTGTTCGATGAGCGTCGGGACCGGCGGGAGGCGGCAGTGGCTGGCCTGGCCGGCGAGGTGGCGGCGCCGGCCGGCGGCGGAGGCGGAGGGTGGCGCGGCGCCGGCGGTGAGGGGCCGGGAGGCCGGGCGGTGAGGAGGAGGTGGCGGTGGTGAACTCCGGCGGTGGTCCGGCGAGCTACTCCGGCGGTGGTCCGGCGAGCTACTCCGGCGGTGCTCCGGCGAGCTCTGGCCATGTGGAGAGAGGAGAGGCTGTAGGTTGAAGAAGATGGGGGCTAGGGTTTGCTAGGGCAAAATTTAGGGGAAGGTGGACAAATATATAGGCACAAGGAGCTAGGGTTGTCCAAATGGGGTGTGGTTTTCGGCCACGCGATTAGAATTGGATGGCCTAGATGATAGGAGGGGTTTGGAGTGGTTTGGTGGGCTGTTGGAGGGGTGTCTTGGGCCTCAAAGTGGAGACACTTTGAGCCCATGAGAATAACTGTTGGGGTAGCAAACGGACTCGAAACGCGACGAGATTTGACAGGCGGGTTACACATACCAAAACAACAACACACGACAAGTCTCGCGCCAAATCGGTAACATTACGCGGCCAAACACCAAAGTAGGCCTCGGGGACGCCACGGACACGTGACACTACTAGAAAAAAGCTTATTAGTGGCGCACCACTTTTGGGTATTAGTGGCGCACCTCTGGTGCGCCACTATTACCACGCCACTAGTAATGGGTATTAGTGGCGCACCAGAGGTGCGCCATTACTAATCCAGATATTAGTGGCGCACCACCTGGTGCGCCACTACTAAGTATAAGGGTGCGCCACTGATATTTTTTCAAATTTTTTTTTTCAATTTTTTTTTCAAATTTTATTTCAGAATTGCTACAGGTGCGCCACTGATATTGCTACAGGTGCGCCACTAGTAACAATTTTTTTTTTCAAATTTTTTTCCAGAATTTTTTTTTTCAAATTTTTTTTTCAAATTTTTTTTTTCAAATTTTTTTTTTCAAATTTTTTTTTTCAAATTTTTTTTCCTTAATCTCGGGTCAATATGGCTTAATCTCGGGTCAAATCGCACTCCGTGGTCAACGGGAAGGCGAAACGGACAACGGGAAGGAACGTGTGGAACCGGATGCAAACAACAACACAATGCAATGCGATGCACATGACTACATGATATGAATGAATGCCACACACGCACACAACAAAACGACGAAAACCCAAAAGACGAAGAACCCGAAATGGAATTGATGAAGCCGGAGATATTATATTGCCCAAAAGGGAAAGTATTACATCCGGGGCAGTACATAGATTAAGGTAGAACCTATTACCTGCATTATTTTCAAACCCTTGGGAGTTACCTCTATGTTATGCTTAGGTTGACATGCTATGCTCGTAAACGTGGATTGGGTTTGAGAGTATCCATGACAGATGTGAGATTGTTAATTAATGGTTCAACTTAAGGTGGCTACTTTAATACACAATTGGGTGGATTGGTTGCGGGCACCAAGAGTAAATGCTTCTGAAAGACTGTGTCTCGGTCATCCTTTTCTCAAACAACATGCAGTGCGAGAAATCCAACGGAGGAGACCGAGTCATGTGGGGAAAAGTGCGCAAACCTCTACAGAGTGTACAAACTAATCATGATTAGCCGTGTCCCTGGCTGTGGACATCTTGAGTATTTGGTACTTGAATTATTTGGTTGATCTCATCACTCTAAAACCAATTTGTTGGGTTGTTAATGACTACTTTAATTGGGATTGAGTTGGAGGTACCTTCTCAATGATGTTTCAACTACCATGATAGTTAAAACAAAAGTTATTCCTTTGTTGTAGGGAAAATTTGGCTTTATGCAAAAACCTTAACCTTAGACCCTCCACCAGCCATATATGCATGTAGTGTTAGCCTTTATTCTGTTACTTGCTCTACTATGTTATCTTGCCAGCATATTCCATGTGCTGGCCCGTTTCGCGCTGCAACATGTTACGTTGCTAACTTTTCAGAATAAGGGTAAGGTGCGCTAGGTCGTTTCTCATGCACTCAGCTATGCCGTTGGAGTTGATGGACTCACTTATCTTCCAAGCCTTCCGCTCTTATCGTGTTAGATGGCCTTATGCCATATTATTTTGTAATAAGTTCTCTTTTGAGACATTCGATGTAATAAGTGTGGGATTGCCACTCTGTTATAAATCCTTCAAGTATTGTGTGTGTCAGCATTACCGATGCAGGGATGACACAGAACACAGAGACTTCGGTCCATTCGGATCGTGGTCGCTACAAGATGGTATCAGAGCACACGTTGAATGTAGGACATGACCACTAAGATGAGCCATAGGTTACTCTTCTCTACCCATTTCCGACTCCTCTCCATTTTCTACTCTTTAGGCTGGTGGATCCAAGGAACAAGTTCACTCAACCGGATGAAGATACACATTTTGGACGACACTTGAAGGAAGTCACTAGGTACCTGAACATTGGAATACCAAGCTTCACCGAGACCTACACCGCCACTTTACCAGAAGAGGAGCGATGGAATATTCAAGTTCAAATTCCCGGGAGGACATTCACACCATCCACTAAGCCCATAGATTTTTCCTTTGATGCACCAACCTGGAGCCTAGGCAAGAGTATGGCAGCGCACATTACCATGGGACAAATTGGAGAAGTCTACAAGCAGGAGATGAAGGACACTATCTACCAAATATGTGGACGCCGAGATGAGAAATGGGACATGATCAACACCCGGAAGGACAGGTCCATTGCATCTTTCATCCAGGAGTTAAACCAGCACATTCGTCGACAGGAGCACTAGATGTGCGCATGCATGATAGACTTGAAGAAGGCGTTAACCCGGAACTTGGAGCTAGAAGAAGAACTCAAGTCTACACGTGACGGATACGAGGAGGAGATGACAATACTTGTTGAAAAGAATAATGACTTGACAAGGAAGCTAGGAGTATTCATGGGAGATCCAGCACTAGGAGGAGAAGAAGAAGAACCCTAGGAGATTCGTTCTGAGGACTACATCATCATCGACGACACTGACTCAGACCCTGATGATAGTGATGATGACTATGAAGATGAAGCTGGAGCAGATATCATGGAATCTTCCGCGGATCAAAATTTCTAGATGACCACCCTATGACTAGTAGTTTTCCCCCACATAGTAGAAGTTAAAGCACTTTGGTAGCATTAGTTAGATCTTTGTATGCCCTTGCTTGAAATTGATTGGTGTGATATGATTGTGTCTGTCTCATGTGAATATGGGTAGTGAATTTCCCCCTAGACCTCATTTCTATTCTAATCTCTCCCCTCTACACCATCAGATGCCTCCGAGACATGAGCCCGGATTTCAGTTTCCCCCTAAGCTCACTCAGTTGATCCAGCAGCAAAGCACCTTGATGCAACTTCTTGTCCAGAACAACCAGAACAATCAGAACAACAACAACAACCCTCCACCACCACCACCACCTGTCGACAACCTGAACCGTTTTGTAAGGTTGCCGCCATCGGTGTTTTGTAGTAGCATTGAGCCGATAGTTGCTGATGTCTGGCTACGCTAGACTGGAAGGGAGTTGACCACCGCAAATTGCACGGATGCCGAGAAGGTGTGTTTTTCCGCACATCAATTGGCTGGACCAGCAAGAGCATGGTGGGAGAATTACACATCCACTTTCGCTATAGCCAATGTCACTTGGGATCAGTTTCAGCAAGCTTTTCGCACCGCCCATGTCTCAACTGGAGCCATGAGCATGAAGAAGCGTGAGTTTTGCAACTTGCGCCAAGGAAATCGTACTATGGCTCAGTACGTAGATGAGTTTAGTACTCTATCTCTTTATGCCCCTGACGATGTGGCCACAGATGTCGCGAAGCAGGAGAAGTTTATGGAAGGGCTGAATGATGAGATGAGCATACAGTTGATGGTGGCAACCTTTAACAACTACCAAGAGTTGGTAGACAAGGCTCTTATGATTGAAGGGAAGCAGCAGCAGATTGAGAGTCGCAAGAGGAAGTATGGACAAGGAAAGAATAATTCTGGAGCCCAGCAGAAGCCCCGTTTCACCCCGAACTCGGGAGGATACACACATAACCATACTGGAGAGAGTTCTCATAACCACAATGGCTCCAAGAATGGGAATGGGAATGGATCAAGCAATAATCACAACCGCTCCACTCCATCCACACCCGCCAAGAGGGATTTAGGTCACATTACCTGTTTCAAGTGCCGGAAGAATGGACACTACGCCACGGGGTGCCCTGAGGCGAAGAATGGGAACGGCAATGGAAGCACTGGGAAGAAGCCCGACCCCTTCAACAAGGGACAAGTGAACCACGTGACCATGGAGGAGGTTGAAGAGCAGCCGGATGCAGTTGTCGGTAAGTTTTGGTTAAGTCATTTACCGCAGTAGTTCTTTTCGATACTGGTGCATCGCATTCATACATTTCAAGGGGATTCATGGATAGATATAAGTTGCTAACCAAAGTACTTATGACCCCTATGTTAGTAAGTTCACCAGGAGTGGAATATATGGCAAATCAAGGATGTTTTCAAGTGCTGACCATTGGACGCCATGTTTTCCCCTTAGACCTGATAGTTTTGGAGTTGCAAGGATTGGATGTGATACTAGGTATGGATTGGATATCGATGTATGGAGGGAACATCGATTGTGCCAATAGGTCGATTTTACTCACCATTCCAGAGGGAAGAAGGATCAAGTATGTATATAGGCATAAGCCTAGGAGGACCCAAGTAAATTCTCTCTCGGGAGTTGTTCAGGAGGAAGTGCCTGTAGTAAAGGATTATCCGGATGTATTTCCAGATGAGCTACTAGGCATGCCGCCAGATAGGGATATTGAGTTTTTAATAGAGCTATTGTGAGGCACCGGACCAATATCGAAGAGACCATACCGGATGCCAGCGAATGATCTAGAGGAGATCAAGAAGCAGATTAAGGAGTTATTGGAGAAAGGATTTATTCGACGGATTTCATCACCTTGGGGAGCCCAGTCCTTTTGGTCGAGAAGAAGGATGGATCTTTAAGGATGGTCGTTGATTATCGGGCACTGAATGAAGTGACGATTAAGAACAAGTACCCGCTGCCGATGATCAATGATTTGTTCCACCAACTTCAAAGAGGTAAAGTATTCTCCAAGATCGATCTACGATTAGGATACCACCAGTTGAAGATCCGAGAGAAAGATATATCTAAAATTGCCTTCACCACAAGGTATGGGCTATATGCGTATACGGTTATGTCATTTGGATTGACTAACGCCCCTGTCTATTTCATGAGTATGATGAATAAGGTATTTATGGAGTTCTTGGATAAGTTTGTCGTGGTATTCATTGATGATGTTTTGGTGTACTCGAAGAACTAAGAGGAACACAAGGAGCATTTGTGTTTGGTTCTTGAGAAGCTTAGAGAACATTAGTTATATGCCAAGTTCAGCAAATGTGAGTTTTGGTTCAAGGAAGTTGGATTCTAGGACATGTTATATCAGGAGAAGGTATAGCAGTGGATCCTATCAAGCTGCAGGCAGTCACTGAGTGGTTGGCACCCACCTCAGTTGGAGAAATCCGCAGTTTTCTTGGACTCGCGGGATATTACCGGAGATTCATAGAGAATTTCTCCAATATTGCAAAGCCTATGACGGCATTGTTGAAGAAGGACACAAAGTTTTATTGGAATGAAGAATATGAAGAAAGTTTCCAAGAGTTGAGGAAACATTTGACGACAACCCCAGTGCTGATGTTGCCCGATATACGCAAGGATTTCCAAGTGTATTGCGATGCTTCACTCTTAGGACTTGGAGGAGTACTCATGCAGGACGGAAGAGTTGTTTCTTATGCCTCTCATCAACTTCGACCGCACGGTTGAATTGTGCTACGCATGATTTGGAGTTAGCAGCAGTGGTGCATGCGCTCAAAACCTGGAGACATTTCCTTATTGGGAATCGTTGTGATCTGTACACGGATCACAAGAGTTTGAAGTACATTTTCACTCCGAAGGAGCTGAACCTCAGACAGAGGAGATGTTTGGAGCTCATAAAGGATTATGATATGAAGCTGCACTATCATCTAGGCAAGGCCAATTTCGTTGCAGACGCGTTAAACCGGAAGGGTTATGCCAATACCCTAGTAAATGGAGGATGGCCAAAGCAGTTAGTAGAAGATCTCCGTGAGCTTTGTTTGGAGATAGTTTCCTAGAGGGTTTGTTGCAACATTGGAGGTTCAGTCCACATTATTGGGAAAGATACGAGAAGCCCAGAAAGATGACAAAGAGATTGCCAAGATAAAGGAGAAGATGAGTAAAGGAAAAGCCTAGGGTTTTCGTGAGGATGAACACGACACCTTGTTGTTTGAGGACCGAATCTATGTGCCCAACAACGCCGAGATCAGGAAGTTGCTACTATAGGAAGCACATGATTCGCCATACTCGATACACCCCAGAAACACTAAGATGTATTTGGATTTTAAGGAACGTTTCTGGTGGACGGGAATGAAGAAGGACATTGCCGAGTATATAGCCGTATGTGATGTATGCCAAAGAGTGAAGGCAAAGAATCAGAAGCCAGCATGATTATTGCAGCCTATGCCGATACCCGAATGGAAGTGGGATAAGCTTGGCATGGATTTTATCACTGGATTACCCAGGACCCGATCAGGATATGACTCAATCTGGGTAGTAGTGGATCGCTTGACCAAAGTAGCCCACTTTATCCCCGTGAAAACCACCTATACCAGTGCGAAGTTGGCCAAGATATACATGACCAGGATCATATGTCTGCACGGAGTTCCGAGGACCATCGTATCAGATATATGACTTTGGGAACCAGGCTAGAGTTCAGTATAGCCTTCCACCCGCAGATTGATGGATAGACCGAGAGAGTCAATCAGATTCTGGAAGACATGTTGAGAGCTAGATTATCGATCTAGTTGGGATGACAACTTGCTCTATGCGGAGTTCTCGTACAACAACAGTTACCACGCCAGTTTGAAGATGGCACCGTTCGATGCATTGGATGGAAGGAGATGTCGAACGCCGTTGATGTGGGATGAAGTCGGAGAGAGTCAGTTATTTGGACCAGATCTGATCAAAGAGTCAGAAGATAAGGTTAAGCTGATTAGAGATAGATTAAAGGTAGCTCAGTCTAGGCAGAAGAGTTATGCAGACTCGAAGCGCAAGGAAGTAGTCTATGAAATCGGAGATAGAGCGTACCTAAGAGTGTCACCTCTATGAGGTGTTAAGCATTTCGTAGTCAAAGGGAAGTTAGCCCCGAGAATTGTAGGACCGTACCGTGTTCTGGAACGCATGGGAGAGGTTGCCTACAAGTTAGAGTTACCCGAAGGATTGTCAGGAGTTCATGACGTGTTTCACGTTTCCCAGCTTAAGAAGTGTCATGCTGAGATGGCTGATATTCCTTTGAGAGACACAGTGCCCCTGGAAGCAATTCAGTTACATAGTGATCTAACTTACGAGGATAAACCGGTCAGGATCCTCAAGCATGCAAGCAGAGTCACCCGCAACAAGGTTATCAAGTTTTGGAAAGTTCAGTGGAGCCACCATACCAAAGATGAAGCCACCTAGGAACGAGAGATGATCTACGCAAGGACCACCCACACCTATTCTCTAGCCAACCCGAATCTCGAGGGCGAGATTCATTCTAAGGGGGGCTGTTTGTAACATCCCAAATTTTCAATTTGGAATGTTATACATAGATCATATTTCATAGCATGTTTTTATTGCATTCGTGCTTTGCGATCCTCGAAATTCTAAGCAACTCAAGGACCCACAGAGAGAGTTGGGGATTTTACCGTTTTCGTATTTGAGTTTTCTCAAATACCGGTACGAGGATCACTTTGATTTTAATTATTTTTCTGTCCGAAAAATATTTCTTAATAAAATATATGAGCGGAGATAATATGACTTATCCAAAATAAAAGAAATATTGGAGAAAAAAATATTAAAATCAATTTTGGTATTTTTATTTGGAATTATTTGCAATTTTATTTGCATAAGAAAAATATGCGTTTTTCAAAATTGCATTTAGGTCCGGGAAAAATGTTCACTTTGTCCTAAATATTATTAGAGGACGGTGAAAGTTTATTTCGGAATTTTTCGAGTCAGTTTAGTATTTTTTTTCGCTCGTTTTGCCGCGTCAGGACTATTTAGAAAAAAAAGTGAACCGACCTAACCGGGCCGTGTCCGGCAAGGACTCCGCCCGGGGCCTTTATAAGCCCAGCCGCCGGTCGCCCGAGCCCGCCAGCCCCGCCGCCCCAAACCCTAGCCGCCGTCGCCCTCCCGCCGCCGCCGCGACGCCGCGCTACCGCTTCGCTGCTGCCGTGCTGCCGCCTCGCCGGAGTCCGCCGCCGCCCCCGTCACCAAGGTAGCCGCCGCCACCGAACAGCCGACGCCGTCGGTTTTTCCAAAGAAAACCGATTGGTTTTTTTTCAAAACCCTAGATCTGCTTTTTTAGATCGGTTCGTTTGGTTTTTCTCGGTTTAGTTAAATAGCGGACGTTCGTCTGTACTTTCGTTTTAACGAACGTTGTTCGCCCGTTAGTCACAAACAACGAACGTTCGTTCGTTAGCCTGTTCGTTCGTTTTTCTTTTTCAAGGTTTTTCCGCGATTATTTTCGATCGCGATTTCCGCCCTCATCTTCTTTTTAGTTTTTCTTTTCGCTCGTAAGTCGGAATCAGGCGATTCAAGCGCCTAGATCTTCGTCTCGAAGCCCTCTTTCCGTTTGACCAACTTGAACAAGCTTTTGATAATGTAAAAATTTACTTTAGTTCAAACTAGTAAATGGATCTTGTTTCTTTTGTAGTTTGAGTTTCGTTGCTCCGTTTGATTTGATTCTGTTTGCAAACCGGAGTTGTTAAGTTGAACTTTCTGGTTAGATCTTCTTATTTGGAGTTTTATCTGTGCATCTTCGCTTGGTTGCATTTGTATGCTATTGTTTCGTTGCGATAGAATTCCCGGAGTGCGAAGCGTGCTACTACGAGTCCCTAGGTTTTGTGAATCATCAGCAAGGCAACTAACACTTTGATCATACCCTTTATTACCCAGTTTTTATGCATTAGATCAAACCCTCACACATTGCATGAGTAGGATCTCTTAACATGTGGGTCTGGGAAGTAGATTGAGGTAGAACCTATTACCTGCATTATTTTCAAACCCTTGGGAATTACCTCTACGTTATGCTTAGGTTGACATGCTATGCTCGTAGACATGGATTGGGTTTGAGAGTATCCATGACAGATGTGAGATTGTTAATTAATGGTTCAACTTAAGGTGGCTACTTTAATACACATCTGGGTGGATTGGTTGCAGGGCACCTGGAGAATCCAGTGTTGTCCTAGGAAATCCCGGAGGAACCGTGTGATTATCCTACGGAATGCCACCTAGGCTCAAAGGGATCATAAAACTATTCATGCTAGAAACTTCCGTGTGCAGCCCCAATGCCATTATGGGCTCTCGCATAGTTGAGTATGTTGTGTGAGCTCTTTCAGTGGTGGACTAGCAGATGTAGGGGAAAGTAGGTCTACGGGTCCACCCGGTGTAAAGAGTAAATGCTTCTGAAAGACTGTGTCTCGGTCATCCGTTTCTCCAACACCATGCTGTGCGAGAGATCCAACGGAGGAGATCGAGTCTTGTGGGGAAAAGTGCGCAAACCTCTACAGAGTGTACAAACTAATCATGATTAGCCGTGTCCCCGGTTATGGACATCTTGAGTATCTGGTACTTGAATTATTTGGTCGATCCCATCACTCTAAAACTAATTTTCTGGGTTGTCAATGACTACTTTAATTGGGATTGAGTTGGAGGTACATTCTCAATGATGTTTCAACTAGCATGATAGTTAAAATAAAAGTTATTCCTTTGTTGTAGGGAAAATTTGGCTTTATGCAAAAACATTAACCTTAGAGCCTCCACCAGCCATATATGCATGTAGTGTTAGCCTTTATTCTGTTACTTGCTCTACTATGTTATCTTGCCAGCATATTCCATGTGCTGACCCGTTTCGGCTGCAACATGTTACGTTGCAGACTTTTCAGAAGAAGAGTAAGGTGCACTAGGTCGTTTTTCATGCACTCAGCTATGCCGTTGGAGTTGATGGACTCACTTATCTTCCAAGCCTTCCGTTGTTATCGTGTTAGATGGCCTTATGCCATATTATTTTGTAATAAGTTCTCTTTTGAGACATTCGATGTAATAAGTGTGTGATTGCCACTCAGTTATAAATCCTTCAAGTACTGTGTGTGTCAGCTTTACCGATCAAGGGATGACACAGAACATAGAGACTTCGGTCCATTCGGATCGTGTTCTCTACAGTACGGAGCCAGCCTATCGACGTGCGTACAAGCTATCTCCTAGAGAATTGAAGGAATTGAAGAAGCAACTCGACGAGCAAGAACGCATGGGTCTAATCAGACCGACTTCTTCTCCTTGGGGCTGTGGGGTTCTTTTTGTCAAGAAGAAGGATGTCACGAAACGATTGTGCGTTGATTACCGACCATTAAACAAGAAGACAATTAAGAATAAATACCCACTCCCCAATATCAATGAACTGTTCGAGCAGCTCAAAGGAGCCAAGTTTTCTCGAAGCTTGATCTCCGGATGGGCTACCATCAAATTCGTATCCGTGATGAGGATATTCCCAAGACCACATTCAGGACAAGTTATGGCTCCTACGAGTACACAGTCATGTCCTTCGGGCTTGCAAATGCACCTCCTATCTTCTCTCGGATGATGCATTTCATATTCAACCCCTACACCAATGAGTTCGTCCTCGTCTATCTTGATGATATTCTTGTATTCTCCAAGAATAAAGAAGACCACGCCAAGCACCTCCGTTTGGTTCTTGACAGGCTCAGAGAGCACCGCTTCTATGCGAAATTCTCAAAGTGCGAATTTTGGCTTGATGAAGTCCTCTATCTTGGTCATATTATCTTTGCCAAGGGCATTTCGGTTAACCCCGAGAAGGTTGAAGCTATTGTCAAGTGGGAACCTCCTTAGAATGTCAAGCGACTCCGAAGCTTCCTCGGGCTTGCAAGCTACTACAGAAGGTTCGTTGAGAACTTCTCCAAGATTGCCAAGCCTCTCTCCAACCTGTTGCAAAAGAATGTCAAGTATTCTTGGACTCCTAAGTGTGATGTGGCATTCAATACACTCAAAGAGAAGCTTGTCTCAGCTCCAGTTCTGACTCCTCCTGATGAATCCAAGCCATACCAAGTGTGTTGCGATGCCTCTTTGCAAGGTCTGGGTGGTCTCCTTATGCAAGAGAAGAAGATAGTGGCATACACTTCTCGGCAGCTCAAGCCAAATGAGAAGAACTACCCCACTCACGATCTTGAGTTGGCGGCAGTTTTCCACACCTTGATTACGTGGAGAGACCTCTAGTTGGGCAGACAGGTTGACATCTTCTCCGATCACAAGAGCCTGAAGTATATCTTCACACAACCAAACCTCAACATCCACCAGACCTGTTGGGTCAAAATGATTCAAGAGTACAACCCAAGAATTGAGTACACTCCTGGCAAGGCCAATGTGATCGCAGATGCCTTGAGCAGAAAGCCTTATTGCAACAGTCTCATCCTCAAACCGTTTCAATCGGATCTCTGTGAAGCATTCCGGAAACTCAACCTTCAAATTGTTCCGCAAAGTTTTCTTGCCAACCTTCAAGTCGCTCCTACCTTGGAAGATCAAATATGTGAAGCTCAACTTCTTGATGCTATGGTGAAGAAAGTGAAGCATGGTATTGCCAAAGGTACTCCAAAGTACAAGTGCCACCGCATTGATGACAAGGACCTTATTCTTCGAGGACCGGATTGTGGTTCCAAAAGGTGACCTACGGAAGCTCATAATGAACGAGGCTCATAATTCCCTTCTCTCGATACATCCAGGTAGCTCCAAGATGTATCATGACCTCAAGCAATCCTATTGGTGGACTCGTATGAAAAGAGAAATTTCTCAATTCATGAACGAGTGTGATGTCTGCCGCATAGTCAAAGCAGAGCATCAACGTCCAGCCGGACTTCTCCAACCTTTGCCTATTCCCGAGTGCAAATTCGATCACATTGAGATGGATTTCGTCACCGGCTTCCCCAAGTCCAAGCCAGGAAACGATGCTATCCTTGTGGTTATTGATAAGCTCACAAAAGTGGCTCATTTTCTTCCAGTCAAGGAATCCATCAACGCGGCACAACTGGCAGAGCTGTACACCTCAAGAATTGTCTCTTTGCATGGTATCCTTCAAGTAATCTCCTCAGATCGTGGAAGCTTGTTCACTTCCAAATTCTGGGATTCCTTTCAATCAGCTATGGGTACCAAGATTCACTTGAGCACAGCTTTCCATCCTCAGACAAGTCATCAAGTCGAGAGGGTGAACCAAATTCTTGAAGATATGCTCAGGGCATGTGTAATCTCCTTCGACATGAAATGGGAAGATTGCCTTCCATTTGCCGAATTCTCCTACAACAACAGCTTCCAAGCAAGTTCAGGCAAAGCACCATTTGAAATTCTTTATGGCAGAAAGTGTCGTACCCCTCTCAACTGGTCCGAGACTGGTGAACGTCAACTTCTTAGCAATGATTTGATCTCAAAGGCCGAAGGAATGTGCAAAGTCATACGTGAGAATCTCAAGGCCGCGCAATCGCGCCAAAAGAGCTACTATGACAGCAAGCATCGTGACTTGGCTTTCGACATTGGTGATCATGTGTATCTCCGTGCTTCTCCTATGAAGGGCTCTCAGAGGTTCGGTATCAAGGGCAAGCTAGCTCCAAGATATGTGGGCCCTTTCAAGATTGTTGGAAAAAGAGGCGACCTCGCCTACCAACTTGAGCTTCCTCCAAACTTCTCCAACGTGCATGATGCGTTCCACGTGTCACAACTCCGCAAGTGCTTCAAGATGCCAGAGCGCACCGTCGCCTTCAAAGAAATCGATCTTCAAGCCGACTTGTCTTATCATGAGCACCCCGTTGCTATCCTTAAAGAGACCGAGTGCAAGACTCGCAACAAATCAATCAAGTTCCTGAAAGTGAAGTGGTCACACCATACCGATCGAGATGCTACGTGGGAACGCGAGGATCACCTTCGTTCTGAATATCTGGAGTTCTTTCAGTCCTAGATCTCGGGATGAGATCTTTTCGTAGTGGAGGAGAGTTTGTAACGCCCCAGATGTAACAATTCCATTTATGGCAATATATTCATCATTGACTTAATCAATTCCATTATGGGCTCCTCCTTCATTTTTGCCTTGTGCGTGTGTTGCATATCACCATGTCATTTTCATTATGTGCATTGCATTGGCATAGTTTCACTTGCCTCCGTGTGTAGTTGCATCGTCTCCGTCCTCTCCGTCATTCGTTTCGGATTCCGACTCTGTCACACGGCACCCGTCGCACCTCTCAAGTCTTTGTTTCGTGAGCAGGATAAAAACATCCTCGGAATGGTCCGAGAGTTGTTGAGTGGTCTTGGTATACCATCGGTAGACCGCCTGTCAAGTTTCGTCTTGTTTGGAGGTCGTTTGATACTCCAACGGTTAACCGCGTTAACACTGGAAGCCCTATCTCTTTTGTCCCATCACCCCTCCACAGCAGCCCACAAGCCCATCCTAACCATCTTCATGCTCTCAGTCGTTGGATCGTGATCGTGTGGGAGAAAACCGCACCTCATTTGGACTCTCCTAGCTCCCTCTACCTGTAGAACAACCTCCTCACGTCCAATTTCGGACAAAACCCTAGTCCCGAGCTCCTCCGCGCCGCCGGACACGTCCGTCGACAGCCCGACACATCCAGCCGCCCTGGGCCGAGCTGGGCCGCGCCGGACCCGTGTCTGCCGCCGCCACCACCCGCTCACTGCCGCCGGTGCCGCGCACCTCGCCGCCGCCAACCACCGCCGGCCAACTCCGGCCTCCCCGCCGCCAAGCTCCGGGGCAAGCTCCGCCGCCACCCCGCGGCACGGCCCGCCGCCGGCCGCCGGATCCCCACGGCCGCCGCTGCCAGATCCCCCGCATCGGCCTCCGCCAGACCTCGCACCCCGCGCACCGGCCGCCACGCCATCGGTCACCGCCGCCCAGTGCGCCTCCCGCCGCCGCCCTGTAGACGCACACCACCCCATGTGTGCCGCATCCTCCTGTCAATTCACTTTTGCTGGGGACCCGTTGTGGCCATCGCAAACATCACCACCAAGAGGCCCGCCGTCCTCTCTTTCGTTTTAGGCGAGACTTGCCATTGCATTTAACTGTAGTTGAGGTGGCACATTATCCACCATCCCCCGCTCACTTATTTCTGACGGTTGTTGTCATTTTTCTCAGTCAACCAGTATCAGCCTATTAAAGCACACCACATGGCAGTGCCACAAAAAACATAGCAACAGCTCAATTCGCTGCCATGGAAATATTTTCTGTTCCACATTTCAATTCAAACTTCATCTTGTTATATCTCGTGACCCATATATCCAAATGAATTAATTATCTTTCCTATGTGTTACTATTGGAATCTACCATAGGATGCATCAACTACAAATTAAAGTTTTCGTACGCGCAGAACATCCAGGAACATGCTAAGGGAGTTGGATCATAGATCGTTACCACTAGACGTGCAGTGTCGTGCAACGGAAGTAGAGTTGAGGCAGCGCGTTCGTGGAGTCATCTCGCGTTCCCGGAGCCATCTCCTCCTTGCTGATCTCCCACATAGCCAGGGATCCCGTGAACAGGTTCACTGGAGCAGCGCAAGTGCACCACCTCTAATGGTATCCGCGCGTGCAGGAGGAACGTCGTGCGGAGGACTTCTAGGTCCGATCACACAACCGGCGGCGAGTGGAGGTTGCTAGTTGCAACACATGCAAAGTCCTAAGGACGGCACCGAAGTGATCTTTTATAAGTATGCCGCACCTCCATTATTTATAGGCATCCGTCACGGGCTCAACACTTGGGCCTCCCACGGATCCTAAAGCCCAAAATCTATTCGGTCTGTATCCGAGTTCGAGTAGGACCAAGTCTGACTCGTCGAGTCGAATCCAACCTAACATGTTCCTTCCCTTAAGCGCGCGACCCCTTAGGTTCAAGTTGGCTTGGTCATCGTTTGGATCACCTCCGACATGTACGGTTGGTAACGGCCTCTAGCAAGGCATGTCGACCACCAAGCAGACTATGAAGCTGGTTAGCGAACCTGTACAACATGTCACACTTTCATTCCCTTTGCCACATGATATATGTTTTTCGGGCTCAAGGCGAGTCTGTCATCCTTGTGCTAGTCCGACCTCTTTCTCGTTCCAGTGATGCCAACCCAAACCAGATTATCTCATAATCCTTGTCGCATGGCCATGCTTATCCTGGTCGAATCACACAAGGGGCCTAGAGTATATCTCTCCTGATCAGAGGGGCAAATCCCATCTTGCTCGACCATGTCTCGCAACATGGGTCTGGACAAGCCCGAAACCTACCTTTGTAACTACCCGGTCATAGAGTAGCGTTTGGTCGGCCTAAAGCAAGTCTGTCATCATCCCGACTACATGCGTCAGCTCAGGTCTTAGGACATAGAACGTATGTTATACTAGAGACTCATAAATGACATATCGCTGTGTTTCATAGTTGGGTCTGTCCAATCCGATATCCATTCGAGCTTGGATCTAGTCACCTCGGATCCAACCTCGAATCCAATCAGATCCATGCAGTTCGGCAACATCACATGCTTCATGGCTAGTGAGACAAAACCATCCGCCGTATTGCATGCTAGTTTAGTCCAACGTGTTCCCACACATCACTTACAACTAGGGACCATTTAGGATGTATCATACAACACAAGATCTCACAACAAGTCACATACTTGCCAACAAGTACCATTGATTCCATCCAAGGACTATATTTATTCATAAACAGAAAGGAAATATCATCATACATGATTGCCTCTAGGGTATATCTCCAACAGTCTCCCACTTGCACTATATCACCACTCTTTATGATCTTTCATATCAGGTGATATTTCTGATCTATGTGTTTGGTCTTGTGGTGGTTCCTCGGCTCCTTGGCTTGTGCGATGGAACCGGAATTATCACAATAAAGGTCCAACTGTTTCACCGAGGCTGGGAAAATACCAAGATCATACAGAAAGTTCTGGATCCAAACACCTTCCTTTGCAGCTTCACAAGCTGCAATGTATTCGGCTTCTATGGTAGAATTGGCCACCGTATCTTGCGTGGAACTTGTCCCGCTCACTTCTCCTCAGTTCATGACATACACGAATCCAGACTGTGATCGGCAATCATCTCTATTGGTTTGGAAATTAGCATCGGCATAACCCTTTACGACGAGCTCCTCCTCACCTCATAAACTAGGAACGTATCTTTAGTCCTTTCAGGTACTTTAGAATAGTCTTTACCGCCGCCCAGTGAATCTCACCTGGGTTGGCCTGGTATCTACTTGTTAGGCTTATTGCAAAAGCAACATCAGGCGGTGTACATATCATGCCATACATGATGGATCCGATGCCCGAGGCATACGAAATCCCACTCATTCTGCTTCGCTCATCAGATGTCGAAGGACTCCGAGTCTCTCTTAGCCTTATACCATGTGAGACATGCAAGAACCCTTTCTTGGCATCACTAATGTTGAACCGCTTCAACACTATCTATGTACGTGCACTGGCTCAAACCGGGCAACCTCCTCGATCTATCTACATAGATCTTAATGCCCAATATGTAACCCGCTTCACCAAGGTCCTTTATCGAAAACTTTCCATTCAATGATTCCTTGACCGAGTTCAGCATCGAAACATCGTTTCCGATCAGCAATATGTCATCCACATATAGAATCAAAAACACTATCGAGCTCCCACTCAACTGCTTGTACAAACAAGCGTCCTCTTCACTTTTGATGAAACTAAGTCCAGTGACGACCTCATCAAAACGAATGTTCCAGCTCCGAGATGCTTGTCTCAACCCGTAAATGGATCTCTTGATCCTGCATACGTTACTAGTGCTAGTTGGATCGAGAAAACCCTCGGGCTATATCATATACACGTCGTCGGTTAAATTTCCATGAAGGAAAGCCGTTTTGACATCCATCTGCCATATCTCATAATCGAAATAGGCAGCTATAGCTAGTACGATCCTCACCGGCTTCAGCATCACTACCGCTGAGTAAGTCTCGTCATAGTTAATTCCTTGAACTTTTTCATAACCTTTAGCGACAAGCCGAGCTTTGTGGATCTGAATATTTCCATCCACGTCGGTTTTCTTCTTAAAGACCCATTTGCAACCTATGGCTTTTACGCCAGGTGGCGGATCAACCAAGTCCCAGAGTTGATTTTCATACAAGGACTTTAATTCGTATCTCATGGCCTCCTGCCATGCCGCGGAATCCGGGCTTACCACGCTTCCGCATATGTAGTCGGCTCATCGCTTTCCATCAACAACACATTGCGCACTCTACGCAATCTTTCCGACCTCCATGGTTCTGGTGCCGCTTCCACCTCGGGTTCCCTGACAGACTCCGGTATGATCATATCACCCGCCGAGTTGTCCCCAAGTGGTGCTCGAACTTCTTCGAGTTGCACCTGCCTCCCAATGGCCTCCCACCCGAGAAACTCTTTCTCAAGGAAGACCCTGTTTCGAGCAACAAACACTTTGTTCTCTTCGCGGTTGTAGAAGCTATATCCTAAGGTTTCCCTCGGATATCCCACGAATATGCATTTATCTGATCTAGCTGTAAGCTTATCTGACATAAGTCGCTTGAAAAATGCTTCACAACCCCAAATCTTCAGAAAAGACAACTTGGGACTCTTCCCAGTCCACATCTCATGTGGTGTCTTATCTATAGATTTTTATGGTACTCTGTTGAGTGTAAAAGCTACAGTTTCTAGAGCGTATCCCTAGAATGACAAGGGTAAATCCGATTTGCTCATCATGGATTGACCCATGTCCAACAAGGTACGATTCCTCCGTTCTGACACACCATTTCTCTGTGGCGTACCCGGAGGTGTGAGGTGAGGTACTATACCTCGACTTTTCAGATGATCATCAAACTCCTGGCTCATGTACTCACCTCCACGATCAGATCGTAGAAGCTTTATTGTATTGCCGAGCTGATTCTCAACCTCATTCTAAAACTCTTTGAACTTTTCAAAAGTTTCCGACTTGTACCTCATCAAATAGATATAGCCATATCTACTCAAGTTGTTCGTAAAAGTTACGAAGTACTGATAGCCACCTCTAGCGGTTGTGCTCATCAGACCACACACATCGTTGTGTATAAGCTCCAACAGCTCGGACGCCTTCTCGCACCTCTTTGCAAAAGGAGACATAGTCATCTTGCCGAGTAAGCATGATTCACATGTCTCGAATGACTCAAAGTCGGGCGAAGTTAGGATCCCATCACTATGTAGCTTCTTCATGCGTTTTATGTGTCCAAGCCGACAATGCCCGAAGTATGTCGGATTTATCTCATTAGGCTTATGCCTCTTGACATTAATATTATAGACATGTTTCGTTTCCAGATTCAAAATAAAAAGCCCATCAACAATGGGTGCATAGCCATGGAACATACCATTCAAAAATATTGAACAACCATTGTCCATTAAATTGAATTCATAACGCTGACTCATCATACATGAGGCAGAAATTGTTGGGGAACGTAGTATTTTAAAATTTTCCTACGATCACGCAAGATCTATCTACTAGATGCATAGCAACGAGAGGGGAGATTGTGTCTTCGTACTCTCGTAGACCGGGAGCGGAAGCGTCAAGTGACGTGGTTGATGTAGTCGAACTTCTTCACGATCCAACCGATCAAGCACCGAACGTATGGCACCTCCGCGTTCAGCACACGTTCAGCTTGATGACGTCCCACGAGCTCTTGATCCAGTTGAGCTTCACGGGAGAGTTTCGTCAGCACGACGGCGTGGTGACAGATATGATGTATCTACCGGCGCAGGGCTTCGCCTAAGCACTGCAACGGTATGACCGAGGTGTGTTTCTGTGGAGGGGGGCACCGCACACGGCTAAAACAATTCAACTTGTGTGTCTTAGGGTGCCCCCTTGCCCCCGTATATAAAGGAGCAAGGGAGAGGCCGGCCCTAGAGGGGCGCGCCAAGTGTGAGAAGGAAAGAGGTGGAGAGGGAGAAGGAAAAGGGGGCTGCACCCCTTGTCCAATTCGGACCAGAGGGGGCGCACACGCCTCCTTCCTTTTGGCCTTCCTCCTCTATTCCCGTATGGCCCAATAAGGCCCATATACTCCGAAAAATACCCGAATCACTCGGAACCTTTCCGATGTCCGAATATAGTCGTCCAATATATCGATCTTTACGTCTCGACCATTTCGAGACTCCTCGTCATGTCCCCGGTCTCATCCGGGACTCCAAACTCCTTCGGTACATCAAAACTCATAAACTCATAATACCGGTCGTGATCAAACGTTAAGCGTGCGGACCCTACGGGTTCGAGAACTATGTAGACATGACCCAGACTCATCTCCGGTCAATAACCAATAGCGGAACCTGGATGCTCATATTGGCACCTACATATTCTACGAAGATCTTTATCGGTCAAACCGCATAACAACATACGTTGTTCCTTTTGTCATTGGTATGTTACTTGCCCGAGATTCGATCGTCGGTATCTCTATACCTAGTTCAATCTCGTTACCGGCAAGTCTCTTTACTCGTTCCGTAATACATCATCTCGTGACTAACTCATTAGTCTTTTTCTTGCAAGGCTTATTATGATGTGCATTACCGAGAGGGCCTAGAGATACCTCTCCGACACTCGGAGTGACAAATCCTAGTCTTGATCTATGCCAACACCACGAACACTTTCGAAGACACCTGTAGAGCATCTTTATGATCACCCAGTTACGTTGTGACGTTTGATAGCACACAAGGTGTTCCTACGGTATTCGGGAGTTGCATAATCTCATAGTCATAGGAACATGTATAAGTCATGAAGAAAGCAATAGCAGTAAAACTAAACGATCATAGTGCTAAGCTAACGGATGGGTCTTGTCCATCACATCATTCTCCTAATGATGTGATCCCGTTGATCAAATGACAACTCATGTCTATGGTTAGGAAACATAACCATCTTTGATCAATGAGCTAGTCTAGTAGAGGCATACTAGGGACACTCTGTTTCGTCTATGTATTCACACATGTACTAAGTTTCCGGTTAATACAATTCTAGCATGAATAATAAACATCTATTATATACTTAAAACAGAAGTAAAACGAGACATCACGTTCTTCCACATACGCAAAATAATATGCATCGTTGATCCGTAATATTTATGGCTGAGATTTAAAGATATTACGTTACGAGAAAAGCTATGTTTATTGAACTGACACGTACAAGGTGCGTTGATTAAAAGTAGGAAAAAATAGATGAGTTTTTTTTTAGGAAGAGTAGATGAGTTCGTACAAGGTGCCTTGATGAAAACTGGGAAAGGATACGTGTGATCTGCTGGGTGTCTAGATGTAAAAGCTAAACGGAATACGAGTCCAATGCCAGTACCTGTGTGCTGCTTTGATCGGAAAGCAAAAAAGAATAAAAAAACAAAAGCTGTGATAGAGACGCTTGCTAATTCTGTGAGGTGCATCTACACCCTAGCTAGGAATTGAGCAAACAGAGCAAATGAAGTCATTTATTAGCCTATGTTAGTTCTAGGCAAGATGGCTTGGCAAGATGGATGCATGGATTGAATGAGATAACTAACTAGAATTTACTTTATGATTTTTTAAGATTTTTCATTTAAAAGGGTTTGAATAATTATATAAATATATATCTTCAAATGAGTCTGTTCTCCGCGATAACCCAGATAAAAATTTATAGACATACCACGCGAAAAAAATGTTGACCTAACTCTTAAATCTATAGCACCATAAAAATTGAATAAGTATACATATGAATTGTCGACGTAATAATTATACAAATTTGATTTTTTCTAATTGTAAATAATGTCTTAAGTGAAAATCAAAATTTTCAATTCGAAAGTAACATACTTTGTAACTAGCAACGTAAACCCCCATTGGCATGACTATATGTCTTATTTATATTTACATTTATAGTTTTCATATATAATATATTTATTTTGAGATTTTTTTAGAGGCGTTAGATCCCAAATCAATTGTTGACCAATGTTATACTGAATTATCTACAAATATCTTTTTTGACAAGTCAAATGCTAACTGTTAATTCTTTGTTTAAATTATAGGTGTTAATTTGCAAGTATCTAGGCCATTAAATATATTTCTTTCAATATGTCAATTTTTCATGATGATCCACATACAGAATACGTTGATAGATCTTTGAAAATTATATTCTTTTAATGTAGTAATATTACTTATATGTGTAAGATTCTTTGAGTTTGTAATAGTAAGTAGTTTGGTGATTTCACTAGCAAAAAGAAATGTATGTGTGGAGTGACAGAAGACGTATCATTGGATTTACTAGACACGATCCTTGGGCCAACCATCCTATCCAACATGTGGCTATGGCTTAAACCTACGAGTAAGTACAAAAAAAAAATTGAAAAACATTTACGTTGATTGTCAAGGCAAAGCACATAGTGGATATGAGTGGGTGAAATAAAAAATTTCTCATGGCAAAGGCAGTGCAAAAACTACAACTTTGGGCCATAATTATAGGGAACCAACAAAACGTTTTTACATAGGGGTAGTAATTTTCAAACGAAAAAGTTCAAATTATTATCTTGATATGCAAATACACGGACGCACCACATATATAAGAATAGAAAAGGTACATCCAACATAATAGGTGCTAAGTGACAATTCATAGTGGAAATATAATTAAACTAATATATTTTCTTATGCGATTGAAATAGATGCAAATTATTTGTTTTCACCAGATATACCAAAGAGATATGGCTCACAATAGCCAGCTCTACCATGTCATCATGTGCACCAGAACTCCAAGTTAACATACACCTATGTCCGTTGCCATATACGTTGTGGTTTGGGAAATCAGGGTAGAGAAGACAATGATTTTGTCGTAATCAGGCTTGGATATTTTGAGGTAAATAAAGGGGTGAAAATACACTGAACAATATAGAGTAAGTGGGCCTAGCAATTTTCGATAGTGACGAACGTCCAATAGATATGTCATATGAGAAGGCTAAACGGAGGTGGGAATAGACAAAGGAGGAAGATAAGAGAGCATGCAGATGCATGTGATGATTTTTGCACAACCTCGCTATTAAGTGGGTAATATAAATACACATTCGATTCTTGACTTTCTTCATAGAGAACTCCATGCATATGGGTATTTGGATTACATGTTTAGACACGTTTCTCGATGCTTACAAATGCTTATTATGAATTGCGTTCCCTCGAATGTCACACTTCATGATATAACAACATTAGGAAATAATCGAATGCACATTTAAGATGGCAAAGGAAATACTAAAAAACACATGATAAATCTAGCCGCGCAAATGCGCGGGTTACTCCGCTAGTTTATCATGATATAAAGAAATAAATAATAACTTTATTATTGCCTCTAGGGCATATTTCCTTCAGTCTCCCACTTGCACTAGAGTCAATAATCTAGTTCACATCTCCATGTGGTTTAATACCGATAGTTCACATCGTTATGTGAATAACACCCATTGTTCACATCGCCATGTGACCAACACCCAAAAGGGTTCACTAGAGTCAATAATCTAGTTCACATCGCTATGTTCTTAATACCCAAGAGTAATAAAGTGTGATCATGTTTTGCTTTGTGAGAGAAGTTTAGTCAACGGGTCTGTCACATTCAGATCCGTATGTATTTTTTGCAAATTTCTATGTTAACAATGCTCTGCATGGAGCTACTCTAGCTAATTACTCCCACCTTCAATATGTATCCAGATTGAGACTTAGACTCATCTAGATCAGTGTGAAAGCTTGCATCGACGTAACTCTTTACGACGAACTCTTTATCATCTCCATAATCGAGAAACATTTCCTTAGTCATCCAGTTACTAAGGATAATTTTGACCGCTGTCCAGTGATCTACTCTTAGATCACTATTGTACCTCCTTGCCAAACTCATGGCAAGGTACACAACAGGTTTGGTACACAGCATGGCATACTTTATAGAACCTATGGCTGAGGCATAGGGAATGACCTTCATTTTTTTTATCTTCTGCCGAGGTCGGGTTTTGAGTCTTACTCAACTTCATACCTTTTAACTCAGGCAAGAACTCCTTCTCTGACTGATTCATTTTGAACTATTTCAAAATTTGTCAAGGTATGTACTCATCGAAAGTATTATCAAGCGTCTTGATCTATCTCTATAGATCTTGATGCCCAATATGTAAGCAGCTTCACCGAGGTCTTTCTTTGAAAAACTCCTTTCAAACACTCCTTTATGCCTTCCAGAAAATTTTACATCATTTCCGATCGACAATATGTCATTCACATATACTCATCAGAAAGGTTGTAGTGCTCCCACTCACTTTCTTGTAAATACAGGCTTCACCGCAAGTCTGTATAAAACAATATGCTTTAATCAACTTATCAAAGCGTATATTCCAACTCTGAGATGCTTGCACCAGTCCATAGATGGATCGCTGGAGCTTGCACAATTTGCTAGCACCTTTAGGATTGACAACAACTTCTGGCTGCATCATATACAACTCTTCTTTAATAAATCCATTAAAGAATGTAGTTTTGTTATCCATTTGCCAGATTTCATAAAATGCGGCAATTGCTAACATGATTCGGACATACTTAAGCATCTCTACAGGTGAGAAAGTCTCATCATAGTCAACTCCGTGAACTTGTCAAAAACCTTTTGCAACAAGTCGAGCTTTGTAAACAGTAACATTACCATCAGCGTCGGTCTTCCTCTTGAAGATCCATTTATTTTCGATGGCTTGCCGATCATCGGGCAAGTCAACCAAAGTCCACACTTTGTTCTCATACATGGATCCCATCTCAGATTTCATGGCCTCAAGCCATTTTGCGGAATCTGGGCTTATCATCGCTGCCTCATAGTTCGTAGGTTCATCATGGTCCAGTAACATGACTTCCAGAACCGGGTTGCCGTACCACTCTGATGCGGAACGAACTCTGGTTGATCTACGAAGTTCAGCAGAAACTTGATCTGAAGTTTCATGATCATCATCATTAGCTTCCTCACTAATTGGTGTAGGAATCAGTGGAACTAGTTTCTGTGATGTTCCACTTTCCAATTCGGGAGAAGGTACAATTACCTCATCAAGTTCTACTTTCCTCCCACTCACTTATTTCAAGAGAAACTCCTTCTCTAGAAAGGATCCACTCTTAGCAACAAAGACCTTGCCTTCGGATCTGTGATAGAAGGTGTACCCAACAGTTTCTTTTGGGTATCCTATGAAGATTTACTTCTCCGATTTGGGTTCAAGCTTATCATGTTGAAACTTTTTCACATAAGCATCGCAGTCCCAAACTTAAAGAAATGACAGCTTAGGTTTCTCGTCAAACCACAGTTCATACGGTGTCATCTCCACGGATTTAGATGGTGCCCTATTTAATGTGAATGTAGCTGTCTCTAATGCATAACCCCAAAAGCGATAGTGGTAGATCGGTAAGAGACATCATCGATCGCACCATATCTAATAAAGTACGGTTATGACGTTCGGACACACCATTACACTGTGGTGTTCCAGGTGGCGTGAGTAGTGAAACTATTTCACATTGTTTTTACTGAAGGCCAAACTCGCTAACTCAAATATTTTACCTCTACGATCATATCGTAGAAACTCTTATTTTCTTGTTACGATGATTCTCCACTTCACTCTAAAATTCTTTGAACTTTTCAAATGTTTCAGACTTGTGCTTCATTAAGTAGATATACCTATATCTGCTCAAATCATCAGTGAAGGTCAGAAAATAACGATACCCGCCGCGAGCTTCAACACTCATTGGTCCACATACATCCATATGTATGATCTCCAACTAATCTGTTGCTCGCTCCATTGTTCCGGAGAACAGAGTTTTAGTCATCTTTCCCATGAGGCATGGTTCGCAAGCACCAAGTGATTCGTAATCAAGTGATTCCAAAAGTCCATCACTATGGAGTTTCTTCATGCGCTTTACACCATTATGACCTAAACGGCAGTGCCACAAATAAGTTGGACTATCATTATTAACCCTGCATCTTTTGGCTTCAATATTAGGAATATGTGTATCACCACGATTGAGATCCAACAAACTATTTTCATTGGGTGTATGACCATCAAAGGTTTTATTCATGTAAACAGAATAACAATTATTCTATGACTTTAAATGAATAACCGTATTGCAACAAATATGATCAAATCATATTCATGCTCAACGCAAATGCAAAATAACATTTATTTAGGTTTTACACTAATCCCGAAAGTATAGGGAGTGTGCGATGATGATCATATCAATCTTGGAACCACTTCCAACACACATCGTCACTTCTCCTTTAACTAGTCTCTGTTCATTCTGCAATTCTCGTTTCGAGTTACTAATTTTAGCAACTGAACCAGTATCAAATACCCAAGGGTTGCTATGAACACTAGTAAAGTACACATCAATAATCTGTATATCAAAATATACCTTTGTTCACTTTGCCATCCTTCTTATCCGCCAAGTATCTAGCGCAGTTCCACTTCCAGTGACCATTTCCTTTGCAGTAGAAGCACTTAGTTTCAGGCTTGAGTTTTATCTTTGGGTTTCTTCACGGGAGTGACAACTTGCTTGTCATTCTTCTTGAAGTTCCCCTTCTATCACTTTGCCCTTTACTTGAAACAAGTGGTCTTTTTAACCATCAACACTTGATGCTTTTTCATGATTTCTACCTTCGCCGAC
The DNA here is from genome assembly GCA_902687465.1 of Secale cereale. Lineage (NCBI taxonomy): Eukaryota > Viridiplantae > Streptophyta > Magnoliopsida > Poales > Poaceae > Secale > Secale cereale. Next base: position 744,088,472 of record LR738715.1, on the reverse strand, counting down.
TTCAGCATCGCGAAGAGCTCGGGAATTCGTTTCGTCATCCCTTGCATATTATAGTTCATCAAGAAGTTCTAATAACTTGGTGATAGTGACTAGAGAACTTTTTCAATTACTATATTATCTGGAAGATTAACTCCCACTTGATTCAAGTAATTGTAGTACCCAGACAATCTGAGCACATGCTCACTGGTTGAGCTATTCTCCTCCATCTTGTAGGCAAAGTACTGTCAGAGGTCTTATACCTCTCGACACGGGCATGAGTATGAAATACTAATTTCAACTCTTGGAACATCTTATATGCTCTGTGGCGTTCAAAACGTTTTTGAAGTCCCGGTTCTAAGCCGTAAAGCATGGTGCACTTAAACTATCAAGTAGTCATCATACCGAGCTTTTGTCAAAACGTTCATAACGTCTACATCTGCTCCTGCAATAGGTCTGTCACCTAGCGGTGCATCAAGGACATAATTCTTCTGTGCTGCAATGAGGATAATCCTCAGATCACGGAACAATTCCGCATCATTGCTACTAACATCTTTCAACTTAGTTTTCTCTAGGAACATATAAAAAAAATAAACGTGGAGCAACATCGCGAGCTATTGATCTACAACATATATATGCTAATACTACCAGGACTAAGTTCATGATAAATTAAAGTTCAATTTAATCATATTACATAAGAACTCCCACTTTGATAGACATCCCTCTAGTCATCTAAATGATCACGTGATCCAAATCAACTAAACCATGTCTGATCATCACGTGAGATGGATTAGTTTTCAATGGTGAACATCTTATGTTGATCATATCTACTATATGATTCACGCTCGACCTTTCGGTCTCCAGTGTTCCGAGGCCATATCTGCATATGCTAGGCTCATCAAGTTTAACCCGAGTATTCTGCGTGTGCAAAACTGGCTTACACCCGTTGTATTTGAACGTAGAGCTTATCACACCCGATCATCACGTGGTGCCTCGGCACGACGAACTTTCGCAACGATGCATACTCAGGGAGAACACTTATACCTTGAAATTTTGTAAGGGATCATCTTATAATGCTACCGTCGTTCTAAGCAATATAAGAAGCATAATAAGATAAACATCACATGCAAATCAAAATACGTGACATGATATGGCCATCATCATCTTGTGCTTTTGATCTCCATCTCCAAAGCACCGTCATGATCACCTTCGTCACCGGCGCGACACCTTGATCTCCGTCGTAGCATCGTTGTCGTCTCGCCAACTATTGCTTCTACGACTATCGCTACCGCTTAGTGATAAAGTAAAGCAATTACATGGCGATTGCATTTCATACAATAAAGCGACAACCATATGGCTCCTGCCAGTTGCCGATAACTTTACAAAACATGATCATCTCATACAAAACCGTATAACTCATCATGTCTAGACCATATCACATCACAACATGCCCTGCAAAAACAAGTTAGACGTCCTCTACTTTGTTGTTGCAAATTTTACGTGGCTGCTACGGGCTTAGCAAGAACCGTTCTTACCTACGCATACAAAAACCACAATGATGTTTCATCAAGTATGTGCTCTTTTAACCTTCACAAGGACCGGGCGTAGCCACACTTGATTCAGCTAAGGTGAGAGAGACAGACACCCGCCAGTCATCTTTAAGCAACGAGTGCTCATAACGGTGAAACCAGTCTCGCGTAAGCGTACGCGTAATGTCGGTCCGGGCCTCTTCATCTCACAATACCGCCGAAGCAAAGTATGACATGCTGGTAAGCAGTATGACTAGTATCGCCCACAACTCATTGTGTTCTACTCGTGCATATCATCTACGCAAAAACCTGGCTCATGATGCCACTATTGGGGAACGTAGTATTTTAAAATTTTCCTACGATCACGCAAGATCTATCTACTAGATGCATAGCAACGAGAGGGGAGATTGTGTCTACGTATTCTCGTAGACCGGGAGCGGAAGCGTCAAGTGACACGGTTGATGTAGTTGAACTTCTTCGCGATCCAACCGATCAAGCACCGAACGTACGGCACCTCCGCGTTCAGCACACGTTCAGCTTGATGACGTCCCACGAGCTATTGATCCAGTTGAGCTTCATGGGAGAGTTTCGTCAGCACGACGGCGTGGTGACGGATATGATGTATCTACCGGCGCAGGGCTTCGCCTAAGCACTGCAACGGTATGACCGTGGTGTGTTTCTGTGGAGGGGGGCACCGCACACGGCTAAAACAATTCAACTTGTGTGTCCTAGGGTGCCCCCCTGCCTCTGTATATGAAGGAGCAAGGGAGAGGCCGGCCCTAGAGGGGCGCGCCAAGTGTGGGGAGTCCTACTATGACTCCCAAGTCCTAGTAGGATTCCCCTTTCCTTTCGGGAGTAGGAGAGAAGGAAAGAGGTGGAGAGGGAGAAGGAAAAGGGGGCTGCACCCCTTGTCCAATTCGGACCAAAGGGGGGGCGCATGCCTCCTTCCTTTTGGCCTTTCTCCTCTATTCCTGTATGGCCCAATAAGGCCCATATACTCCGAAAAATACCCGAATCACTCGGAACCTATCCGATGTCCGAATATAGTCGTCCAATATATCGATCTTTACGTCTCGACCATTTCGAGACTCCTCGTCATGTCCCCGGTCTCATCCGGGACTCCGAACTCCTTCAGTACATCAAAACACATAAACTCACAATACCGATCGTCATCAAACGTTAAGCGTGCGGACCCTACAGGTTCGAGAACTATGTGGACATGACCGAGACTCATCTCCGGTCAATAACCAATAGCGGAACCTGGATGCTCATATTGGCTCCTACATATTCTACGAAGATCTTTATCGGTCAAACCGCATAACAACATACGTTGTTCCTTTTGTCATTGGTATGTTACTTGCCCGAGATTCGATCGTCGGTATCTCTATACCTAGTTCAATCTCGTTACCGGCAAGTCTCTTTACTCGTTCCGTAATACATCATCTCGTGACTAACTCATTAGTCTTTTGCTTGCAAGGCTTATTATGATGTGCATTACCGAGATGGCCCAGAGATACCTCTCTGACACTTAGAGTGACAAATCCTAGTCTTGATCTATGCCAACACCACAAACACTTTCGGAGACACCTGTAGAGCATCTTTATGATCACCCAGTTACGTTGTGACGTTTGATAGCACACAAGGTGTTCCTACGGTATTCGAGAGTTGCATAATCTCATAGTCATAGGAACATGTATAAGTCATGAAGAAAGCAATAGCAGTAAAACTAAACGATCATAGTGCTAAGCTAACGGATGGGTCTTGTCCATCACATCATTCTCCTAATGATGTGATCCCGTTGATCAAATGACAACTCATGTCTATGGTTAGGAAACATAACCATCTTTGATCAATGAGCTAGTCTAGTAGAGGCATACTAGGGACACTCTATTTCGTCTATGTATTCACACATGTACTAAGTTTCCGGTTAATACAATTCTAGCATGAATAATAAACATTTATCATGATATAAGGAAATAAATAATAACATTATTATTGCCTCTAGGGCATATTTCCTTCAGAAATAATGTTCTAACGAAGTGCAGGAACGTAATAAAAATTATTCAGTTCCATAATAAACCACGAAAGAAGTTGGAGCTTGAAAGTGCAAGTTATCGACTAGAGGGGGTGAGTAGGTGATTTTTACGAAAGTCTTAAAAACATGATATCTTTTGAAGACAGACAGATGGAAAGAACCTATATGATAAGCGACGGAAGATAAACGACTCTAGACACATAACAGTCAAGTAAGCATCTGTAATGCCCAGTATGCGACTATGTCTCCTACGTGTCGAGGCACGACTTAAAGACTTAAGCGCATACTAGAATGATCTCAAGTATGGTATCTTTGCACATCTCATGTAAAATTCTGGGATGAAATTGAAAAAGGATAGTTGGCTTACACTCACCACGTCACACAATGAATACAATAGCATACATCATCCAAAGAACACAGGGTCCGACTACAGACGAAAATCCAAACGAGAAAGATACCATAAACACAAGCCAAGATCCTCCTAGTAAGAACCACTACTGATCGTCGGGATACGAAACATAGTAACGTCCACGCTCTTCATCGATCTCCCACTAAAGTTCTAAACCATCTCCTGCATTGTTCTCAGTGGTACCTGCATCTGGTGTGTGTTGAATCTGTGAGCCACAAAGGACGCAGCAATCCCGTTCCCGGGTATCAAAACTACCAAAGCCTTAGGTGAGGGAAAAGGCTATTAAAGAGGTTGCAGCAAGCACTAAGCACTAGCTTACGAGTTTAGAGCGAGAAGAGAAGAAGTGATCCTAGCTACTCACGATCAAACATAAACCCACCGTGTTCACTTCCCGAAGCCCTTCGGAAAGAGACCATCACGGTTACTCACATAGGTAGTGTATTCTTAAGAATAGCGTGTCAAGTTATCTACAACCGGATATTAACAAATTCCCATCTGCCACATAACCGCGGGCATGGCTTTCGAAAGATCAAACCCTGCAGGGATGTCCCAACGTAGCCCATCACAAGCTCACGATCCGCGGAGTCGCAACTCCAAAGTGGGAATACCCGAGTATTCTCGGAATCCCGTGCTCAAGATATTTCGACAAAGGTAAAACTAATCCAGCATGACCTCCCGGCGTGCCGACACCCTGATAGTAGCCGCGCGTATCTTATCTCAGGCAACGACCGGATGGGTGATTCTACAGGTAATACCAGATACCTCGAGTTTCCCCAAGGCGGCCCCGCAGAACCCCCAATTTGGACCAACACTCATGAGGAGCACTGGCCCGGGTTGTAAAATTAAGTCCTCGGGGTCCGGAAAGTCCCTATGCAAGTTATTTAGTTATGGCAAATGGTAAAACCAAAGTTGGTCCTTGCTGGAAAAGCTTTAAGTAGTGCAAATTATTAAGGGGGGCCCATAAACCCCAACCATGTTAGGAACGCAAAATCAAGGAACATAACACCGGTTTATTGGGTCCTAAGGTGGTATGAGTGGAACAAAATACCAAGCAGAAGGCCAAGCCTTCCACCCATTGCCAATATATAGGTGCATTAGTTTAAAACAGATATATATTGTATTATCCCAATAAACTAGTTCAACATGGAGCAATCTTCAATCTTCACGGATCATAGTGGGAAGTAGTCGTTCCGTTTCGTAGTCGTACACGTCAATGGTAGTTGTACCCGAGTCTCGACGACGGGGATGTACACATTTTGTAGATGAACTTGACGAATCCAAAGTCTTCGGGCGTCACGGTACTTGGCATTATATGTGTTCTTTCGGGTTCCTAGATGTACTTGGCGTTCTTGGCGATTCCGGAGACGGCGGTAGAGGTACTTGGCGAAATGCACGTAGATGGTAGTTGTTCCCGTATCATCGTTGAAGTAGTAATTCACTTGACAGAGGGGATCTTGGCGCATCCATGTACACGGCATTCCGGTGTGGTAGTCGTTCGGGCGTCGGGCATCGAGGTACTTGGCGTCCCTGGAACCTGGGGTCTTGATGTTTTCCTATGAAGCGGTGAGGGTCTCGTGTGCACGAAGCGGCAAGAGCACGCGCAGCGGCTCCGGCCAAAGTAGGAACGCAGCGAGGCGAGCCTGGAGACAGAGGAGGTGCACGGGCGCAAGGGAAGGAAGCAGGGCACAGGTCGACGCGCCAGGGAAGGCCGGCGAGGAGCCGGAGACGGCCGGGGCGCCTTGGCGCATCGTAGGCAGAGCAGAGGAGGGCCACGGTGGCGAACGGGCGAGGGCGCGGCAGCACTCGGCCTGGCGAGGCGGCTGCACAAGGAGAGGACGGTGGGGCCGGGCGATGAGGACGGCAGGCGGGGCGGTGCTGGTTGCGAACGAGGGCAACGGGGAGGACAGATGACGCGGCACCATGGGAGGCGCGGCCATGGTGATCCGAAGCCAGATCCCGCCGGATCTGGGCCAGAGATGGCCGGGGCGGCTCGTACGAAGGAAGGGCAGAGCGGAGATGGTCGGCGGGGAGACTGGCCCAGCTGGTCTATCACTCTCTCTTCCTTAAAAAAACGAGGATAAGAAAGAAAAGAAAGAGCGGTTAGTGGTGGAACTAGGGCATGAGGTTAATTTTCCCGGACTCGTAAAACTACGCTGGTTCCAATAAAATAGAAAAGGGCATGATTGGAAAATAAATTCAAATTCCTTTGAATTTATTTCAAATGGTGTGAACAAGACTATGATTTAGAAGTGTCCAAAAATGCTCCGATTTTTGGAGGATGCTCGATAAAATGGATAGGAATTGTTGGCAAGGTTTGGGAGTAGAAACTTGGAGTGAAATAGGCACGGGGAATATTTGGAAGTGTGTTTCAGTGATTCCATACTAATGGAATAATTTTATAATATCTCCCTAAATATTAGGAGGATATGTTATAAAGAGAAGTCATCCTTCCCTCGATTTAAATGGATCAAACATCCACACAATTTATTTAGTTGAGAAGAAAAGATTAATGACATGATGGCAAGATGACATGATGCAATGCAAAAATAAATAGAACAACCAAAAAGAAACAAACGGCAAAACCCGGGAATAGCTGGAAGTCTTCTGGAGCATCGGTCTCGGGGCATCACAGCTCTCCCACACTAACAGAGGATCTCGACCCGAGATCCTAAGGATGGCACCGGATAAAACGGAAAAGGAAGAGGTGAAACAAAGTTGCTTCTTCAACAAACGAGTGAAACCATGAACCTTGAGGTTGAACAAATTGTAAGAAGAATACAATGAAGATGAACGAAGATGAAAACACTCCATTAGAAAAGTGGAACAAGGTACATTATGAGAAACTTGTAGGTTGAAAGACATGAAACAAGAGCTCATGAACCAAAAGAATATGCAACCGCAACAGTATAGCCAATGAAAAAGAATGACAGAATTCGGACAGCACTCTGACTGAAAATGTAAGGAATTGAACATGAACTTGCCAAGTTGGGATGATACTTGATGAAATCAACAACACACTACCTCCGAAACTATTAAAAGAATGGCACAAGGAGTAAGAAAGATTTCAGGCAACACTCCGGTTTAAAAGAGAGGCAAAGCTAAATAAGATGAGGGAACTTGAATGGAGGAAAGAACCCTCATGTTAAATGGACTAGATAGGAAAAGAACATGATCTTGATAAAACAAGATGATAGTCAAAGAGAGCAATATCAGAATGCCTCTGGAATGAAAGAGTAGATGCTAGATCAATGAAAGAAAAGAACGGAGAAGAAAATGAAAACTTCTCCACAATTGAATTTGAAAAAGCATCCTTACAAAGATGGATTGGACAAAGTTGTTGGAAGAATCAACAAGCAAAAGATAGGCTTGATGTGGGCTTATGGAAAACATCTCAAAATTATGAAGTGACAACCCGCCACTAACGGAAACCAATTGTTGCTAGAGATGAACGAAGAGATGAAAACTCTTTCACCGAGAGGATAGATGAAGAATTTGGGTCATTTATAAGCACCACAATAGCAACAATCATTAGGAAAAGGTTTTAGGTGAAATACAACCCAAGATAACTCCAATGAATAAATTGAAGGGTTAAAAAATATCTCCTGAACGAAGAAAATGATGGGTTTACATATCTCATTCCTGACAACTCGTGAATCATGAAACATGAAGGAAAATTTTCAATAATGACATACCACCAACTCAAAAGATAAGGTAGAAATAATTGCACTTTGGAATGCAAGACGGAGAACTCGCACAACAAGAATATTGATGATGACTTCAAGGATGAATTAAATCATGATGAACCACCATGAAGAACTCCTGTAATAAAAGGATGAAAAGTGAAGGATGAAAAGAATAAGATTGAAGCCTTGCAATGATTTAGATAGATCTTCGTGACAAGATAATTGAGAGAGTTTGGAACTCCGGAAAGAAAAGATGAACAACCAATAATTTGATATCGTGAACAAAATCCAGACGAAGGAATTAAACACTTGGAAGGAACAAGAATAAGAATTATGTTATGAGTATCCTTGACTAGTTTAAATTGCTGACAACCAATGGATTTGGCATACTACTTATTCTTCTTGAAAAGGATTGGAGAGAGATATAGCCAAACTTGAGAAAAGTCTTGAACGACTCACCGTTAGGATTTCAGAAAGAACGACTGAATTGATATGATGACAAAGGAAAATGAATTTTGAAGGAACCGCCGTAAAGATTGAAACCGAGTGATGATACAGAACAAGCCACCGGGAAGAATTAGAAAATGAACGAAGATACATGAGGCAATCTTAGATACAAAAGAACGAATGGATCACGAGAAGAGTAAAGAATACTTGACTGATGCACCAGAATTATATTGAGACGAACGAAGAGGCATCAATTAAGAATAGTTGGAGGACGAAGTTGAAAACTGAGAACGAAGAAATCTTCTGAAATGATGGCCTTTGGAGGATCACAATGGAAAGAATTCATGAAATGCTCTGAAGGGGCATGAAAACAATTCCCACGATCGAAAACAATTATGAGGATGGCATGAAGCTAGAACCACGTATCTTCAGGAGAATGGGCCAAGATTTAAGAGAAACTCTTTTCCGGTCTTCAAATCTGAGAAGACAAAGAGATACACCACCATGAATTGTTGATGCACTCCGGAATGAAGAATTAAAAAGGTTGAACCAATGGTTAAAGAATTTGAAAGCGATCTTGGAGGATACATTAGAACGATGAGAGATCCATTCTTATGTCAAACTTGAAAAGAATTTGAGCATAACTCCGAGAAAAATAGAATAGTCAGGTAAGATCCTGGAAAAAGACATGTGGGTTAGGGCCCACTCAAAAGAAATCACTATTGAAAAAGATTGCTTAAGAGATATTGCACCGGTTGAGTTAAATGGCTTGAATGAGATAATAACCTCAAGACAGCTTGAACAGATTAAAAATGGAAACACGAATCTTCCGAGATATCTTGAACACTCCGGAGAAGAATTAGAGAGAGTTGAATAAACAGGAGAGAATTTGGATAAGAAATTCCAACATCGGAAAACATGTGAAACAAGAGGAAGGATATAATCATGACCAAAGCTTGAATTAAATCCACCGGAGAAGAAACGAGAACGGAGAATGATAAACTGAAGCTTCCTGAGCATTTTCACGAGAAATCACCAGATGAAACATTAAATAAAATTGATGAAGAGGCATCACAAGAATATAAGGACACTTGATTAAGGACTCTGGCTCCATAAAGAAAAGGGTGGGAGGGTGGGGAAAAACAATGGCAACTTGAGACGAACGAAACGGACACCATTGAGAAAGACTGAGAGTTGATCTTGCAGATGATGAAGAGATCGGATTAACTTGAAGCGAAGCACGCCGGTTGAAAAGAATTTACATAATAATCTCGATGATCACGAAGGATTGGCACTCCCATAGAAATATGAGAACACCGATTAGGAAAGGTATGGAATCGACATTTGACATCGAAGCAACTCGAATAACAGAATCAAAACAAAAACAAAGGATAGGTATGTTGCATCATAATCTTCACAATATCATTCGGACAGAGAATTGAACGAATGAATTCCATAAGCTTAATGGTACATCAACTTGTCGAGAAGCCACTTGGGAGAACAAAATGATAGAATAAAACAACAAGGTACAGATGGAACAAATACATAATAGAGGTTTCGTCCCACATGTTCGTGCTAAATGCCCCATTGCACGTGTTACAAAGGGCCTTGCAATCCTCGGATTAGCATAGCCAAGGATCATTTAAGATGCAACTCCCAATTGGAACAGCGCCCATGAAACCTCTTCACTAAATGTAGAACCCCAAACCTCATACAATGCACCCGTTGGAAGATTACCTATGAGCTACTTGAAACCCACCTATAAATTCCCGAAGTTTTCCGGTTATGCAATCTGGTGTTGGGGTTATAGGGGAAGCACCGCGCACTCAACTCTAAACCTACATCCAGCTGTATCCATCCGTCAACACATAACCAGTCATCTTCGGAAACCGTTTACCTCGGACCTTCGAAACGCATCCACTATACTAGCTATGGCAATACTCCCGAACTATCTCCCCAGTACTAGGTGACGTCGGTGTTATCTCACCACCAGACATGCATAGAAGAGTTTTCGATGTCGGCCGCCTCTGGTATTCTAGAACCGCTACGATACATTTGTGACGACAACACCTCGGAGCTCAACTCCCCGGGACACTTCCACAACCCCTAAATGACAGGAGGCATCGAGAACAATGTTCTCGTCACAAAGATATCGGAACAATCCAAACAATACCCGCGTGATCCTAAAAAAATTGGTGAAATTTTGAGAATAGTGAAGATACAACAACGTCAGGAGTCCTCACCAGAGCGACGAAGGAGATGAGGAGTAAAAGAAATCCTACTCTCCGATATATATATATATATATATATATATATATATATATATATATATATATATATATATATATATATATATATATATATATATATATATATATATATATATATAAGACTCAAAACATTTTGTGTGCGTGCCTAGAGTCAACCGTCAGCGATTCGATCAATCAGGGGGCTCCTAGGTCGGAGAAGGTTCTGATACCAACTTGTAATGCCCAGTATGCAACTATGTCTCCTACGTGTCGAGGCACGACTTAAAGACAACGCATACTAGAATGATCTCAAGTATGGTATCTTTGCACATCTCATGTAAAATTCAGGGATGAAATAGAAAAAGGATAGTTGGCTTACACTCGCCATGTCACACAATGAATACAATAGCATACATCATCCCAAGAATACAGGGTCCGACTACGGACGAAAATCCAAACGAGAAAGATACCATAAACACAAGCCCAGATCCTCCTAGTAAGAACCACTACTGATCGTCGGGATACAAAACATAGTAACGTCCACGCTCTTCATCGAACTCCCACTGAAGTTCTGAACCATCTCCTGCATTGTTCCCAGCGATACCTGCATCTGGAGTGTATTGAATTTGTGAGCCACAAAGGACTCAGCAATCCCGTTCCCGGGTATCAAAACTACCAAAGCCTTAGGTGAGGGAAAAGGCTATTAAATAGGTTGCAGAAGCACTAAGCACTAGCTTACGAGTTTAGAGAGAGAAGAGAACAAGTGCCAACGATCGCGAAGTTGATGAAGAAGTTATCCTAGCTACTCACGATCAAACATAACCCCACCGTGTTCACTTCCCGAAGCCCTTCGGAAAGAGACCATCACGGTTACTCACGCAGGTAGTGTATTCTTAAGAATAGGGTGTCAACTTATCTACAACCGGATATTAACAAATTCCCATCTGCCACATAACCACGGGCACGGCTTTCGAAAGATAAACCCTACAGGGGTGTCCCAATTTAGCCCATCACAAGCTCACGGTCCGCGGAGTCGCAACTCCAAAGTGGGACACGAGTATTCTCGGAATCCCATGCTAAAGGTATTTCGACAAAGGTAAAACTAATCCAGCAAGACCTCCCGGCGTGCCGACACCCTGATAGTAGCCGCGCGTATCTCGTCTCAGGCCACGATCGGATGGGTGATTCTACAGGTAATACCAGATACCTCGGGTTTCCCCAAGGCAGCCCCGCAGAACCCCTAGTTTGGACCAACACTCATGAGGTGCACTGGCCCGGGTTGTAAACTTAAGTCCTTGGGGTCTGGAAATTACCTATGCAAGTTATTTAGTTATGGAAAATGGTAAAACCAAAGTTGGGCCTTGCTGGAAAAGCTTTAAGCAGTGCGAATTATCAAGGGGGGCATAAACCCCAACCATGTTAGGAACGCAAAATCAAGGAACATAACACAAGTTTACCAGGTCCTAAGGTGGCATGCGTGGAACAAAACACCAAGCAGAACGCCAAACCTTCCACCCATTGCCAATATATAGGTGCTTTAGTTTAAAACAGTTATATATTGTGTTATCCCAATAAACAAGTTTGACATGGAGCAATCTTCAATCTTCACCTGCAACTAACAACGCTATAAGAGGGGTTGAGCAAAAGCGTACTTAGCCAATCAACGGTTTGCTAGGAATGCGATTAGTGTGTTTCATGGAAATAATAGGAGGCTGACAAATAGGAATAGGCAACGAGGCATGGCTAAAGAGCGAGACAACTAGCATAGGCAAGGAGAGAGGTGATATCGGGGAATGGTCATCTTGCCTGGGATCCCGCTAGGAAGAAGAACGAGTCCATTTAAAGACAAATAGAGGTAGTCAAACGAATCCTCACAATTTTGGAGCGAAACCGAAGCTAACGATAGAAGCAAACGGGAAAGAAGCAAACAACACGGTAAACACACAAGCATAAACATGGCATATGATGCACAACCAAGTATGATACATGTTCGGTTTAATTATGCATGGCATGGCAAAGTGCTCAAAGAATACTATAAATTAAGTAGAGCTCAATATTCAACGGGTTGCATATTGACAAAACACCACATTCACATATTTAGTTGATATCGGTTAGGTACCCAACAATATTAAAAGTTTTTTTAACATGGCAAGAGGTGAAGCAAATGTAAACTAGCTATCTAGGCATTTTAAATGAGGTCGGAAATAACAACAACAATTCCTAAAACTCCCCATGTGCATATTTAGCAATTATTAAAGCAAACAACAATATTAACCATTTAAATGTTGTTATCATGATGCGGATGAAAAATGCAAGTTGTTATGCAATTTTAATTAAAAGTAAACATGGATATGATATGGAGTATCTCGTCACCGTGGCACAAAGAAAGGGTGCCACGGCGGCGATAACCGAAAATGATGCTGCAACAACATTTCGGTACCGGTAACTCATCGATATGCCAACGCAAAGAAAGGGTCGACATGAGTGTGCCATGCAAAAGATAGGTGGGGTGATCCCGTTAGCGGGTTCCCACGGGTTGGTGGCAAGGCAAACGAGGGCACTTCGGACACAGTGCAAACACGCGATTCATCTCATACATCACATAGCATTCATCCTCGGGGTCATCGGCTCGGCGGTTATACCTTCGAAGCATGCGGTTCGGGGTGGTTCGAGTCTGGAGGGAAGTAGTCATGTAGTTGTTCACGGGTCATAGTGGGAAGTAGTCGTTCCGTTTCGTAGTCATACACGTCGACGATAGTTGTACCCGAGTCTCGACGACGGGGCTGTACACATCTTGTAGATGAACTTGACGAATCCAAAGTCTTCGGGTGTCACGGTACTTGGCGATATCCGTGTTCTTTCGGGTTCGTAGATATACTTGGCGTTCTTGGCAATTCCAGAGACGGCGGTAGAGGTACTTGGCGAAATGCACGTAGACGGTAGTTGTTCCCGTATCGTCGTCGAAGTAGTCGTTCACTTGACGGAGAGGATCTTGGCGCATCCATGTACTCGGCATTCCAGTGTGGTAGTCGTTCGGGTGTCGTGCGTTGAGGTACTTGGCATCCCTAGAACTTGGGGTCTTGATGTTTTCCTATGAAGCAGTGAGGGTCTCGTGTGCATGAAGCGGCAAGAGCACGCGCAGCGGCTCCAGCCAAAGTAGGAACGCAGCGAGGCGAGCCTGGAGACAGAGGAGGTGCACGGGCGCAAGGGAAGGAAGCAGGACACAGGTCGACACGCCAGGGAAGGTCGGCGAGGAGCAGGAGATGACTGGGGCGCCTTGGCACAGCGGAGGCAGAGTAGAGGATGGCCGCGGTGGCGAACGGGCGCGGGCGCGGCAGCACTCGGCCTGGTGAGGTGGCTGCACGAGGAGAGGACGGCGGGCCCGGGCGATGAGGGGGCAGGCGGGGCGGTGCTGGTTGCCAACGAGGGCGACGAGGTGGACCAGCGGTGCGGCACCATGGGAGGCGCGGCCATGGCGATCCGTAGCCGGATCCCGCCGGATACAGGCCGGAGATGGCCGGGGTGGCTCGCATGAAAGAATGTCAGAGCGGAGGTGGTCGGCGGGGAGGCGTCACGACCTAGAGGTCGGGGGCGCAGGGCGGTGCAGAGGCGAGCCGGCGAGGGGATCGGGCGCAGGGACGACCTCCTAGCCGAGTGCGGGCGTGGCGGCAGAAGGAGGATGAGAGGGAGGGGTGGAGGTCGGGAGAGATGGGGGTTCGGGCGATGTGGGCGTTGCAGCGGACGGGAACGAAG
>LR738715.1:744043312-744074206 GCA_902687465.1 Secale cereale | reverse complement strand
CAAGAGGTGAGAGCGGTCGGGCTAGGGTTAGGAGGGCACTAGGCCTAGCAGGCCTAGGGAGCACATCGGTCGCACGGAAGCAGGCCGGCCTGGCTGCTGGGCTGGGAGGCCGGCCCAGCTGGTCTATCACTCTCTCTCCCTTAAAAAAACAAGGATAAGAAAGAAAAGAAAGAGCGGTTAGGGGTGGAACTAGGGCATGAGGTTAATTTTCCCGGACTCTTAAAAATGCGCTGGTTCCAAGAAAATAGAAAAAGGCATGATTGGAAAATAAATTCAAATTCCTTTGAATTTATTTCAAATGGTGTGAACAAGACTATGATTTAGAAGTGTCCAAAAATGCTCGGATTTTTGGAGGATCCTCGATAAAATGGATAAGAATTGTTGGCAAGGTTTGGGAGTAGAAACTTGGAGTGAAATAGGTATGAGGAATATTTACAAGTGTGTTTCAGTGATTCCAAACTAAAGGAATATTTTTATTATAGCTCCCTAAATATTAGCAGGATATGTTATAAAGAGAAGTCATCCTTCCCTCAATTTAAATGGATCAGACATCCACACAATTTACTTAGTTGAGAAGAAAAGATTAATGACATGATGGCAAGATGACATGATGTAATGCAAAAATAAATAGAACAACCAAAAAGAAACACACGACGAAACCAGGGAATAGCTCGAAATCTTCTGGAGCATCGGTCTTGGGGCGTCACATCATCATAGTGAAAATACAAAGACTATTGATAGCTAGATAACATGGATCAAGATGGAAAACATAGTGAAGCTAAACAGGGAACAATCTTCACACAATGAAGTCAAACTGATCAAGCAAACAAGCAATAACTTCGCGAAGACAAACTGGAATGTAAATGAGTTGGAATATAGAACCAGTAGCTAGGAGATAAAGGGAATGTGGTAGACCAGTTCCAGTTGCTGTGACAACTATACATCTGGTTAGGGAGGCTGAGATTGATCTCTGAAGACCGTGTCTTCACCTTATTCCCCTTGAGCTAAGGACACCAAGTCCTCGCCCAATCACTCTGGTAAGTCTTCAAGGTAGACTTCCTAACCTTCACAGACTTTGTTCACCGACGATCCACAATGACTCTTGGATGCTCAGAACGCGACGCCTAACCGGCTGTAGGATACACAGTCCTCAAGTGTAATAACTATTCAGATCACATAGACAGAAAGACTTCAGTGATGCCCAACACTCTTTGGCTCTGGGTGTTTTGGGCTTTGTCCTCGCAAGGATCTTTTCTCTCAAAGGCTTTGAAGGTGGGTTGCTCTCAAACGACAAAAGCTATGCACTTAATTTGAGCAGCCACCAATTTATGGTGTAGGGGGTGGGCTATTAATAGCTAGGAGGCAACCCGACATGATATGTTCGAAATGACCCTTGGTCACTAAGGAACTGACACGTGTCCAACGGTCAGATTTTGAACACACGCGACAACTTAGCTTGACCTCCAAGCAAAGCTAACTTATCCAACTCTGGATAAGATTTGTTCTCATTGTCTTCGCTCGAAGACATATGATTTTGGTTGAGCATCACATCAGTCATCAGACTATGTTTCACTTGGACCCCACTGAACAGTGTAGTGGTTCCTATGACTCAAGAAAGATTAAAAAGACCACGAAAGAAACTATGTCTTCGCATTCCATAGTCTTCACTGAATGTCTTCACGAGCCACCACTATCTTCAAGGTCTTCACACATATTTAGGGGTCATCTCTGGAAGGTAAACCGAATCAGTGAGGGACTATTACCCGTGTTATCCTGCAATTCTCACAAACACGTTAGTCCCTCAACCATGTTTGTTTCAATACTCCAAGACCAACTAGGGGTGCACTAGATGCACTTACAATCTCCCCCCTTTTGGTGATTTATGACAAACAGGTTGAAGTTTTGAACATGAATAAAATATGTGAAACTATAGATAACACGGACATTGACTTCATGAGATTGAGAGGGCTCCCCCTGAAGATGTTGTGGGATCGAAAGTATGTCTAGAGGGGGGGTGATTAGACTACTTGACAATATAAAAAATCTGCCTTTTGATCATGCAGTGTTTTTGGCAGTTTCACAATTAAGATCAATTCAAGTAACACCCTACACATGCAATTCTAGAGTAATAGCAGCGGAAAGTAAATTGCACATGTAAAAGAGAGGTGGAGAAGATCAAACGCAGTTTGGTGACACGAAGATTTTTGTCGTGGTTCCGATAGGTGGTGCTATCGTACATCCACGTTGATGGAGACTTCAACCCACGGAGGGTAACGGCTGCGCGAGTCCACGGAGGGCTCCACCCACGAAGGGTCCACGAAGAAGCAACCTTGTCTATTCCATCATGGCCTACGCCCACGGAGGACTAGCCTTACTCGGGGTAGATCTTCACGAAGTAGGCGATCTCCTTGCCCTTACAAACTTCTTGGTTCAACTCCACATCTCAAAGACGGAGGCTCCCAAGCGACACCTAACCAATTTAGGAGGCATGTCGGGGCCGGATTTTGGGAACACAATATTCCAAAAATTAACCCCTAGTGTCATCACCAGCCCAGGATTACTGTTACTGGTGGACACATCCTTGTTACAGATTACCAAGCATTTACAAGAATTTGATACAAGACCATAAAGGTCTACTGATACAACAATGACTCCGGTGGTGGATGAAGGAATTGGCTTGTGGATCTCCAACATCGATGGGGCTCCATTCCCACAGGAACAGCTGACCCGGATAACTCCTATCCCGCGTGGTTGCACTCCTAGGATTCGCACGGACGTCGCTGTGGTACTCCTCGCAGAACTCCTAACCTGGCCAAGTAAATAGCCAGGGACAAGCCTGTGAGTACGTTTGAATGTACTCGCAAACATCATGGACAAATGATATAACAAATGCAGCAAACAATTATACGGTCATGATTAAATAAACTATATGCATATGCTCATGATGGACTTATATTAACTGCATGCTGACAGGAATTAAAACATGGCATGGTGAATAATAGTTAGTGCAGAAAATAAATATTAGTATCAATAAAATATAAAAGAAATGCCGGTCGGATGTCAAGTGACACCACGGTCGGTCTTGAAAAGAAATGCCAGTCGGGTGTCCACAAGAGTAGTGGCGTGATAGAACCGCCTGAAACTCGAGGGACGCCACAAAAGGACTTAAAAAATAAAGGCGAGTGTCCGGGGTAGTCTAGCCAGCCCCTGAGACACTCTAAGAAAATAAAATAAGAGTAATGGGTTAGTCCACAATAATAATCATATCATCAAATATACTCATGGTAACACCAGTAGCAACGATAATTATCCTGCAAAATAACCCTGCTCAATTTTAAATATTTCCTCCGGAGACCGACTCTAAGACCGACACTTGACCAACCCAGACTGTAGTCCTTAACCGCGGACACGGCTATTCGAATAGGTTTCAAACTCTGCAGAGGGTGTACTCTTTACCCACAAGTATAGGATTTCTTTAGTCAGTATCGTGACACTGACTAATTCCCATTACGGTCTTTGGGATGAAAACACACCTAACCAGCACACACCAGAAAATCCGTTCAGATGCCAGGAATCACCCAAGGCATCGTCCCAGAAAAACTCTAAGTCGGAGAGGCTACAACCTCCAAGAGCATGGGATCACTATTTATACGCGCGGATTACAAGGGTACACTCCCTCTCGGCATCACGACAGCCGGAAACACCCATGCCCCCTTGACCCGATGACCGGATTTAGTCCACCGTCGTGGAAAAACCTCATCGTGGCCCTCTGTACGGTGTGTGCACGGAAAGGGGTTAACAACTTACTAAACCATACCCTACCCGTGGCAGGGACAAGTGGCAGCACGATTCAAGTATGGGGGTTACCGGAACAAGACTCGATCTATGGTCGACTCAGGAGGCTTATGTTTCCTGCAGGGGTTAGCACAACAAAGTATTCTTTCAATCATATCACCAGGACAGGGCCACAACCCTTGCCTGTTTCCACATATATCACATGACACCACCGTGTCAAAAATGGCCCGTGCCCACCGGCACGTCCAAGCAGGAGCACACTCCTGGACTTTCACAATTTATGCATAATAGAACTAGAGTAGAATGCATGCAAAAGAAAATATGCACATGACCATGTATGCATTACTAGCATTATGCAAGTTAAATTTAAATTCAACATAGTCAAGCTTAAACTATCCTAGCAAATAATTCACTATGCAATCATCATATCAAGTGTTCAAGATGCTTGCCTTGAACATGCAGAAGCATTGGGTGCATACCAAAAGTTTTGAAAATATTTTCTCCCCTCCATTTCCTATTTCAAAATACTTAAATCACCACACAATTCAAAGACAGTGCTAAAAAATATTTCAAATGTTTTTGAAATAAATACTAAAATACACTAGGGAATGTTTAAGAAATAACAGAAAAAGAATTAATTTATTTAGAGTTCATATGAATTAGTTATGGAATTACTAAGATGGAAAACATGATTAAAAGCAATATTAAATTCATTAAACAGAAACTATGCACAGTAAAAATGTTCACTTAATTTAGATAAACAGAGCATGATTTTAGAAACCTACAGAAAATTGAATTACCAATTTTAGGGTAGAAATGGCTACTATGGAATTATTTGAATATATGCCGAAAGGAAAAAGGAAGGGATCAGAATTGCGCCCTGAGCGCTGAATAGTAATTGGGCCGGCCCGGCGGCTCAGCTTCGCCAGCAGAGGGGCGATGGGAGGCTGACTGCCGGGTCCCGCTTGTCGGGTTTAAGCGGTGTCGCCGTCTCTCTCCCGCGACAGAGCGGGGCGGCGTTCCGGCGAACTTTGCCGGCGAATGGTGGGGCCCCACGGCGAGCCGATCCCACTTCCGAGTCCAGGAGACCGAGGCGGTCCCACCGGTACCCGTTGTGGTCGCTGGAGTTGACGGGGTCGCCGACGGCGAGCTCTCCCGCGGAGCTCCGACGAGACCCGAAGAGGGCTTTCGCCTATGAGCTCGCTCCGGTGAAATTGACGAGGGGGAAGCATTAACGGGTCTGTGTTGAAGCTCTGGGTGCTGGTAGTGGAGAGGGGGAGGCTCGGGTGGCGTTGGAACCATCGAGGAGGCGGCGGTGGCACAAGCTGCCGGAGACGAGGGAGATGACCGTTTTCGGTCATTTGAGTGCTTAGGGAGGCTTGGAGAGGAGTGAGGGGAGGTGCCAATGAGGAGAGAGAGCTCGGGGAGGGAATTTATAGGCGGGAGCGACATGGTGCCGTGGCTTCCAGAGGGAGGCACGTCAGCGGCGCCATTAACATGATAGGTGAGGTCGTTGGGTGGCCGGTGAGGGTCGGTGAGGACGGTGGCCGGCCGCAGTTACTTCCCAGACGAGCTGGCTGGCCCCGGGTAATGCCAGGTGGCTCAGACGGTGCCGTCCACGGGCAGACAGCGGCGGTGGCCATTAACGACGCATGAGGGCGGTGGCGAGGCCGTTGGTGGACGGCGGGGTTCTGTGGGGACGGCGGCCGCCCATATTAATGCCAGGGGGAGGCCGGTTGACTCAGGGTGAGCCGCGTGTCTCGGCGGTGGCGAGGTTGGTGGTGGACGGCGGCGGCGCGGATGGGCTCAGGTGCTTGGCACTTAAGGCGAGGAGGTGGTGGCGTCTGTGGATTGGGCCAGGTGCCCCTGGTCGGTGCTGACAGTGACGTGCGGCGGTCGGTGGCGGCGCTGGCCAGCGTGGACGGCGCTAGAGGACGTGGGGGAATGTCGGCAGTGTTGCAGGTGGTCGATCTGATCTAGGGATGGATCAAGATGAGAGGGGGAAGCAGTAGAGTGGCGACAGGAGCTTGATGCCAGCGACTGCAATACGCGTGCTCTGGCCACGCTCTACGCACGCACGCCATTTGTTTGCTGAAATGCCAATGGCATCTACAGGCATTCGAACACGTTGCAACTTAGCAGGATGGTGCTTCTAGACATGAGAGGAATGATGGACATGCTGGTTTGGCTAAATGATCAAGTGTCCATAATGGTTTAGGAAGTGGCAAAATATTCTGTTATGCACACAAGGTGCTCGACAGAATGATAGAGCCATCTAGGAAACTTTGTTGGAAGTGAAACTTGGTAGGGTGGTGTCTCCTTACATGATATAGATGATGGTGGAGTTATTTTGGCAAAAGGAAAAACTTGATAGTGCAAGTTTTGAAGAATTTAGTTTCTGGACAGAAACTATAGATAGGTATTTGATGGACTTACAAAATTCAAATGTGTCTGACCTCTTGGAGTTAAGAGTTTGGTTGGAAGGACTATAAGGTGGACAAGTATCAAAAATTTTAGAGCAAGGAAAAATTGGGGTTGCAGTAGAAACCTAGAAAACGGACAGAAATAGAAATGAGGATGATTCACTCAAAATTTTCAAAGGGAAGGAATGGATTTTTGCAGAAAGGTGACCCATAGGCTACACATGACCTCTCATAATTTTTGTGGAATTTTTAGAGAATTATTTAAAATAGTTGTAGTGCAAATAGAAGCATATGAAGAAAAGAAAAAGCTATGAAAAGAATTTTCTATGGCAAAATTTTATTATGAAAATAATTCTTAATATTATTAAACAAGTAATGAAATGTTTTCAGATGACTATCAGAGCCCAGAAATTTACTGCAAAATTTCTATATGGAGGGAAGAAACCGGAAACAAAAGGTTCTAAAAACACTAAAGAACTCTTTGTAAATCAAAATTTTTGTTTCTAGCCAAATTTTATTTAATGAAAAAGTAATTAAATTTTTGGGGTTTTACAAACTCTACTCCCCTTAGAAAAATCTCGTCGTCGAGATTTGTTAGGGTAGCTATTAAAAATTTAGCCCACCCTTTCCGTGGAGATTCTGCTGAGCAAAAACAAACAATTCTAAAACCTAGCTCGGCACTGTTGACGTAAGGCTACTGATAATTGGTGCAACCACAGTGTGTTGTTACGACAAATTTGGAGAAAGTATAATTTCTAATTCCAAATTTGCTCGTCGTACTCCAGCGCACAGTGCTCTCTTTGGCTGACAGGTGGGTCCAGGACCCACTGTCAGTCTCTTTGCCTTCCTCTTCCTCCGGCTCTTCTTCTTTTTCTCTCTCCCGCGCGTGCTCACCGCACTATCTGCTGCTATGGCGTCTAGCGCGTAGGGTATCTAGGGTCGTACCGTGGTAGTGTGCGGCGTGCTGTCACTGGTAGCGTGCACTCACCTCGCGGGCCAGTGCCCTGTCGGTACTGCTTGCGGATTCGCCTCCGAACACCGGCGATCGAGCGACGAGCGGCGCTGGTGGACTACGCTCACCGTGCACCGAGCTCGGGCTATAAAACGATCACGGTTTTCTTCTCCTGCCTCGCACTTCACCTCACTTCTCTTCCTTCTTCTCCTTCTCCTTCTGGCTGAAAGAGCTCGAGACGAGGCATCAATGGAGGACGTGGGATCGGAGCTGATCACGATCCTTCTGGCCGGTATGCTGGCAGCATTGATCGGCTCCTCGCTTCTACTATGTGTGATGATCTTCGACGATCGCCGTGATGCTGCTGCTCGGGTGGTGGCTCTCCGAGGCGGTGGTGATCATCGGGACTAGGTAGCAGTGTCTGGTGCGAGAGAGAGTGTGTGTGCTCTGTGAAAACCCACGAGTTTTTCTTCTCTGGTGTGATGAGAGTGATCGAGTCGATGTATTAGGTGCTGACTGTGTGTGTGTGTGTGAGTTGCACTTAGTGCAGCTAGCAGAGCAGGTGTGGTCTTGTGCGGGATGCCGTGATGGCACGCGACTTGAATCTATGGTGGGAAAAGTCTTGTGAGGAAGGTCCTTAAGAAATTTCTCCTCTAAGTGTGGGCAAATCATCCTGATACATAAAATATCAGATAGGTAGATCCTGGTGAAAACAAGAAGTGTGATAGTAATGGACACGGTGCTCAGTGGGTGATAGTAGTTGGGTTGGAGCAGGGCTTTCTTTATAGGTAGCAGAGTCCTCCGTCACATGCTTGTGGATGGGACGACTCAGATATCGGCCGCAGGCACACGCCTTATAGGTCGACTGCTAGGTTTGGCACCAACTATCAAAACATGTCGGCTGGCCAGTGTGTAGGCTTATCGGATGAGATAGGCTCGTCTGTGGACAGGAAAAGTTATGGATGGTGTGGAAACCAAGGGATAGCGACCAGGCTAAGATAGGATTAGCCAATGGTCAGCCTGGCTCTGATACCAAGGCTGTCGGGGCCGGATTTCGGGAACACAATATTCCAGAAATTAACCCCTAGTGTCATCACCAGCCCAGGATTACTGTTACTGGTGGACACATCCTTGTTACAGATTACCAAGCATTTACAAGAATTTGATACAAGACCATAAAGGTCTACTGATACAACAATGACTCCGGTGGTGGATGAAGGAATTGGCTTGTGGATCTCCAACATCGATGGGGCTCCATTCCCACAGGAACAGCTGACCCGGATAACTCCTATCCCGCGTGGTTGCACTCCTAGGATTCGCACGGACGTCGCTGTGGTACTCCTCGCAGAACTCCTAACCTGGCCAAGTAAATAGCCAGGGACAAGCCTGTGAGTACGTTTGAATGTACTCGCAAACATCATGGACAAATGATATAACAAATGCAGCAAACAATTATACGGTCATGATGAAATAAACTATATGCATATGCTCATGATGGACTTATATTAACTGCATGCTGACAGGAATTAAAACATGGCATGGTGAATAATAGTTAGTGCAGAAAATAAATATTAGTATCAATAAAATATAAAAGAAATGCCGGTCGGATGTCAAGTGACACCACGGTCGGTCTTGAAAAGAAATGCCAGTCGGGTGTCCACAAGAGTAGTGGCGTGATAGAACCGCCTGAAACTCGAGGGACGCCACAAAAGGACTTAAAAAATAAAGGCGAGTGTCCGGGGTAGTCCAGCCAGCCCCTGAGACACTCTAAGAAAATAAAATAAGAGTAATGGGTTAGTCCACAATAATAATCATATCATCAAATATACTCATGGTAACACCAGTAGCAACGATAATTATCCTGCAAAATAACCCTGCTCAATTTTAAATATTTCCTCCGGAGACCGACTCTAAGACCGACACTTGACCAACCCAGACTGTAGTCCTTAACCGCGGACACGGCTATTCGAATAGGTTTCAAACTCTGCAGAGGGTGTACTCTTTACCCACAAGTATAGGATTTCTTTAGTCAGTATCGTGACACTGACTAATTCCCATTACGGTCTTTGGGATGAAAACACACCTAACCAGCACACACCAGAAAATCCGTTCAGATGCCAGGAATCACCCAAGGCATCGTCCCAGAAAAAATCTAAGTCGGAGAGGCTACAACCTCCAAGAGCATGGGATCACTATTTATACGCGCGGATTACAAGGGTACACTCCCTCTCGGCATCACGACAGTCGGAAACACCCATGCCCCCTTGACCCGATGACCGGATTTAGTCCACCGTCGTGGAAAAACCTCATCGTGGCCCTCTGTACGGTGTGTGCACGGAAAGGGGTTAACAACTTACTAAACCATACCCTACCCGTGGCAGGGACAAGTGGCAGCACGATTCAAGTATGGGGGTTACCGGAACAAGACTCGATCTACGGTCGACTCAGGAGGCTTATGTTTCCTGCAGGGGTTAGCACAACAAAGTATTCTTTCAATCATATCACCAGGACAGGGCCACAACCCTTGCCTGTTTCCACATATATCACATGACACCACCGTGTCAAAAATGGCCCGTGCCCACCGGCACGTCCAAGCAGGAGCACACTCCTGGACTTTCACAATTTATGCATAATAGAACTAGAGTAGAATGCATGCAAAAGAAAATATGCACATGACCATGTATGCATTACTAGCATTATGCAAGTTAAATTTAAATTCAACATAGTCAAGCTTAAACTATCCTAGCAAATAATTCACTATGCAATCATCATATCAAGTGTTCAAGATGCTTGCCTTGAACATGCAGAAGCATTGGGTGCATACCAAAAGTTTTGAAAATATTTTCTCCCCTCCATTTCCTATTTCAAAATACTTAAATCACCACACAATTCAAAGACAGTGCTAAAAAATATTTCAAATGTTTTTGAAATAAATACTAAAATAAACTAGGGAATGTTTAAGAAATAACAGAAAAATAATTAATTTATTTAGAGTTCATATGAATTAGTTATGGAATTGCTAAGATGGAAAACATGATTAAAAGCAATATTAAATTCATTAAACAGAAACTATGCACAGTAAAAATGTTCACTTAATTTAGATAAACAGAGCATGATTTTAGAAACCTACAGAAAATTGAATTACCAATTTTAGGGTAGAAATGGCTACTATGGAATTATTTGAATATATGCCGAAAGGAAAAAGGAAGGGATCAGAATTGCGCCCTGAGTGCTGAATAGTAATTGGGCCGGCCCGGCGGCTCTGCTTCGCCAGCAGAGGGGCGATGGGAGGCTGACTGCCGGGTCCCGCTTGTCGGGTTTAAGCGGTGTCGCCGTCTCTCTCCCGCGACAGAGCGGGGCGGCGTTCCGGCGAACTTTGCCGGCGAATGGTGGGGCCCCACGGCGAGCCGATCCCACTGCCGAGTCCAGGAGACCGAGGCGGTCCCACCGGTACCCGTTGTGGTCGCTGGAGTTGACGGGGTCGCCGACGGCGAGCTCTCCGGCGGAGCTCCGACGAGACCCGAAGAGGGCTTTCGCCTATGAGCTCGCTCCGGTGAAATTGATGAGGGGGAAGCATTAACGGGTCTGTGGTGAAGCTCTGGGTGCTGGTAGTGGAGAGGGGGAGGCTCGGGTGGCGTCGGAACCATCGAGGAGGCGGCGGTGGCAGAAGCTGCCGGAGACGAGGGAGATGACCGTTTTCGGTCATTTGAGTGCTTAGGGAGGCTTGGAGAGGAGTGAGGGGAGGTGCCAATGAGGAGAGAGAGCTCGGGGAGGGAATTTATAGGCGGGAGCGACATGGTGCCGTGGCTTCCAGAGGGAGGCACGTCAGCGGCGCCATTAACATGATAGGTGAGGTCGTTGGGTGGCCGGTGAGGGTCGGTGAGGACGGTGGCCGGCCGCAGTTACTTCCCAGACGAGCTGGCTGGCCCCGGGTAATGCCAGGTGGCTCAGACGGTGCCGTCCACGGGCAGACGGCGGCGGTGGCCATTAACGGCGCATGAGGGCGGTGGCGAGGCCGTTGGTGGACGGCGGGGTTCTGTGGGGACGGCGGCCGCCCATATTAATGCCAGGGGGAGGCCGGTTGACTCAGGGTGAGCCGCGTGTCTCGGCGGTGGCGAGGTTGGTGGTGGACGGCGGCGGCGCGGATGGGCTCAGGTGGTTGGCACTTAAGGCGAGGAGGTGGTGGCGTCTGTGGATTGGGTCAGGTGCCCCTGGTCGGTGCTGACAGTGACGTGCGGCGGTCGGTGGCGGCGCTGGCCGGCGTGGACGGCGCTAGAGGACGTGGGGGAATGTCGGCAGTGTTGCAGGTGGTCGATCTGATCTAGGAATGGATCAAGATGAGAGGGGGAAGCAGTAGAGTGGCGACAGGAGCTTGATGCCAGCGACTACAATACGCGTGCTCTGGCCACGCTCTACGCACGCACGCCATTTGTTTGCTGAAATGCCAATGGCATCTACAGGCATTCGAACACGTTGCAACTTAGCAGGATGGTGCTTCTAGACATGAGAGGAATGATGGACATGCTGGTTTGGCTAAATGATCAAGTGTCCATAATGGTTTAGGAAGTGGCAAAATATTCTGTTATGCACACAAGGTGCTCGACAGAATGATAGACCATCTAGGAAACTTTGTTGGAAGTGAAACTTGGTAGGGTAGTGTCTCCTTACATGATATAGATGATGGTGGAGTTATTTTGGCAAAAGGAAAAACTTGATAGTGCAAGTTTTGAAGAATTTAGTTTCTGGACAGAAACTATAGATAGGTATTTGATGGACTTACAAAATTCAAATGTGTCTGACCTCTTGGAGTTAAGAGTTTGGTTGGAAGGACTATAAGGTGGACAAGTATCAAAAATTTTAGAGCAAGTAAAAATTGGGGTTGCAGTAGAAACCTAGAAAACGGACAGAAATAGAAATGAGGATGATTCACTCAAAATTTTCAAAGGGAAGGAATGGATTTTTGCAGAAAGGTGATCCATAGGCTACACATGACCTCTCATAATTTTGGTGGAATTTTTTGAGAATTATTTAAAATAGTTGTAGTGCAAATAGAAGCATATGAAGAAAAGAAAAAGCTATTAAAAGAATTTTCTATGGCAAAATTTTATTATGAAAATAATTCTTAATATTATTAAACAAGTAATGAAATGTTTTCAGATGACTATGAGAGCCCAGAAATTTACTGCAAAATTTCTATATGGAGGGAAGAAACCGGAAACAAAAGGTTCTAAAAACACTAAAGAACTCTTTGTAAATCAAAATTTTTGTTTCTAGCCAAATTTTATTTAATGAAAAAGTAATTAAATTTTTGGGGTGTTACAAGGCACCACCCTCCAAAAGGTAATAGATGGTGTTGATGATGATGAACTCCTTGCTCTTGTGCTTCAAATGATAATCTCCCCAACACTCAACTCTCCTCACTGATATGGCTGTGGTGGAAGAAAGGATTGAGTGGAAAGCAACTTGGGAAGGCTAGAAATCAAGTTTCATATGGTAGGAATGGAATGGCTTGATCTCAGCACAAGGGTAGGTGGTTCTCTTCTCAGAAAGTGTATGGTAGGAGTGGTAGACTTTCTGATGGCTCTCTTCACGAATGAAGAGGGGGTGGAGGGGTATATATAGCCTCCACACAAAATCCAACCGTTACACACATATTTGACCAATCTCGGTGAGACCGAAGTGAAAACTCGGTCAGACCGAAAGTTCAAATATAGTGAACGTTGGGATTTTCGGTGGGACCGAAAATACCATCTCGGTGTGTCCGAAGTGAGTCAAAGGTTGGAGCTTGCCATCTCGGTGGGACCGAAATTAACAACTCGGATATTCCGAAGTGATGTCAATTGGTTACAGAAGGTTGGCAGTCCATTTTCGGTGAGATCGAAACTCAAAATCGGATGGACCGAGAAATTAGGGTTTGGAAGAATAACTGAGGTGGTTCATCTCGGTGGGACTGAGTTTGCAGAATCGGTTTGTCCGAGATTACTTAAGAGTGTGTTAAGTAGTGAAAGGTGCTGATAGTTGAGGGAGCTAGATCACCAAGCACTTGAGCAACCAGATCATTAACACAACCTCATCCCCTTTTAATAGTATTGGCTTTTCCTATGGACTCAATGTGATCTTTGATCACTAAACCAAAAATAGAGTCTTGAGCCTTTGCCAATGCTTGTCTTAGCATTTTGAGGGGTCCACTTCTTCAGACATTTCCATACCCATATCATCGAACTTCTCTGAAATGATTCTCAAGTAAATATTAGTTCAATGATATATATGTTGTTATTAATTACCAAAACCACCCGGGGATTAGTTGCACTTTCAATCTCCCCCTTTTTGGTAATTGATGACAACATATAGATCAAAGCTTCGACAGAGGATATAATCAATGAATGATATCGTCGCTTTGAGAAGTATGTGATAAACAAGAGCTCCCCCT
Source organism: Secale cereale (assembly GCA_902687465.1). NCBI lineage: Eukaryota > Viridiplantae > Streptophyta > Magnoliopsida > Poales > Poaceae > Secale > Secale cereale. The sequence goes on along the minus strand of LR738715.1, from coordinate 744,060,606 downwards.
AAATTTGTGCATTATTTAAAATTTGCGTTTGAATGCAAATGCACAATCGATTAGGATTATGGGTCACTCTTCCATGTCACATACATCTTGGTGGAGCGCACAAAATGATAAGAATGAATAACATGCACTCAATCACCAAGACAAGAGTAAATAGCCATACAATAAGGAATAGCATATGATAAGCATTAAGCACACATTAAAGCATAGTATGACCAAGCACTCATTAAGGTAGCATCAAACGTAGTAGCAAGCACACTGAAAGTTTCGAAAGACCAAAAGAAACCAATGTATCTCAAAGAAACCGGCAAAAGAACGAAAGACGAAAGAGCACTCTCTCTCTCGAAGCCCTGTGATCTATAACAATTTCTCCCCCTTTGGCAACAAGTTACCAAATAGTTCGAAAAGGTATAGAGCTAAGCGTCATTGCGGGCTCTGCTGGCGGCTCCCGTCTGGGTAGATGTCGGTGTAGAGATAGCTGCATCGGCGAAGACTTCTGCTGATGTCTGCGCTGGAGGAGTGGATGCTAGAGCTGTAGCAACTGCTGGAGCTGTAGCTGGTGCTGAAGTGGTAGCCCTGGAGTCAGTCACTGGGATAGCTGCAGATCTGGATCCTCTGGGAACCTGAGCAGTCTGGCGATGAGAGTCCTGGACTAGATCATCCTGCATGAGCTCTGCTCTCTCCTGCCTTGTTTCCTCCATGTCTGCCTCAAGCTTGTTGACGGACACCTGAATCTCTGTCAGCTTCACGTCCAGAGCGTGGATCTTGTCCTCAACAATCCTCTCTAGGCTCTCTTGAGATTGCTCAATGCTGGCCAGGCGTTGTTCAATCCTCTGGGTAGCTTCAAGAATTTGTTCTCCAAAGCTCTTTGGCTTAGCTGCTGCTGCTGCTGCCTCTTTGTCAGCTTTAGCCTTCTTCGCAGCTTCGATTTTGGCCTGTCCTTCAACTGAGGTAGGATCCTCTTCATCCATCACAACTACGTTGTCCTCATGCTCTGGCTACAGTGGCAAGTGCTTCCTATCCAACATGAATTTCCCTGTGCCAAACTTGGCATTGATGAGCATCTGAATTTGCGGGGCAAACCCACACGACCTCTTCTGGTCAGCTGCAGTCCTCTTAATGGTCTCTACCATTAAGTCCATCACCTTGAAAGGTGCCTTCTCATCGAGAATGTGCAGCATGTTGATAGAATAGCCTCGAATCATGCGGTGGTCTCCAGACTTAGGCATTAATGTATGCCTTAGAATAGTGTTAGTGGTGGTCAGACCTGCCTGGAGATAGTACACTGAGCCAAGCTTCCATCCTTCCAAATCAGCAGCGGGGATCTCCTTGTACATGTTCTTCATGGAATCATGACTCTTCTTAGGAATCCCATAGACATCAATGTCGTCCTCTCTCTGCACTGGAGCGTTCAGAAGTTCTGCCCATTCTTCAACAGTCGAAGAAAACCTTTGACCTTCAGTCATCCAGGTGATCTTGCCATCAGGATAGAAGTGGGCTGTGGCGTAGAACTGCATGATCATCTCGTCATTCCAAGTTGTCAGTTCTTGACCCACAAAATCAGCAACTCCACATGCAGTAAAGCTCTCATGCACATGGGGAAAGAAGTCCCGGTGCTCTTCACTGTCAATATACTTCCAGTCAACATACCTGGTGTCAGCAACAATGGGCTTCTTATCCATCAGCACGGTCTCATAGAAATCCTGCTGCTCTCTGGTGTGGAATCTGGGGTCCACAGCAGTCCTTCTCCTTACAGCATATGGATCAGACTATCTCCATAGCCTGAGACCTTTATCCTTCCTTGCCTTCATGTCCTCAGCTTGAGGATGAGCATCATTGTGGAGTGGCAACTTGGGACGGAGCTTAAGCAACACATGCTCTTCATCTGATTCAGACGGTGGCATCTCACCTTTGTTCTTCTCAGAAGCTGGAATGCTTCTGGTTGTTCTCTTGGGCTTGGCTGGAGCTGCCTTGGCTTGAGCAGGCTTCTTGGGCTTAGAGGAGGCTTGAGCCCAAATAGCATCACCCATGAACTTAGCTTTCTGAGGAGGAGGCTGGGGTGCATCTTCTTCTTCTTCTTCTGCAGCATCAACTTGAGGTTCAGCATATACTACCCTCTTCCTCTTGGAAGTCTTCTTCACCTTACTTGGAGCTGGCTCTTCCAAGTTGAGCTTCTTTGCAACTGCTGACTGCTTTACTTTGCTTGTGCCTTTCCTTGTCTGCTGCCCTTGGTGCTCTTTGGCAACCACATTCCTCTTTGGCTTGGAGGTAACTGCCTCAGCAACAAAGTCAGAGTCCTCATCATCAGAATTTCTCTTCTTCCTGGTTCTGGTGGCTGCAGGAGGCAAACCACTAGGGGTGCTCCTCTCACCATCATCACTGGAGCTGCTAGCAGGGCTTGTATCTGCCTCTGGAATCTCAGCAAAAGGTGACTCAGACCTGTTCTGGCTGTCACTGACATCTGACATGGCTGACAACCTGTGAAAAGATAAGGTATAGGCAGAGTAGAAGAGTTATCACAACTGCAGAGGTTTTTGCAAAAAAAAAATGAGTTCAAAACTTAGTTTTGAGTTTTCACAGAATGTATTTCGGTCAAACCGATTTTAAGTTTCGGTGAAACCGAAGTGTATACAGAGGCCTACACACCACTTTCGGTCAGACCGAAATGGGTTTCGGTCCTACCGATAACCTAGGGTTTCACTGAAACTACGTTTCGGTCACACCGATTTGCACAACTCGGTTAAACCGAATGATGCAGTGCAATGGCCAGAGGCCAAATCGGTCATTCCGAGTTTCAAAATCGGCTTCACCGAGATGCGTTCCGTGGAAACCTAAACCTAAGAATTTCGCTCGAAACTAGAGGATCTGATCTAATGTATAGGGAATATCTCAAACGTGGATTGAATCATGGCAAGCCTATCGTGCAAGAATCGGATGGGGAGCACGAAAGGGATCGGGACACACCCTAACTTGGTGGAGTCCCTCTACGGCGGCAACGGTGGAGATGATTACCGTTGACGGCGGCGGAGACCTGCGGCGAGGGCGCACAGGCGACGACGGCGACGATCCGTAGACCAGGGCGACGACAGCAGGGGTTTTGGGGGCGAACGGTTTGAAGAGTTAAATCGCGCGCAGCCCTCAGGTATATATAACCCCATGCTGTCGGTGGGACCGAGTTGAAAAACTCGGTGTCACCGAGATGTATAACTGCTGTGCAGTTATGCATATCGGTCAGACCGAGAATTTGAACTCGGTTTCACCGAGATGAAACCTAGATCAGTCTAAGCGTTTCGGTTGGACCAAGATTGAGAAGCCGGTCAGACCAAAATGGACTTAGAAGGTTTTGGAAGTCAGCCTTAGACGAATCGCTGGCTCCGAGTGCTCCTCACTCGGACTGTCCGAAAAAGACTTGTTCAAAGTTGTGATATGAGCATGAATAGAATTTGAGACAAGAAAGCATAGATAGCTAGGGAAGGTGCTTAGGCATTCTTGTCCATCCATTTGGCCAGAAAAATCAAAACAATCAAAACAACAAATGGATGTCCTTGAATGGATAAAATCATGCATTCAACATGCTCACACAATAAGATAGCAACTGAAATATGTGTCAAACATGCACAACCAACACTCTAGCTACTAGCACACAATTTGTCGATGACTAGGTCATCTATATATGAGTATATTGACTTAGGAGCCAAATGAGAACATTTGATCATAGGTCATACTCATCGTTTAAGCACAAGTGGGGTTACCACTTTTACATAAAGCATTTATGTGTTCACATCATTTGGAGATGCTTTAGCTCAATTTTTAGAGCAAAGCTCCCCCTAGATGTGAGAACCCCTTTTAAAGGGTCAAACTAACCTTGGGTTGTCGTAGAAGACTTCATGTAGATGTTGAAGATGTGGATGCTCAATGTTGATGTAGATCATCAAGAGTTGGGAGCAATCCTTTGGATTAGGGCACTTTCAATACCTACATGGGTTAGTCCCACAAGGAACAAACAAGAATATCCATAGACATAGATTGAAGTTCACAAAAGATGATGTCCATGAAAGCAATGATTACCTTGTCCCTTGACTTACCAACAAGAGGGTTTGTGACTCCATGAACTAGTGCATGATGTGGAAGTTGATTGCACAAGTTCTTGCCAAAATGAATATGAGTAAAGTTTGTTGGCGGAGTCACCCTCAAGAACCTTCTAGTTCTTCTTCTTTGGGATCCACATCATCTTGATGGGAATCCTTGGGGTTGTAGTTGAGCTTGACGAAGTAGAACTTGATGTGTCCTTGGGAACCCACTTGACCATGGCTTGAGGTGCTTCAATGAATGCATCAATCTCCTCTTGAAGCTTGTCCTTGGCCTTTAGCTTGTGGTCTTGTGGTGGAAGGTCATCTTGAGCTTGTTCCACATTGGAAGAAGTAGGATCATACTTCTCCTTTTGTGAAACAAACTGTGGAGTAGGGTATTGATGTAACACCCCAAAATTTTTGGTTTGGTTTTTACCAAATTCTTTAATTGATTTAAAGGAGGTTATTTGAAATTTTCCTTTTGAGAGACCCTCCTTCCCAAATTTTTGCTTTTGACAAATCTTTTTGAGCCCTTCTCAATTTTTGATTCTGGTCTTGAGGGTCTTTCAACTTGTGTTGGTTCAACACAATTACTCTTGGATCATTTTTACTATTTCTTTTGTTAAAAAGAATTCTTTTAAATCCTTGGATTTATCCTTCCCTATTCCAAGATGCTCTCTTACCATGACCTATGTGGATAACTTCCTTCCAAAACCCTCTTCCCTACCTTGGGGTCAGGTTAAGCATCAATTCCAGCAAGTTTCAACTTCCTCTAGATTTTTATTTCTATTTATTTAAACCACAAAATATTTTTCTGTCATTTATTTGGACCCTAGTGGTTTACAAAGGAACTACTAGATTCCTTTTGAATCTTTGCTCCAAATAAATTCCTAGGGCTAGTCCTTAGTACCCTCAACTCATATCCATCAAGACCTACTGGTCATCAGTTCAAAATTTTCAAAATATGCTTGCTGCAAGTTTGGAGCAGATTTGCTATTTTTGGTGAAATTCATCCTTTCTTCTTTCCAAAAATTCTGGGGAAATTCATACAACCTCCAGATGCATCAAGAGACCCCCTCACCAAGTCCCAGCTCAAGAAAAATCTTCCACATGCATCAAACATTTCATCAAGCACCTTACTTGCACTGTTTCTGTTAGGTTTCAGGGTTCAGTGTTGATCTTCAGTCGTCGGTGTCGTTTTCTTCAGTCGCCGTCGCCAATCTCGCCAGTGACTCGCTTGGCCTCTTGCTCACTGCTCCCTCTTCTTATCCATGCGCCGCATGGTCGGTTGGCTGGACGTGGGCGTCGGTGCTGAGCCGTCCCGTCGTCTCCGACGAGTGCAGCGGCGACAGTACCGCCCGTGGCGGCCATCAGGGATGAACTCTGCAACACGGCGCCGCTCCGCACCGCCCAAGCCACCGGTGGCCTCCGCGTGTCCATCCTTACCCCTGAGCGCGCTGCAGAACCGTCGCCATGGCCTGAGTAGCGCAGAGCGCGCTCTCTGCCGCCGACGAGCCCGTGAGCGCCGTTCCGTTGAAACAGCGGAGCAGGCCAAATGCAGACGAGCTTAGACGCGGAATGGAGCCAGTGGACCCCTCTGAAGATGCTCAGCCACCTAAACCACCAGCCCGACCCCTACCTCGCCGTAACCCCTCGCCGGAGATATTTCGCTCGCGGCACCTCCCTCGCCCGCCTATAAATAGGGCTCCAGAGGCGTTGTGAAGCCACCGCGCCCACCACACCTCACCACAGCCTCGCCAAAACCACTCAGGGGGCCTCGGAAGGGCCTTCTTCCCCAACTCCGGCCGCCCCGATCCGCTTCGGGCTCCGGCAAGGTTCGCTCTGGTGAGGGCACCTCCGCTCACCAAACTCGGTCAGCAACCTCCTAGTCCACCACCTAGTCTAACCCAAGCATCAATTTGCAGTCAGAGACCCCGTCCGGTGAGATCCATCACCGCCCGACACCGCCGTCCGCCGTAGAGGAAGTCGCCGTCGTTGTGGTGCCTCCCGTCGGTCTCTTCCACCACCCACCGACGCGGAAGAACCCCCTGAACACGCCGGTACCTCCCCCTCCCTCTGCCTCGCAGTAGTTCGTCGCCGGCGATCACCGCAGGTCTCTGGCGCCGGCGAGCTCTGTTCCCCTCTTTTAAACCTGACATGCGGGCCCCTCCTGTCAGCTTTCTCTTTTTATTCGAATCGTTTTCTGAAAACGCCTTCGGGCAAAGTGCGCTTTCCTTTTTGGTTCGGCGTATTTTCCTCCGAAGCGTTTTCTGTTTATTCAAACTACCCCCTGGATAGTTTCTGTTTCATTACAGACTAATCCCTGGGTTTGTTTTCTTTATAACTTTTAAACTAAAAAGGATTTTTAGTTGATTCCTTCTCTGTCATCTTCATAATTCTGCCTAGTTTTTTATCTTATTTATTTGAAAAATATTTGGAACACTTTTTGCGCATGCACGTATTTACGTAGTATTCGGTCTCTTTTATACCGTAGATACCGACGGAGGTGACGGAGCCGCAAACTTCGCCGAACTAGACTCCGACTACTCCGAACCAGGCAAGCATGTTTGAACTTTTGATATGATGAATGTATTTCATGTTTGCTAGTGTGGTCTTTCTTATGGCATGTTCATATAAGCATTGTTGAATGTTATATTTCATGCAAGGTGAGTTGCAAGTGAGCTACAAACTTGATGAGACCGTAATGTGGAGAAACAACCTAGTCATGTTGTGGCATGATAGGTTGCAGGCTGGTATTGTTGGAGCATGCCAGTTCTATAACAATTGTTTACTCCGGTGTCGACGTGGATCAAGTCTCGATCCCGTCCATTCCTCTTTTGTGCTGCCACATGTTTTCTTCAAAGAATACGGTTTAGTAAGTTGCAAACCTCTTTCTCGGTACACACCAAATAGAGAGGCCGCGATGAAGGTTCCATGGCCCTGGATTAAAGCCGTCATCCGGTCAGGGGGCATGGGTGTTTCCGGTTGGGACCGAGAGGGGGGCACCCCTTAGAGCGCGCGATATAAATTCGATCCCATGCTATTCGAGGAGTGTCCTCCCCGCCTCAGGAGTTTTTCTTGAACGTTGCTTAGGGTGATTCCTGGCAACGGAATGTGGAATGGGTGTGTACTGGCTAGATGTGTTTTCTTCTAAAATACCGTGAACGGAACTAGTCCTTGGTGACTACTGAAATCCGTTGGCTGTGGTAAGGTACAAACTCTGCAGAGTCAAAACCATTCGCATAATCAAGTCCTTGGACAAGGACGCCGGTTAGCAGATCCGTGTCAGTCTCAGTGTCAGCCTCTGTAGAATTAATATTTCTGACAAGGGTAAACCCGGTTGATCGTTACTTCTGTGAATGGACTAACCCGTTTACTTTTATGTGCCGAGTATTCCTTAGGACGGTGCTACCTCCAGGAACTACTCAAATTCTTCCTTGTTTGATATAAGCCCTTTATGTGATGTCGCTCAGACGTCCGACTGTGGCATTCATGTCATGTACTTTTGATATAAGCCCTTTATGTGATGTCGCTCAGACGTCCGACTGTGGCATTCATGTTATTTACTTTTGATATAAGCCCTTTATGTGATGTCGCTCAGACGTCCGACTGTGGCATTCATGTTATTTACTTTGGATATAAGCCCTTTATGTGATGTCGCTCAGACGTCCGACTGTGGCATTCTTGTTATTCACCTTTAATATAAGCCCTTTCTGCGGTGTCGCCCTGACGCCAGACTGTGGCACGTTTATTCTATTTTACCTTTCGAGGCGTCGCTCCAGACACCCGATTGGTCTTCCGCTATTTATTTATCTTGCAACACTAATTGAATTACTTACGTGTGCATTATTGCTCTTGTGCATCATGTTTGCATTTGTTATATCTTATGTCCAAACTGTCTTGCGAGTACATTCAAAGTACTCACCTGGCTTGTTGATTTGGCCAGATGTTGACGAAGGCGATCTTATGGATGAAGAATTCGATAGCGAGTCCGACGCCTAGAGGAGTCCCAGTCAGTCCCTTGCGATCCTGGAGTTGGTCACTTGTATTATATGCGCTTCCGCCACCATAATAAAATCATCAAGCCTCACTCCGGCGCTTGATGAGTGTAAGATATTGGAGTCACGCCACCCACACCGCTGTGACATATCCACTACCACCATATCCACGAGTTAGTAGTTATGCCACCATATCCAGTTGTGTCATATCCGCCTCTATGTATAATATTGGCGTGCTTGTAATAAATTGTTGAGCAACCTCAGCTCAACCCTGTATAATATTTAGCACTTCTGGATTTCTGTATCAAGGATTTGTCTGCCAGTATGGAGGAATTCTCTATACTAGTTTGATGAAAGGGGCGATTTTTCAATAAATGTTTTATTGGAAAACCGGTCCTGACAACCTTGGTATCAGAGCCAGGCTGACTGTAGGAAGCCACTAGGTGCACTCGCTAATCGGTTATTAGCGTAATAGGTGCTGTTTTAGCATATTGCAATTGTAGCAATTTTTCTGTTAGTCATCATAAATTTATGATTTGACTATCTGGAATTTTTGTCTACTTTTGTAGATGGCCGGCCGCGACTGCGAATCACAGGTGTTCGCCAACGTGCCTGAGGGGTTTATCAAACTCCTCGCCTCCATCGTCAAGATCGCGATCGGGCCATCGACTCGTCCAGAGTTCACACTCTACGAGCACAAGATCAGCGACATCGTGTCTATGCACCAGGCTGCGGTGCAATTCAAGGGAGGGCGTTCTGAATTACGCCGCTTCCGATTTGTTGGGAGGGCCATGCCTACAGAGAAGCATGCCATGCAGATGGCGGCCCGTGAGGCAATAGCACGTCTCCGGGATGCTCTTCCTTCGATGAAGGCTCGTCGCTACCGCTACCTCCCCTGCCACGTGCCGTACACTTGTCACTATGCATTCGCTTGCACTAGGGGAGAACGAGATGATGCTATTGAGATGCTTGTTGAGTATCTCAAGGCTCTTGAGGCAGCTTTTGATAACCTCGTGGACGACTTGGTGGCTGCCCGTATGGATTCAGTTCAGGGCTGTGTTGCCAACAGGAGGGAGCTGCTCCATACAGCACCACCACTGTCATACATCTCGTCCTCATCATCCTATGCACCTGCCATCCGAGCCACCGCTCGCCGCCTACCTACCACTGAGGAGTTTGACCAAGTCATTGCTCCTACCCCAGTTCGTGCTGCACTGCCTACCACTCCCATTTCAACCGCACGACCTAGTACCCCGCGCCTGGAACCTATTAGTGAGGAAGAAGTTGAGTCCCCAGCAGCACTGGGGCTTACCCTCGGCAGGCCGAAGGAAGTATTTACCATCTCCGATTGAGTGCGCCGAGCAGCCGTGCGATGTACCTGCTTGTATGATATGTTTTATATGTACATAGGCTTGGTGAGAAGTAGTTTGTGTGCGCATCATGTAGGGACTGGGAGAAGTGCACTAGCCTAAATAACAGGTCAGGAATGTGTACACACATCCTGAGTGAAGTATTGTATAATTATGGCTTGTTTGTAAGATACTGAGCGGTCCTTCTCCTTGCGCAATCAAGTGTTTTCTTGAAAAATCTTGGAGTTTTAAAATTTCTGCCTTCACAATATTAATTATTTTTACTACTCGGTTTTTCTCATGAGTTCTGCAAAATACCCCAGAGTGGAAAATGCATCGTCCCTGGACTCGTTCCATGCGAAGCCCTCCGGAAGAAAATAATGGTACCCAGGCAAGTAACGATTTCACACAGGGGCAGTCAAGTCAGCAAAACAGTGAAGCAGCACTTTCTCAAGTATGCCGCCTTTATGAGCAAAGCCAGCAGCAACATCAAGAAATGATGAACCATATTATCAACATGAGAAATCACCGTGAACCATACCAGCAGCATTCCAAGTTGGCTGAACTACAAAAGACGCGTCCCCCGACGTTCTCCCACACGGATAAACCCCTTGAGGCTGATGACTGGCTTCGAGACATTGAGAGGAAATTAATTATCGCACAATGTTCAGACCGTGAGAAAGTACTTTATGCACCTCACTACCTTACTGGAGCAGCTGCATCGTGGTGGGAAAATTTTCTACATATGCACCCCAATGAAAACAACATCACCTGGGAGGAGTTTAAGGAAAATTTTCGTGGGGCGCACATTCCCAGAAGTATTATGAAGATCAAGAAAAGGGAGTTTGATGACCTCAAGCAGAGAAGCATGTCAGTGACTGAGTACAACAGTCAGTTTACTCAACTATCTCGCTACGCCAACGAAGAACATATGACTGAGAATAAAAAGATGGAAAAATTTCTGGACGGCCTGGCACCAGCACTTAAATGCCAACTGGTCGTGCACACCTTTCCGGATTTCAAAACACTTGTGGACAAAGCTATTACCTTGGAGAATGAACGCCGTAGCTTGGAGGATTTTCGCAAGCGCAAGCGGGACAAGACTTCTCAATCTCGCGACAACCGGAACAAGATTGATTCTCGGAAAAATGGGGCGAACAAATCCGCAACCAATGTTCCCCGCTCAAACAAGAATTTTCATGCAAGGGATAAAGATTTTACGTATCACCCGGGCATTACTTGCTTCGCTTGTGGAGAGGAAGGACACTATGCCAAGCAATGCCCAAAGCCAAGAAACTCGGCCCCCAAGATAAATAATGGTGGAAATAATTCAGCCCCCAAGCGTAACAACTTCAATCCCAGCAACAATCACAAGAAGGGTCACGTGAACCTTGTGACCAAGGAAGAAGCGCAGAATGCTCCGGATATCGTACTCGGTACGTTTCCTGTCAACACAATACCTGCCACGGTTTTGTTTGATTCTGGGGCTTCTCATTCGTTCATTTCAAAGAAATTTGCTTTACAACATAATTTTTCAATTCTCCCCTTGGAAAATTCTATGACCATCAAGTCCCCCGGGATTAAGCAAATCACCCAGAGTTATTGCCAAGGTGTGATTATTGAGCTCGAGGGATTAAAGTTTCAAGCAAACCTCATTGTATTGGAAAATAAGGGATTGGATGTTATCCTAGGAATGGACTGGTTAACTACCAACAAGGGATTTATCGACTGTTTCAATCGAACTGTGATCCTCACTCATCACCAAGGGAAGACGATAAAAATTGCAGCTCAAGTAAGACCAGTATCATTGCGACCAAGATTGAACAAGGTGGATATTTCAGATTTAAATGAAGTTCCCGTGGTATGTGAGTTTCCTGATGTATTTCCTGAAGAGCTACCAGGCATGCCACCAGATCGAGAAATAGAATTCACTATTGAACTAGCACCTGGAACCACTCCCATTTACAAGAAACCTTACAGAATGGCACCTTCCGAGTTGGTAGAATTGAAGAAGCAAATAAAAGAATTACTGGACAAAGGATTTATCCGGGCCAGCTCCTCACCTTGGGGTTCGCCAGTATTATTTGCCAAGAAAAAGGACGGGACACTGAGATTATGTATAGACTATCGAGCACTAAACATGGTTACCATCAAAAACAAATATCCGATGCCACGGATAAATGATTTATTTGACCAGCTTGCACAAGCCAAGGTTTTCTCAAAGATTGATTTAAGGTCGGGATATCATCAATTAAAAGTACGGACAGAAGATATCCCTAAAACAGCATTCACTTCCAGATAGGGGTTATATGAATTTACAGTGATGCCATTTGGACTGACGAACGCCCCCGCATATTTTGTTCACCTCATGAACAAAGTGTTCATGAAATTTATGGACAAATTTGTTGTGGTGTTCATTGATGATATTTTGGTATATTCTAAAACACCAGAAGAACATGCTGAACATCTCAGAATTGTGCTGGGAGAATTAAGGAAGCATCAATTGTACGCCAAATTCAGCAAGTGTGAATTTTGGCTAAAACAGGTTGGTTTTCTGGGCCACGTATTAACCCAAGAAGGTGTTGCCGTAGACCCAGAAAAAGTCAAGGCTGTACTCGACTGGAAACCACCAGCCAACGTAACCGACGTACGAAGCTTTCTGGGAATGGCTGGATATTACAGAAGATTTATTGAAGGATTCTCCACCATAGCAAAGCCTATGACACAGCTACTCAAGAAGGATAAGAAATTTGTGTGGACTGAGGATTGCGAGAAAAGTTTCCAAGAACTCAAAAAGAGATTAACCACAGCACCAGTATTGGTCGTACCAGACATACACAAAAATTTTGAAGTATATTGCGACGCGTCCCGGAAAGGCCTCGGATGCGTATTAATGCAAGAAGGCAAAGTAGTCGCATATGCTTCCAGGCAACTGCGAAAGCATGAAGAGAACTATCCCACTCATGACTTGGAATTAGCAGCAGTTATTCATGCACTCAAAGAATGGAGGCACTTTTTGCTTGGAAATCGTTGTGAAATATATACAGACCATAAAAGCCTCCAATATATCTTCACACAACCAGAACTCAATTTGCGACAACGACGCTGGTTGGAACTAGTAAAAGACTATGATGTTGGCATTCACTACCATCCAGGAAAGGCAAATGTAGTGGCAGATGCTCTCAGCCGTAATCCAAGCTCCAGCAACGACAGTTCACAAAACTTGAGACCAGAATTTCAAAGGGAGTTTGCCAAACTCAACATGGTGTTGGTCACTGAAGGCTCTATATCAAATTTAGAAATACACCCCACCCTAATGGAACAAATTAAGAAAGCCCAGCATGGACACCCCAGCATCGAAGGCATAAAAAGAAAAGTAAGTCTGGGCAAAGCCTCAGAATTCGTCATAGACAATGAGGGGATATTATGGTACGGAGACAGGCTTTGCGTGCCAAATATAGAAGACCTCAAACAACAAATTTTGACCGAAGGCCATACCGCTCCATATTCCATCCACCCTGGAGGAACAAAAATGTACAAGGACATTCAGGAAAGATTTTGGTGGCACGGTATGAAGAGGGATATAGCCACATTCATTGCCTGTTGTGATTCATGTCAGCGCATTAAAGCCGAGCACCAAAAACCAGCAGGACTATTACAGCCAAACAAGATACCTGAATGGAAATGGGATGAGGTTGGAATGGATTTTATTATTGGACTACCTCAATCACGACACGGAAATGATGCCATATGGGTCATCACCGATAGGTTGACCAAGGTGGCACATTTTATTCCGGTAAAGACAACCCACACCACACAGAAGCTTGCCAAGCTTTACCTCTCCCGTATTGTTTGTCTACATGGAGTTCCAAGGACCATAATATCCGACAGAGGCACTCAATTCGTCTCTAGATTTTGGGATCATTTGCAACAAGCTCTGGGAACTCAACTAGTATTCAGCACGGCATACCATCCCCAGACTGGAGGACAGACCGAACGTGTGAACCAAATTTTAGAGGACATGCTGAGAGCATGTGTTCTCACTTATGGAACCAGCTGGGAAGAAAGCTTACCATATGCCGAGTTCGCATACAACAACAGTTACCAATCCAGTCTACAGATGGCACCTTTTGAAGCTTTGTATGGGCGAAGATGCCGTACCCCATTAAATTGGTCAGAGACAGGAGACAGCCGTATCTTCGGCCCAGACATGCTCAAAGAAGCTGAGGAGAAGGTTAAATTAATCAGGGATCGACTCAAGACAGCCCAGAGCCGACAAAAGAGTTATTATGACCAGAAACATCGTGAAGTCAGTTTTGAACCCGGTGACTATGTGTATCTAAGAGTATCCCCTATGCGGGGCCTGCAGCGATTCAAAATTAAGGGAAAGCTAGCACCACGTTTTATTGGACCTTTCCGTGTGACTGCATGAAGAGGCACAGTAGCCTACCAGCTAGACCTACCCAAAGAACTATCTGACGTCCATGACGTGTTCCACATATCACAATTGAGGAAGTGTGTAAGCAACCCAGAAAAGCGTGTATCTCATGAGAACATTGACGTGCAACCGGACCTCACCTACAGGGAACGTCCAGTAAAAATATTGGAGGAGTCTGAAAGGAGGACCCGTCAGAAGACAATTAAATTCTTCAAGGTTCAGTGGAGCAACCACACCGAAGATGAAGCAACTTGGGAGAGAGAGGATTTTCTTCGAACAGAGTACCCACACCTATTTGAGGATCAGCCGGAATCTCGGGGACGAGATTTTTCCTAAGGGGGTGGGTGTTGTAACACCCCAAAATTTTTGGTTTGGTTTTTACCAAATTCTTTAATTGATTTAAAGGAGGTTATTTGAAATTTTCCTTTTGAGAGACCCTCCTTCCCAAATTTTTGCTTTTGACAAATCTTTTTGAGCCCTTCTCAATTTTTGATTCTGGTCTTGAGGGTCTTTCAACTTGTGTTGGTTCAACACAATTACTCTTGGATCATTTTTACTATTTCTTTTGTTAAAAAGAATTCTTTTAAATCCTTGGATTTATCCTTCCCTATTCCAAGATGCTCTCTTACCATGACCTATGTGGATAACTTCCTTCCAAAACCCTCTTCCCTACCTTGGGGTCAGGTTAAGCATCAATTCCAGCAAGTTTCAACTTCCTCTAGATTTTTATTTCTATTTATTTAAACCACAAAATATTTTTCTGTCATTTATTTGGACCCTAGTGGTTTACAAAGGAACTACTAGATTCCTTTTGAATCTTTGCTCCAAATAAATTCCTAGGGCTAGTCCTTAGTACCCTCAACTCATATCCATCAAGACCTACTGGTCATCAGTTCAACATTTTCAAAATATGCTTGCTGCAAGTTTGGAGCAGATTTGCTATTTTTGGTGAAATTCATCCTTTCTTCTTTCCAAAAATTCTGGGGAAATTCATACAACCTCCAGATGCATCAAGAGACCCCCTCACCAAGTCCCAGCTTAAGAAAAATCTTCCACATGCATCAAACATTTCATCAAGCACCTTACTTGCACTGTTTCTGTTAGGTTTCAGGGTTCAGTGTTGATCTTCAGTCGTCGGTGTCGTTTTCTTCAGTCGCCGTCGCCAATCTCGCCAGTGACTCGCTTGGCCTCTTGCTCACTGCTCCCTCTTCTTATCCATGCGCCGCATGGTCGGTTGGCTGGACGTGGGCGTCGGTGCTGAGCCGTCCCGTCGTCTCCGACGAGTGCAGCGGCGACAGTACCGCCCGTGGCGGCCATCAGGGATGAACTCTGCAACACGGCGCCGCTCCGCACCGCCCAAGCCACCGGTGGCCTCCGCGTGTCCATCCTTACCCCTGAGCGCGCTGCAGAACCGTCGCCGTGGCCTGAGTAGCGCAGAGCGCGCTCTCTGCCGCCGACGAGCCCGTGAGCGCCGTTCCGTTGAAACAGCGGAGCAGGCCAAATGCAGACGAGCTTAGACGCGGAATGGAGCCAGTGGACCCCTCTGAAGATGCTCAGCCACCTAAACCACCAGCCCGACCCCTACCTCGCCGTAACCCCTCGCCGGAGATATTTCGCTCGCGGCGCCTCCCTCGCCCGCCTATAAATAGGGCTCCAGAGGCGTTGTGAAGCCACCGCGCCCACCACACCTCACCACAGCCTCGCCAAAACCACTCAGGGGGCCTCGGAAGGGCCTTCTTCCCCAACTCCGGCCGCCCCGATCCGCTTCGGGCTCCGGCAAGGTTCGCTCTGGTGAGGGCACCTCCGCTCACCAAACTCGGTCAGCAACCTCCTAGTCCACCACCTAGTCTAACCCAAGCATCAATTTGTAGTCAGAGACCCCGTCCGGTGAGATCCATCACCGCCCGACGCCGCCGTCCGCCGTAGAGGAAGTCGCCGTCGTTGTGGTGCCTCCCGTCGGTCTCTTCCACCACCCACCGACGCGGAAGAACCCCCTGAACACGCCGGTACGTCCCCCTCCCTCTGCCTCGCAGTAGTTCGTCGCCGGCGATCACCGCAGGTCTCTGGCGCCGGCGAGCTCTGTTCCCCTCTTTTAAACCTGACATGCGGGCCCCTCCTGTCAGCTTTCTCTTTTTATTCGAATCGTTTTCTGAAAACGCCTTCGGGCAAAGTGCGCTTTCCTTTTTGGTTCGGCGTATTTTCCTCCGAAGCGTTTTCTGTTTATTCAAACTACCCCCTGGATAGTTTCTGTTTCATTACAGACTAATCCCTGGGTTTGTTTTCTTTATAACTTTTAAACTAAAAAGGATTTTTAGTTGATTCCTTCTCTGTCATCTTCATAATTCTGCCTAGTTTTTTATCATATTTATTTGAAAAATATTTGGAACACTTTTTGCGCATGCACGTATTTACGTAGTATTCGGTCTCTTTTATACCGTAGATACCGACGGAGGTGACGGAGCCGCAAACTTCGCCGAACTAGACTCCGACTACTCCGAACCAGGCAAGCATGTTTGAACTTTTGATATGATGAATGTATTTCATGTTTGCTAGTGTGGTCTTTCTTATGGCATGTTCATATAAGCATTGTTGAATGTTATATTTCATGCAAGGTGAGTTGCAAGTGAGCTACAAACTTGATGAGACCGTAATGTGGAGAAACAACCTAGTCATGTTGTGGCATGATAGGTTGCAGGCTGGTATTGTTGGAGCATGCCAGTTCTATAACAATTGTTTACTCCGGTGTCGACGTGGATCAAGTCTCGATCCCGTCCATTCCTCTTTTGTGCTGCCACATGTTTTCTTCAAAGAATACGGTTTAGTAAGTTGCAAACCTCTTTCTCGGTACACACCAAATAGAGAGGCCGCGATGAAGGTTCCATGGCCCTGGATTAAAGCCGTCATCCGGTCAGGGGGCATGGGTGTTTCCGGTTGGGACCGAGAGGGGGGCACCCCTTAGAGCGCGCGATATAAATTCGATCCCATGCTATTCGAGGAGTGTCCTCCCCGCCTCAGGAGTTTTTCTTGAACGTTGCTTAGGGTGATTCCTGGCAACGGAATGTGGAATGGGTGTGTACTGGCTAGATGTGTTTTCTTCTAAAATACCGTGAACGGAACTAGTCCTTGGTGACTACTGAAATCCGTTGGCTGTGGTAAGGTACAAACTCTGCAGAGTCAAAACCATTCGCATAATCAAGTCCTTGGACAAGGACGCCGGTTAGCAGATCCGTGTCAGTCTCAG
This sequence comes from Secale cereale, assembly GCA_902687465.1. NCBI lineage: Eukaryota > Viridiplantae > Streptophyta > Magnoliopsida > Poales > Poaceae > Secale > Secale cereale. The sequence goes on along the minus strand of LR738715.1, from coordinate 744,043,513 downwards.
TGTCAGCCTCTGTAGAATTAATATTTCTGACAAGGGTAAACCCGGTTGATCGTTACTTCTGTGAATGGACTAACCCGTTTACTTTTATGTGCCGAGTATTCCTTAGGACGGTGCTACCTCCAGGAACTACTCAAATTCTTCCTTGTTTGATATAAGCCCTTTATGTGATGTCGCTCAGACGTCCGACTGTGGCATTCATGT
>LR738715.1:743966937-744043247 GCA_902687465.1 Secale cereale | reverse complement strand
GACTGTGGCACGTTTATTCTATTTTACCTTTCGAGGCGTCGCTCCAGACACCCGATTGGTCTTCCGCTATTTATTTATCTTGCAACACTAATTGAATTACTTACGTGTGCATTATTGCTCTTGTGCATCATGTTTGCATTTGTTATATCTTATGTCCAAACTGTCTTGCGAGTACATTCAAAGTACTCACCTGGCTTGTTGATTTGGCCAGATGTTGACGAAGGCGATCTTATGGATGAAGAATTCGATAGCGAGTCCGACGCCTAGAGGAGTCCCAGTCAGTCCCTTGCGATCCTGGAGTTGGTCACTTGTATTATATGCGCTTCCGCCACCATAATAAAATCATCAAGCCTCACTCCGGCGCTTGATGAGTGTAAGATATTGGAGTCACGCCACCCACACCGCTGTGACATATCCACTACCACCATATCCACGAGTTAGTAGTTATGCCACCATATCCAGTTGTGTCATATCCGCCTCTATGTATAATATTGGCGTGCTTGTAATAAATTGTTGAGCAACCTCAGCTCAACCCTGTATAATATTTAGCACTTCTGGATTTCTGTATCAAGGATTTGTCTGCCAGTATGGAGGAATTCTCTATACTAGTTTGATGAAAGGGGCGATTTTTCAATAAATGTTTTATTGGAAAACCGGTCCTGACAATTGACCTTCTTCCCACTCAACACCTTCGGCGTTGAACTTTCGCTCAAAACCAATCCCTTGATTCTTCCGGTGTCTTCCTTGTTTGCGAACAATCTCCTCAAAGTTTTTGCTTCCGGCAAGACTCTTGTAGACACCTTTCTCTATGATTTCCTTCAATAAGCTATTTTCTTGCTCAAGTGTAACTTGGCTTGAAACATTGTTAGTGGAATCAAGAGAACTACTAGAAGCAACAATATTGGATTTAACATTGTTATTGTTACTACTAGAGGAAGAATTTTTCTTATGCTTGTCATGCTTAGTCTTAATAGGTGGCAAGAAATTAGACAAGAGAAGTCGTTTGGCAAGATATGAAGAACTTTTCTTTCGAAGATCGTCATTGATCGCTTTTAGAAACTCATGTTCTTGCTCTAGAGTGAGCTTCTCGAAGCGTAGCTTCTCATGAGATCTTAGGAGCTCTCTATGATCTTCTTGAGTTGTTTCATGAGCTAACTTAAGAGTGTTTAGTTCTTTAGTTAGACGCTCAATCTCCTTCATAGCATTGTCATTCGACTCTTCTCGACTATAAAGACTACTAGCATTTTCATCATTACTAAGCTCACTAGATTTATCATGCAAGAGCTCATCTTCACCAAGTAAGTCATCCTCATCACTATCAAAGTCAATGAATTCAGGGTGTGTTACCTTGGGGCCTTTAGCCATGAAGCATCTTCCAATTCCCTCATTTGGTGAATCAAATAAGTCGTAGGAGTTGGAGTTGGAGGATACGAGTGCAAGTCCGGCAACACCTTCATCTTGACTGTAGTCGGAGTCGGAGTGATAGCTTCCATCGGATTGATTGTCGGAGTCGGAGCCGGAGACCCATTCACCTACATGAGCTTGATGTCTTCTTCTTGTGTAGCTTCTTGATGACTTGTCTTTCCTCTCCGAATCCTTGCTTCTCCGAGAGGGTCTTCGTTCATAACGATCATCTCTACTCCTCTCTCTCCGAGGTGACTCATCTTTTGCTCTTCTTCTTGGAGATTCTTCTCTTCTCTTGTGGGGAGCCGTACACTCATTTGAGAAGTGTCCGGGTCTTCCACAATTGTAGCAGTTTCGATCACGACTAGAAGATCTCTTTTCATCATATGATCTAGACTTTGAGCTTCTTTCTTTGCCTCTATTCTTGTAGAACTTGTTGAAGTTCTTGACCATTAGGCTTATCTCTTCATTGGAAATTAGCTTGTCACTTGAGGTAGTAGGAGCATCACTTGTAGCTTTGTAAGCACCACTTGACTTATTGTGAAGCTCTTCCTTATCCTTAAGTGTCATCGATCTCATGAGCAACAATTCTTCCAATGACTTCAGTTGGCTTGAGAGTCTTGTAGTTTGGCATCATTTGGATCAAAGTGCACACGGTGTCATACTTTCCATCCAAAGCTCTGAGAATCTTCTTAATGATGAATCGGTCGGTCATTTCTTCGCTTCCTAAGCCGGCAATATCATTTGTGATGAGAGCAAGCCTAGAGTACATTTCAGCGACTCCTTCACCATCCTTCATCTTGAACTTGTCAAGTTGACCTTGAAGAATATCTAGCTTTGATTCCTTCACAGATTCAGTACCTTCATGCATTTCAACCAAAGTATCCCAAATCTCTTTAGCATTCTCAAGACGGCTGATTTTGTTGAACTCTTCGGGACACAAAGCATTGAAGAGAATGTCACAAGCTTGAGCATTGTTTTGCAACATCCGCAACTCTTCCGGTGTAGCTTCGCGATACGGAACTTTTCCTTCTTCGAAGAAATCACCTTGCATACCAACACAAATAATGCCCCATGCGGCTGGGTTATGACCAAGAATATGCATTTTCATTTTATGCTTCCAACTAGCAAAATTTGTACCATCAAAGTAAGGACCTCTACGATAATTACCCTCACTAGACGCCATACTCTCCTAGGTTGTGAAACCAAGCTTATGGAGTCCAATGTAATGGAAACCAAAACAATGGAGACCAAAGCTCTGATACCACTTGTAGGATCGAAAGTATGTCTAGAGGGGGGGTGATTAGACTACTTGACAATATAAAAAATCTGCCTTTAGATCATGCAATGTTTTTGGCAGTTTCACAATTAAGATCAATTCAAGTAACACCCTACACATGCAATTCTAGAGTAATAGCAGCGGAAAGTAAATTGCACATGTAAAAGAGAGGTGGAGAAGATCAAACGCAGTTTGGTGACACGAAGATTTTTGTCGTGGTTCCGATAGGTGGTGCTATCGTACATCCACGTTGATGGAGACTTCAACCCACGGAGGGTAACGGCTGCGCGAGTCCACGGAGGACTCCACCCACGAAGGGTCCACGAAGAAGCAACCTTGTCTATTCCATCATGGCCTACGCCCACGGAGGACTAGCCTTACTCGGGGTACATCTTCACGAAGTAGGCGATCTCCTTGCCCTTACAAACTTCTTGGTTCAACTCCACATCTCAAAGACGGAGGCTCCCAAGAGACACCTAACCAATCTAGGAGTCACCACCCTCCAAAAGGTAATAGATGGTGTTGATGATGATGAACTCCTTGCTCTTGTGCTTCAAATGATAATCTCCCCAACACTCAACTCTCCTCACTGATATGGCTGTGGTGGAAGAAAGGATTGAGTGGAAAGCAACTTGGGAAGGCTAGAAATCAAGTTTCATATGGTAGGAATGGAATGGCTTGATCTCAACACAAGGGTAGGTGGTTCTCTTCTCAGAAAGTGTATGGTAGGAGTGGTAGACTTTTCTGATGGCTCTCTTCACGAATGAAGAGGGGGTGGAGGGGTATATATAGCCTCCACACAAAATCCAACCGTTACACACATATTTGACCAATCTCGGTGAGACCGAAGTGAAAACTCGGTCAGACCGAAAGTTCAAATATAGTGAACGTTGGGATTTTCGGTGGGACCGAAAATACCATCTCGGTGTGTCCGAAGTGAGTCAAAGGTTGGAGCTTGCCATCTCGGTGGGACCGAAATTAACAACTCGGATATTTCGAAGTGATGTCAATTGGTTACAGAAGGTTGGCAGTCCATTTTCGGTGAGACCGAAACTCAAAATCGGATGGACCGAGAAATTATGGTTTGGAAGAATAACTGAGGTGGTTCATCTCGGTGGGACTGAGTTTGCAGAATCGGTTTGTCCGAGATTACCTATGAGTGTGTTAAGTAGTGAAAGGTGCTGATAGTTGAGGGAGCTAGATCACCAAGCACTTGAGCACCCAGATCATTAACACAACCTCATCCCCTTTTAATAGTATTGGCTTTTCCTATGGACTCAATGTGATCTTTGATCACTAAACCAAAAATAGAGTCTTGAGCCTTTGCCAATGCTTGTCTTAGCATTTTGAGGGGTCCACTTCTTCAGACATTTCCATACCCATATCATCGAACTTCTCTGAAATGATTCTCAAGTAAATATTAGTTCAATGATATATATGTTGTTATTAATTACCAAAACCACCCGGGGATTAGTTGCACTTTCAGATGTGCATATAGGAAATTTGCTTTTGAATGCAAAGGCACATGACAGGTTTTGCTTTGTGGAGATCTCCCTCAATCTTATGAAGACAAACCATCATGCATACACAAATGTAGTGAAGATAATGATATGCATAACAAAAAAAGGGCGTCTGTTGAATGACTTCATAAGCAGGATAGATATTTAACCAACTAGAAGAAATAGCAGCAAATGTAGTAGACGACCATCAAGTTTAACTGTTACAACTCAAGAGCCAAATGTTTTGAAATGAGAGTTGTAAGTACTTAGGAAAAAAAATAAGGCACCCGACCCATATATGGACCCGCTTGAAGACTATCAACTCATATGCTTCTCCCCCTTTTGTCAGTAAGGACCAAAAAGGTTTGAAGACATAGAGTATCTATGCATTCCTAGGCGGTGAAGATGTTGGTGCAGTCGGGTCGACGTTGGAGTTGGGCGGTGCAGAAGGGCCTGAGGCGGAGTCGTGATGCACTGAAGTGATTGCTGGAGAAGTGGCGTCGTCTTCTTCATCGATGGCAAGAGCAACAACAGTTGCAGCCGAAGATGAGTACTCCGAATTTTCAATTGAGGGAGTCGGACACCAAGTCGCAGATTGTGGAGGCATGGAGTCAAACTTGAAGCGCTCGGTAAAGCCATCTGCTTGAAGATCATCTCCAGAGCAGAGCAATGTGAGGCTCTTCCAGGACCGCCGACAGGCTTCATGAGAAACGAAGGTGTTCTCAGTAGCCAAGCTGCGAATGCGATTCATGTCAGTGAGAAGACTTTGCATCTGCCGCTTCAACCAATCATGGTGCTTATCCTGCTTCTGGTTAAGTGAAACTAGAAGCTCTCGGTCATTGAGGACACGGGGACGCTTCTTAGGCCTTTGAGAAATTGTGCTATCAGTGGAATCAGTGTTGTCACGATGCGGTAGGCGCAGATTTCCAGCCAGAGGATAAGCAGAGACATTTTCATTGGGCACATGGATACCTTCAACATGCTGCGTGAAGCTTTGATTATCAGCATTGAGCAGTTGAAGTAGTTGTTTGGCAGGGTCAGGATAGATGGCTTCAGAAGACATATCAACCTCAGGCAAAAAGACAACATGATTGCATGCAGAGGCTTGATAGTCGATATTGGAGTGAAGCTAAATGAGCCGCATTATCCATGGAGCATAAAACTTGAGACCAAACAGATCAATACCAGTCGTAGATAGTTGACGAATGAAGAAGGCATGCGCATTGAATCTGATGCCATTGAGAATGTAAAATACCAAAGTCTTCATGGAGCCTTCCAGTTTGGCTTCAGAAGAGTGTCCCTTAATTGGCCAGAGAGTATGCCTCAGAATATGGTAGATGGTGCGAGGCAGATACTCAAGGTCCTTGATGAAAAAATCCTTTGGATAATCAGCTTCCAGGGGAAATGGCTTCATCATACTAAGCATTTCACTCATGTTGGGCTCAACCTTTTTGAAGATGCTCTCCAGTTCCTTTTGTTAAAGTGAACAACCTGGCTCGTATAACTCACCAGGAGTAGACAGGGAAGTAATTGTTGGAAATATGCCCTAGAGGCAATAATAAAAGAGTTATTATTATATTTCCTTGTTCATGATAATCGTTTATTATCCATGCTATAATTGTATTGATAGGAAACTCAGATACACGTGTGGATGAATAGACAGACTTTGTGTCCCTAGTGAGCCTCTACAGGACTAGCTCGTTGATCAAAGATGACCGCGGTTTCCAGGTCATAGACATGAGTTGTCATTTGATAACGGGATCACATCATTAGGAGAATGATGTGATGGACGAGACCCAAACGTTAACATAGCTTTTGATCGTGACAGTTATCGCTATAGTTTTCTGCATGTCAAGTATAAGTTCCTATGACCATGAGATCATGTAACTCACTGACACCGTAGGAGTGCTTTGTGTGTACCAAACGTCACAACGTAACTGGGTGACTATAAAGGTACTCTACAGGTATCTCCGAGGGTGTCTGTTGAGTTGACATGGATCGAGACTGGGATTTGTCACTCCGTGTGACGGAGAGGTATCTCCGGGCCCACTCGGTAATACGTCATCTCAATGAGCTCAAAGTGACTAAGTGGTTGGTCACGGGATTATGTATTACGGTAACGAGTAAAGAGACTTGCCGGTAACGAGATTGAACTAGGTATAGAGATACCGACGATCGAATCTCGGGCAAGTAACATACCGACGAGACAAAGGGAACTGTATACGGGATTGCCTGAATCCTTGACATCGTGGTTCATCCGATGAGATCATCGAGAAACATGTAGGAACCAATATGGGTATCCAGATCCCGCTATTGGTTATTGACCTGGGAGTGTCTCAGTCATGTCTACATGGTTTCCGAACCCGCAGGGTCTACACACTTAACGTTCGGTGACGCTAGGGTTGTTAGTGAGAAAAGTGTATGGTTACCGAAGGTTGTTCGGAGTCCCGGATGAGATCCCGGACATGACGAGGGTCTCCGGAATGGTCCGGAGACGAAGATTGGTATATAGGATGAAAGGTTTCGGAGTACCGGAAGTGTTCCGGGGAGCATCGGGAAATCGGCGGAGTACCGGAAGGGGTTTCGGAGGGTCCGGAAGTGGTTCTGGGCCTAGTGGGCCACAAGGGGGAACACCACAGCCCTCAGGGGGCTGTGCGCCCCCCTGGGCCCTCTCCTCATGCGGCTAAGGGGGTGGGACCCCCTAGGGCTGGCCGCACCCCTTGGCCTTGGGGGGCAAGGCACCTAGGGGGGGAAACCCTAGGGCCTGGCCGCGCCCCCCTGCCCTGGCCGCCGCCCCCTCCCCTTGCCCTGGCCGCTGGCCCCTAGGGGGAAACCCTAGGGCGCCCTCACCTCTCCACCCCCCCTATATATAGTGGGGCAAAGGGAGGGCAGCCAACACAGTTTGTGCCTCGGTGCTGCCCTCCCTCTCCCGTTACATCTTCTTCTCCCGCGGTGCTTAGGCGAAGCCCTGCTGGAGTTCTTCTCCACCATCACCACCACGCCGTCGTGCTGCCGGTTCTCCATCAACCTCTCCTCCACCCCTTGCTGGATCAAGAAGGAGGAGACGTCCCCGAGCCGTACGTGTGAAGAACGCGGAGGCACCGTTGCTTCGGTGCTAGGTCTTCGGCGATCTGAATCGCGACGAGTACGACTCCATCATCCGCGTTCATAACGCTTCCGCTTAGCGATCTACAAGGGTACGTAGATCACACTCTCCCCTCGTAGTTGCATCTACTAGATTGATCTTGGTGAACGGTAGAAAATTTTTTGTTTCCCATGCAACGTTCCCCAACAGTGGCATCATGAGCTAGGATCTTGCGTAGATGCTTTCTCGAGTAGAACACAAAAGGGTTTGTGGCGTTGATGTTTAAATTGCTGCCCTCCTTAGTCTTTCTTGATTCAGCGATATTATAGGATGAAGCGGCCCGGACCAACTTTACATGTCCACGTACATGAGACCGGTTCCATCGACAGACATGTGACTTTTGTTGCATAAGATGGCTGGCGGGTGCCTGTCTCTCCTATCTTAGTTGAATCGGAATAGAACAAGGCGGTCCTTGTAGAAGGTTAAATAGCAACTTGAATATCACCGTTGTGGTTTTGCGTAGGTAAGAAACGTTCTTGCTAGATACCCATAGCAGCCACGTAAAACATGCAACAACAAATTAGAGGACGTCTAACTTGTTTTTGCAGGGTATGCATGTGATATGATATGGCCAATGACATGATGAATTATATTTGATGTATGAGATGATCATGTTGTAATAGTTAATATCGACTTGCATGTCGATGCATACGGCAACCGGCAGGAGCCATAGGGTTGTCTTTAATTTTTGTATGACCTGCGTGTCAATCATTAAGCGCTTTGTAATGCTTTACTTTATCGCTAAACGGTAGCAATAGTAGTAAGAGCATGGTGGGCGCCGACAACCCCGATGGCGACACGATGATGGAGATCATGATGATGGAGATCATGGCGTGGCGCCGGTGACGATGGAGATCATGCCGGTGCTTTGGAGATGGAGATCAAAAGCACGAGTTGATGGCCATATCATGTCACTTATGATTTGCATGTGATGTTAATCCTTTTATGCATCTTATTTTGCTTAGGACGACGGTAGCATTATAAGATGATCCTTCACTAAAATTTCAAGATAAAATTGTGTTCCCCCCGAGTGTGCGCCGTTGCGAAGGTTCGTCGTTTCGAAGCACCACGTGATGATCGGGTGTGATAGACTCTACGTTCGCATACAACGGGTGCAAGCCAGTTTTGCACGTGCAGAACACTCGGGTTAGACGTGACGAGCCTAGCATGTACAGACATGGCCTCGGAACACGGAGGACCGAAAGGTCGAGCATGAGTCATATAGTAGATATGATCAACATGTTGATGTTCACCATTGACACCACCTCATCTCACGTGATGATCGGACTTGGGTTGGTGAATTTGGATCATGTCACGCTCGAATGACCGGAGGGATGTCAATTTGAGTGGGAGTTATAAATAATTTGATTAGGTAATAACTCACTTATCATGAACAATAGTCTAAAATGTCTTTGCAAATTTTTGTTGTAGATGGCTCGCGCAGTAGCTCCCCTGAATTTTAATGCGTTCCTAGAGAAAGCTAAACTGAAAGATGACGGGAGCAACTTTGTGGACTGGCTCCGCAATCTGAGGATCATCCTCACAGCTGCCCAAAAGGTTTATGTCCTAAATGCACCGCTAGGTGAACCCCCCGCTCCTACAGCCCCTGCAGACGTTTTGAACGTCTGGCAGACACGTTCGGATGACTATTCGATAGTGCAGTGTGCCATGTTGTACGGCTTGGAAGGAGGACTTCAAAGGCGTTTTGAATGTCATGGTGCATATGAGATGTACCAGGAGTTGAAGTTCATCTTTGAGAAGAATGCTAAGATCGAGAGGTATGAGACCACCGATAAATTCTTTGCTTGCAAGATGGAGGAGAATTCGTCTGTCAGTGAGCACTTACTGAAGATGTCTGGGTACTATACCCGCATAGCTGATCTGGGACTTGTGTTCCCGGATGAGGCTATCATTGACAGAATTCTCCAGTCACTCCCTCCAAGCTACAAGAGCTTCGTGCAGCAGTATAACATGCAAGGGATGAACAAGACCATCGCCGAGCTGTTTTCGATGCTGAAAGTCGCTGAGGCAGACATCCAGAAGGAGTATCAAGTGTTGATGGTCAATAAAACCACCAGTTTCAAGAAGAATGGCAAGGGCAAGAAGGGTAACTCTAAGAAGGGTGGCAAAGCAGTTGCTAATCCAGTGAAGAAACCCAAGACTGGGCCCAAGCCAGAGACTGAGTGTTTCTATTGCAAGGGGAACGGCCACTGGAAGCGGAACTGCCCCAAGTATCTGGCGGACAAGAAGGGGGCCAACAACAACAAAGGTATATGTGATATACATGTTATTGATGTGTACCTTACCAACTCTCGTTGTAGTGCCTGGGTATTTGATACCGGTTCGGTTGCTCACATTTGCAACTCTAAAAAGGAACTGCGGAATAAACGGAGGCTGGCGAAGGACGAAGTGACGATGCGCGTGGGAAATGGTTCCAAGGTTGATGTGATCGCCGTCGGCACGCTCGCTCTTCGATTACCATCGGGATTAGTTATGAACCTGAATAATTGTTATTTAGTGCCTGCGTTAAGCATGAACATTATATCTGGATCTTGTTTATTGCGAGACGGTTACTCATTTAAGTCAGAGAATAATGGTTGTTCTATTTATATGAGTAATATCTTTTATGGTCATGCACCCGAAGTTAGGGGTTTATTCTTATTGAATCTCGATAGTGATGATACACATGTTCATAACATTGATGCCAAAAGATGTAGAGTAGATAATGATAATACCACTTTCTTGTGGCACTGCCGTCTCGGTCATATCGGCGTGAAATGCATGAGGAAGCTCCATGCTGATGGACTTTTGGAGTCTCTTGATTTTGAATCACTTGACACGTGCGAGCCGTGCCTCATGGGCAAGATGACAAGGACCCCGTTTTCAGGGACAATGGAACGGGCAAGTGACTTATTGGAAATCATACATACTGATGTGTGTGGTCCGATGAGTGTAACGGCGCGCGGTGGATATCGTTATTTTCTCACCTTCACTTACGACTTAAGTAGATATGGGTATATTTACTTGATGAAGCATAAGTCTGAAACTTTTGAAAAGTTCAAGCAATTTCAGAGTGAAGTTGAAAATCATCGTAACAAGAAGATCAAGTTCCTACGATCTGATCGAGGGGGAGAATATCTGAGTTATGAGTTTGGTGATCACTTAAGAAAATGTGGAATTGTTTCACAGTTGACACCACCTGGAACACCACAGCGTAATGGTGTGTCCGAACGTCGTAATCGAACCCTATTAGATATGGTACGTTCTATGATGTCTCTTGCCGATTTGCCACTATCGTTTTGGGGATATGCGTTAGAGACAGCTGCATTCACTTTAAATAGGGCTCCATCTAAGTCCGTTGAGACAACACCGTATGAACTGTGGTTTGGTAAGAAACCGAAGTTGTCTTTTCTCAAGGTTTGGGGCTGCGATGCTTATGTCAAAAGGCTTCAGCCAGAAAAGCTCGAACCCAAAGCGGACAAATGTGTCTTCATAGGATACCCAAAAGAAACTGTTGGGTACACCTTCTATCTCAGATCCGAGGGCAAAGTGTTTGTCGCTAAGAACGGGTCCTTTCTCGAGAAGGAGTTTCTCTCGAAAGAATTGAGTGGGAGGAAGGTAGAACTTGATGAGGTTATTGAACCTCTGCTTCAACCAGAAAGTAGCGCATCACAGAAAGATGTTTTTGTGGAGCCTGCAGAGGTTGAAGAGGAAGCCAATGATGATGATCAAGAAGCTTCTGATCAAGTTACTACCGAACCTCGTAGGTCGACAAGGGTACGCACTGCACCTGAGTGGTATGGTAACCCTGTCTTGGAGGTCATGTTGTTAGACAACGGTGAACCTACGAGCTATGGAGAAGCGATGGTGGGCCCAGATTCCGACAAATGGTTAGAGGCCATGAAATCCGAGATGGGATCCATGTATGAAAACAAAGTATGGACTTTGGAAGTATTACCTGAAGGGCGGAAGGCCATTCAGAATAAATGGATTTTTAAGAGGAAGACGGACGCTGACGGTAATGTCACCGTGTATAAAGCTCGACTTGTGGCAAAGGGTTTTTCACAAGTTCAAGGCATTGACTACGATGAGACTTTCTCACCCGTAGCGATGCTTAAATCCGTCCGAATCATGTTAGCAATAGCTGCATATTTCGATTATGAAATTTGGCAGATGGATGTCAAAACAGCGTTCCTTAACGGTTTTCTTAAGGAAGAGTTGTATATGATGCAACCAGAAGGTTTTGTCGATCCAGAGAATGCTGACAAAGTATGCAAGCTCCAGCGTTCCATTTATGGGCTGGTGCAAGCATCTCGGAGTTGGAATCTTCGCTTTGATGAGGTGATCAAAGCGTTTGGGTTTATACAAGTTTACAATGAAGCTTGTATTTACAAGAAAGTGAGTGGGAGCTCTATAGCGTTTCTAATATTATATGTGGATGACATATTGCTGATTGGAAACAATATAGAATTTTTGGATAGCGTGAAGGGGTATTTGAACAAGAGTTTTTCGATGAAGGATCTCGGTGAAGCTCCTTTCATATTGGGCATCAAGATCTATAGAGATAGATCAAGACGCTTGATAGGACTTTCACAAAGCACATACCTTGATAAAGTTTTGAAGAAGTTCAAAATGGATCAATCCAAGAAGGGGTTCTTGCCGGTATTGCAAGGTACAAAGTTGAGTAAGACTCAGTGCCCAGTGACTGCGGAAGATAGAGAAAAGATGAATGTCGTCCCCTATGCTTCAGCCATAGGCTCTATCATGTATGCAATGCTGTGCACGAGACCAGATGACAGCCTTGCCATAAGTATGGCCGGAAGGTTTCAAAGTAATCCTGGTATGGATCACTGGACAGCGGTCAAGAATATCCTAAAGTACCTGAAAAGGACTAAGGATATGTTTCTCGTTTATGGAGGTGATCAAGAGCTCGTCGTAAAGGGTTACGTCGATGCAAGCTTTGACACTGATCCGGATGACTCTAAGTCTCAAACCGGATACGTATATATTCTCAACGGGGGAGCGGTAAGCTGGTGCAGTTCCAAGCAGAGCGTGGTAGCTGATTCTACATGTGAAGCGGAGTATATAGCTGCCTCGGAGGCGGCGAAGGAAGGTGTCTGGATGAAGGAGTTCATGACAGATCTTGGAGTTGTGCCTAGTGCACTGAACCCAATGACTCTGTTCTGTGACAACACTGGTGCCATTGCTCTAGCCAAGGAACCAAGGTTTCACAAGAGGACCAGACACATAAAGCGACGCTTCAATTCCATCCGCGATTCTGTCAAGGAGGAGGACATAAACATTTGCAAAGTACACACGGATTTGAATGTTGCAGATCCGTTGACTAAGCCTCTTCCACGGGCTAAGCATGATCAACACCAAGACTCTATGGGTGTTAGATTCATTACCTTGTAATGCTAGATTATTGACTCTAGTGCAAGTGGGAGACTGTTGGAAATATGCCCTAGAGGCAATAATAAAAGAGTTATTATTATATTTCCTTGTTCATGATAATCGTTTATTATCCATGCTATAATTGTATTGATTGGAAACTCAGATACACGTGTGGATGAATAGACAGACTTTGTGTCCCTAGTGAGCCTCTACAGGACTAGCTCGTTGATCAAAGATGACCGCGGTTTCCAGGTCATAGACATGAGTTGTCATTTGATAACGGGATCACATCATTAGGAGAATGTTGTGATGGACGAGACCCAAACGTTAACATAGCTTTTGATCGTGACAGTTATCGCTATAGTTTTCTGCATGTCAAGTATAAGTTCCTATGACCATGAGATCATGTAACTCACTGACACCGTAGGAGTGCTTTGTGTGTACCAAACGTCACAACGTAACTGGGTGACTATAAAGGTACTCTACAGGTATCTCCGAGGGTGTCTGTTGAGTTGACATGGATCGAGACTGGGATTTGTCACTCCGTGTGACGGAGAGGTATCTCCGGGCCCACTCGGTAATACGTCATCTCAATGAGCTCAAAGTGACTAAGTGGTTGGTCACGGGATTATGTATTACGGTAACGAGTAAAGAGACTTGCCGGTAACGAGATTGAACTAGGTATAGAGATACCGACGATCGAATCTCGGGCAAGTAACATACCGACGAGACAAAGGGAACTGTATACGGGATTGCCTGAATCCTTGACATCGTGGTTCATCCGATGAGATCATCGAGAAACATGTAGGAACCAATATGGATCCAGATCCCGCTATTGGTTATTGACCTGGGAGTGTCTCGGTCATGTCTACATGGTTTCCGAACCCGCAGGGTCTACACACTTAACGTTCGGTGACGCTAGGGTTGTTAGTGAGAAAAGTGTATGGTTACCGAAGGTTGTTCGGAGTCCCGGATGGGATCCCGGACATGACGAGGGTCTCCGGAATGGTCCGGAGACGAAGATTGGTATATAGGATGAAAGGTTTCGGAGTACCGGAAGTGTTCCGGGGAGCATCGGGAAATCGGCGGAGTACCGGAAGGGGTTTCGGAGGGTCCGGAAGTGGTTCTGGGCCTAGTGGGCCACAAGGGGGAACACCACAGCCCTCAGGGGGCTGTGCGCCCCCCCTGGGCCCTCTCCTCATGCGGCTAAGGGGGTGGGACCCCCTAGGGCTGGCCGCACCCCTTGGCCTTGGGGGGCAAGGCACCTAGGGGGGGAAACCCTAGGGCCTGGCCGCGCCCCCCTGCCCTGGCCGCCGCCCCCTCCCCTTGCCCTGGCCGCCGGCCCCTAGGGGGAAACCCTAGGGCGCCCTCACCTCTCCACCCCCCCTATATATAGTGGGGCAAAGGGAGGGCAGCCAACACAGTTTGTGCCTCGGTGCTGCCCTCCCTCTCCCGTTACATCTTCTTCTCCCGCGGTGCTTAGGCGAAGCCCTGCTGGAGTTCTTCTCCACCATCACCACCACGCCGTCGTGCTGCCGGTTCTCCATCAACCTCTCCTCCACCCCTTGCTGGATCAAGAAGGAGGAGACGTCCCCGAGCCGTACGTGTGAAGAACACGGAGGCACCGTTGCTTCGGTGCTAGGTCTTCGGCGATCTGAATCGCGACGAGTACGACTCCATCATCCGCGTTCATAACGCTTCCGCTTAGCGATCTACAAGGGTACGTAGATCACACTCTCCCCTCGTAGTTGCATCTACTAGATTGATTTTGGTGAACGGTAGAAAATTTTTTGTTTCCCATGCAACGTTCCCCAACAGTAATCTCAAGAAGAGTCTGAGCTTTGGCTTCATGATGAATATCACATGTCATCCACTCAAGGACACATGTCTTCGGATCCCTGTTGTAGCCTCTAATGTGAAGAGTGGCATAGAATTGCAGGAGAAGATCTTCATTCCAATGTTCTTTGGCAGTGAAAACTGGAAGCAATCCAACATCTCTGAAGCAGTCAAGAGCTTCTTCAAGGCATGGCAGCCCAGCAATGGCATCACAATCAAGGCATTCGTGTGGAAAGATCCGGTCTTGATTGTACAGAATGCAAGAGTAATAGCTTCGTTGCTGAAAGCTCCAAAACCTATCAGAAGAGACCCTTGGCTTTTTGTATCGGTTCTTGTCAGAGTCAAAGAAAGTGTTGTTCTCTCCGAAGCTGTGCACACTGAAGGAGCCTTGTGTCATCACAGTGCTTGGAAACCTAGGCAATCTGGGCTTTGGCTTCTGCGTCTGAGGCCACCGCTCCTCATGATATTCATATTGTGGGCATGCAGCAGTAGGAGGCGTCAGTGTTGGCCACCTTACAGTGACGAGCTCTCCGTCACGATTGTAGGCTTGGGCCATGGTGTGAGGCACAGGGGGATGAACAATCACTTTAGGGGCATCAATGACTTCATGCTGCACATTGTCTTCAGCCATGACAGTGTCATTGGCATCAGTAGTTGAAGTGGCAGCCACATTTGCTTCACCATCAGTGGCTTCGTCGAGAGGAGACTCATGCACAACAGTTTCTTGGAGAGGGTGTTCTTGCAATACGGGCACTATTTCTTGCACAACAGTTTCTTGGGGAGGGGGAGTGACTTCACGTGTTTCTTCTTTTTCTTCATCGGCTTATGCGGCCGGAATATCTTCAGGCGCTTTGGCTTCAGATTCTGGAGCAGACGCTGAAGGAATAGCATCACGAAACACTTGACGTTCTATTGAGCTTGAGTTTTGAACATTGTCTTCGAGAATGCTTAACATGGAGACCTGAGGCCTGATACCTTTGCGAAGCCTTAGAAACTAGGGCGACGCCATTGGTGAATCATTGGTCTACTCCATGTCTTCTTCAGGTGTTGCTTTTGGAGTCTCTGAAAGTGCAAGTTATCGACTAGAGGGGGGTTGAATAGGAGATTTTTACAAAAGTCTTCAAAATACGATATCTTTTGAAGACACACAAATGAAAAGAACCTATATGATAAGCAGCGAAAGATAAATGACTCTAGACACACAATAGTCAAGTAAGCATCATAGAATAATATGAGGACTATTGATAGCTAGATAACATGGATCAAGATGGCAGATATAAATGAATCTAAACAGGGGATAGTCTTCACACAGTGAACTCAAGCAGATCGTACAAACAAGCAATGACTTCACGAAGACAGAATGGAATGTAAATGAGTTGGAAGATAGAACCAGTAGCTTAGAGACGCGGGGAATTTGGTAGACCAGTTCTAGTTGCTATGACAACTTTACATCTGGTTAGGGAGGCTGAGATTGAACTCTAAAGACCGTGTCTTAACCTTATTCCCCTTGAGCAAAGGACACACAGTCCTCGCCCAATCACTTTGGTAAGTCTTCAAGTTAGACTTCAGAACCTTCACAGACTTCGTTCACCGGCGATCCACAATGACTCTTGGATGCTCAGAACCCGATGCCTAACCGGCTGGAGGATACACAGTCCTCAAGTGTAACAAGTCTTTAGGTCACATAGACAGAAAGACTTCAGTGATGCCTAACACTCTTTGGCTCTGGGTGTTTTTGGGATTTGTCCTCGCAAGGAACTTTTCTCTCAAAGGCTTCGGAGGTGGGTTGCTCTCAAATGACAAAAGCCATGCACTAACTCTGAGCAGCCACAATTTATGGTCTAGGGGGTGGGCTATTTATAGCGAGCAGGCAACCCGACATGATATGCCCGAAATGACCCTTGGTCACTAAGGAACTGACATGTGTCCAACGGTCGGAGTTTGAACACATGCGGCAACTATGCTTGAGATCCAAGTAAACATGACTTATCCAACTCTGGATAAGATTTTCTCTCATTTGTCTTCGCTCGAAGACATAGGTGTTTAATTGAGCATCACTTCAGTCATCTGACTATGTTCACTTAGGCCCCACTTAACAGTACGGTGGTTCCTATGACTCAAGAAAGAATGAAAAGAACTACGAAAGAAACTATGTCTTTGCATTCTATAGTCTTCAATGAATGTCTTCATAGGTCATTTTCTTCACGTGAATGTCTTCACGAGCCACCATTGTCTTCAAAGTCTTCACACATTTCTAGGGGTCAACTCTGGATGGTAAACCTAATCAGTGAGGGACTATTAGATGTGTTAGACTGTAATTCTCACAAACACGTTAGTCCCTCATCCACGTTTGTCATCAATACTCCAAAACCAACTAGGGGCACTAGATGCACTTACAATCTCCCCCTTTTTGGTGATTGATGACAAACAGGTTGAAGGTTTCAATGGGGATAAAATATGTGAAACTATAGATACCACGATCATTGACTTCATGAGATTGAGAGGGCTCCCCCTGAAGATGTGCATATAGGAAATTTGATTTTGTATGCAAAGGCACATGGCAGGTTTTTCTCTGTGGAGATCTCCTTCAATCTTATGAAGACAATCCATCATGCATACAAAGATGTAGTGAAGATAATGATATGCAGAATAGAAAATGGGCCTCTACTGAATGACTTCATGCGCATAGGATAGATATTTAACCAAGCAGAAGAAACAACAACAAATGTAGCAGACGACCATCAAGTTTAAGTGTTACAAGTGAAGAGCCAAACGTTTCAACACGAGACTTGTAAGGACTTTGCAAAAATAAGGCACCCGACCCATATATGGACCCTCTTGAAGACTATCAACTCATACGCTTCTCCCTCTTTTGTCAATAAGGACCAAAAAGGTTTGAAGACATAGAGAATCTATGCGTTCCTAGGTGGTGAAGATACTGGTGAAGCCGGGTCGACGTTGGAGTTAGGCGGTGCAGAAGGGCCTGACGCAGAGTCGTGATGCAGTGAAGCGATTGCTGGAGAAGTGGCGTCGTCTTCTTCATCGATGACATGAGCAACTACAGTTGCAGCCGAAGATGAATACTCAGAATCTTCAATTGAGGGAGTTGGACACCAAGTCACAGATTTTGGAGGCCTGAAGTCAAACTTGAAGCGCTCGGTGAAGCCATCTGCTTGAAGATCATATTCGGAGTAGAGCAAGCTCTTCTAGGACCGCCGACAGGCTTCATGAGCAACAAAGGAATTGTTGTTAGCCAATTTGCGAATGTGATTCCCGTCAGTGAGAAGACTTTGCATCTACCGCTTCAACCATTCATGGTGCTTATCCTACTTCTGGTGAAGTGAAACTAGAAGCTCTCGGTCACTGAGGACACGGGGACACTTCTTAGGCCTTGGAGCAATGGTGCTACCAGTGGCATCAGTGTTGGCATGATGCGGTAGGCGAAGATTTCCAGCCAGAGGATAAGCAGTGACATTTGCATTAGGCACATAGACACTGTCAACATGTTGTGTGAAGCTTTGATGATCAGCAGTGAGCTGCTGAAGTGGTTGTTTGGCAGGCTCAGGATAGATGGCTTCATAAGACATATCAACCTTAGGCAAGAAGAGAACATGATTGCATGTAGAGGCTTGCTAGTTGATAGTTGAGTGAAGCTGAATGAGCCGCATTATCCAGGGAGCATAGAACTTGAGGACAAACAGATCAATACCAGATGCAGCTAGTTGATGAATGAAGAAGTCATGCGTATTGAATCTGATGCCTTGAGAATGTACAATACCAAAGTCTTCATGGTACCTTCCAGTTTGGCTTCAGACGAGTGTCCCTTAATAGGCCAGAGAGTACGCCTCAGAATATGATATATGGTGCGAGGCAGATACTCGAGGTCCTTGACGAAGAATTCCTTTGGATAATCACCTTCCAGGGACAATGGCTTCATCATACTGAGCATTTCACTCATGTCGGGCTCAGCCTTTTTGAAGATGCTTTCCAGCTCCTTTTGATAAAGAGAGCAACATGGTTCGTATAACTCACCGGGAGTGGGCAGGGAAGTAAGCTCAAGAAGAGTCTGAGCTTTGGCTTCATGGTGAATATCACCTGTCATCCACTCAAGGACCCATGTCTTCAGATCCCTATTGTAGCCTCTGATATGAAGATTAGCATCAAATTGCACGAGAAGCTCTTCGTTCCAGTGTTCCTTGGCAGTGACGAATGGAAGCGATCCGACATCATGAAAGCAGTCAAGGGCTTCTTCAAGGCATGGTAGTCCTGCAATGGCATCACAATCAAGACGTTGGTGTGGAAAGATTCGGTTCTGATTGTACAGAATGCAAGAGTAATAGCTTCGTTGCTGAAAGCTCCAGAACCTATTAGAAGAGATCATTGGCTTCTTGTATGGGTTCTTGTCAGAGTCAAAGAAAGTGTTGTTCTCTCTGAAGGTGTGCCCACTGATTGAGCCTTGTGTCGTCACAGTGCTTGGAAGCCTAGGCGATCTGGGCTTTGGCTTCTGCGTCTGAGGCCTTCGCTCCACATGATATTCATATTGTGGGCCTGGGGCAGCGGGAGGCGTCGGTATTGGCCATTTAATAGTTACAAGCTCATTTACATGATTGAAGGCTTGGGCCATGGTGTGAGGCACATGGGAATGAACAATCACTTCAGGGGCAATAATGACTTCATGCTGCACATTATCTTCAGCCATGACACTGTCATTGGCCTCAGTAGTCATTGGAGGGACAACCACATTTGCTTTACCTTCAGTGGCTTCGGGGAGAGGAGAATCATGCACAATAGAATCTTGGGGAGTGGTTTCTTTCATGACGGGCACTTCTTCTTCCTGTCCAGCAGTTTTTCTTGGGGAGGGGGAGTGACTTCACGGGTTTCTTCCTTTTCTACATCGGCTGATGCAACCGAAACATCTTCAGCCGCCTTGGCTTAAGATTCAGGAGCAGACGCTGAAGGAATGTCGTCAAGAAACACTTGATGTGCTACTGAGCTTGAGTTTTGTACTTCATCTTCACGAATGCTGGACATGGAGGCTTGAGGCCTGAGACCTTTGTGACGCCTTCGAAACTTGGGCGACGCTATTGGTGAAGCATTGGTCTGCTCCATGTCTTCTTCAGGTGTTTCTTTTGGAGTCTCAAGTACTGGAGTGGCAACAAGAGATGATGGAGTGCGAGGAATGACTTCATGTAGCGGGGTGTTCGGGTGTTGCTCTTCCCAAAATTAATCTTGAGCAATTGGTGTCGTGGGACCGCCAATGCTTATGAGTACACTGCTCGTGAATGCAGGTGATTGAACTGGTTGGGGTTCAAGTTGAGGAAGGACTTCATCATCACCAACATTGTCATCATGACCAATGTCTTCAGGTGCATGAGAGTTAGCAGCTAGAATCTCTTTAGTCTGGTGACCCTCTGTGGTAGCAGGCTCATGTATAACTAGACGACATTCACGGTTGGAGGATGCTGGCAGGGCAAGTGATACGGGTTCAACAACCAGAGGTTATGTGGAGGAGGCGTGAGTCTTTTGTGAAGCCTTTGAAGCTTTAGTCTTCAGCTTCTTCTTGGAAGGAGCAGCATCAGAAGCATCACGATGCATTCGTTTCTTAGCTTCAGCTTCAGCCTGCCTGGTCTTCTTCTGATCAGAAGCTGCTGATGGGACCTTTGGCTTCGAGCCAGTCATACTGACAGGGAAGATAATGTTGGGTCTCTGCTGCCTTGGGGCTTCAGTATCTTCAGTAGTAGGCCTCTTTTTCTTCTTTAGCTTCTTGGCGGCCAGCTTTGGGTCAATGCCTGGATGACCAAGAGCATTCCTCTTTAAAACTTCATTGTGGGCTTGGACGCATTTCTCAGCATAGTTCTTGAGATGTTCCCTAGAGCCTCTTGCAACTTCACGACGCTTGGCAAATCCAGCCTTGAGATCTGTGATCATGGTCTTGAAGTTTTGAACTTCTTGAGCACCGAGGCTTGCCATATGCTTCTTGAACAGAGCCTTCTCATGATCAATTTTGTTCTTCTGCTCGATAACCTACTGTGCAACAGTCAATTCTTGAGCAATATATCCTTGAAAGGTCACACTGATATCAATGGGAAACTGGAGATCATCGAGTGAAAGAGATGTATCCTCAAACCATTCATCAATGAAGTTATTTATGATATCAGCGTCAAAGAGAGGCAAATCATTGAAGATTTCTACCTGTTCCTTGCTCTTTATTAGCATCTCAAGGGCATCATCAACAAGATCTTCATCCCTGGACAGATCTATTATGTCATCATCATTGCGCAGAATGCTGCCTGGAGTGAGTCCTTGGCCAGATGGCTTCACTAGCTGCTTAGACCTCCGAGAGATGCGAGAGTGATCCTCAAACTGCACACTGGATTCAGGAGGTACAGTTTTCAAGGGCTTCACACCTGAAGCTTTTGGGGCAGTAGTAGTTTTAGAAGCCTTTGACTTCTTCTTGGGCTTCACAGACTTAGGAACAGATTCAAGTTCCATGTCTTCACCAACATCCTCCACAGTCGCCCTTTGAGCAGCGATGTGGGATAGTAGTCCATCAAGGTCATTGAAGGGGCCAAAGCGATTGTCATTGGCTTCACGTGTTCCATCAGAACAAGGCTGAGATGGACCAGTATTGAAGTTAATTCCAAATTCTTTCCTGTTTTGGGTTGCCGAGTTCTTGGCAAACTTGTAATTTTCTTCGAATAATTCATCATCACGACACCATCGAAGACTAGATGGGTCAGCATTTGAAGGCATTGCTCCTCTGTCCATGCAAGGATAGAAGTTCTTGGCAATGGCTTCAGACATATTCTTGGGTTGAAGCTTCTTGTTGACAATATCACCCCATGGAGGGCGAATGGCGTTCTTGGTAGCATACTCAGGAGTCACAAATATGTACAGAAACCATTGTTCTGCCCAATATCTTCGTATCCATTGGATTCGAGATTTGCTTTCTCCATATGTTTCTTCTGGGTCAGACTTGTACATGGTGAATAGATCTTGAGGTAGATCTTTGGCAGTGTCGGTACGTCTCTGTCTGCCACCTTTCTTGGACTGTTTCTCAAAAGCCATTGGACTTAGACAGAAGGGCTACACAAAGCAGTTTGTCTTCCAACGACTGGTCAGACATGAACTTGCTTCAGGAGACTTAATGTGACGATGTAAGAATTCTGCAAATGAATGCAGACTATGAGAACCAAGGGGTTCTCCCACGGACATG
Source organism: Secale cereale (assembly GCA_902687465.1). Classification (NCBI taxonomy): domain Eukaryota; kingdom Viridiplantae; phylum Streptophyta; class Magnoliopsida; order Poales; family Poaceae; genus Secale; species Secale cereale. The sequence goes on along the minus strand of LR738715.1, from coordinate 744,021,474 downwards.
TACCCGTGACAGCATTAGAGATGCGAGGGAAGGGGAAGAGGTCATATGCATTCTCAGAAGATTTTGAAGATAAAAATAATTTGAAGAGATTGACCTCATAGTGCGAAGATATTCACTTATATGGAGTGAGTTGGTTCCAGATATGTACGAATCCAAGAATAGGTACAAGTGAGGAATCTAACTAGCAGTGAGGCATAAGTGAATATACTTGCATGATATGAGAGAAAGATACAGAAAGAAATAGCTTTGAGATGGACAGAAACCACTTGTGGTGAAGTTACATGGTTTCAATGGATCAAAACGACGGTAAAAAGAGAGATACAAGTGAGGAATCTAACTAGCAGTGAGGCATAAGTGAATATACTTGCATGATATGAGAGAAAGATACAGAAAGAAATCGCTTTGAGATGGACAGAAACCACTTGTGGTGAAGTTACATGGTTTCAATGGATCAAAACGACGGTAAAAAGAGAGATCTAGTTACCGCACTTAAGAACTGCTAGATGGGACGAGATGGATGCCAAGTAGATCAATCTTCCGTGCCCTAACTTGGTGGCGGAAGACACCTACGGCGGCGGTGGAGAGACGGGGTCCACGACCGGCAGGAAGACGGCGTCGAAGAAGTCGCGGCAGCTAAGCGCTTCGTCTCCAGCGTCGGCTGGAGCTAGCGGAGGCGCTAGGGTTGAGCGAGATGGTGAGAGGTGGGAGAAGAAATTATGACCGCGAGGGTGGAGTGTTTATAAGGAGAGATGGCGGCGTAGTGCAATTACGCAGGTGCCCATGGTGGTTCACATCTGAACGACATGTGGCTAACATGCAACTTATGGAGAGTTGAGCCACAAGCCCACGCACACCTGGTTTGTCGGATGGATGTTTTGGTTTCTCCAGTTTTCGGGCAAAAAGGACAAGGCATTGAAAACAGGTTTAAATGGGTGTCTCTATATCTTCATCTGACAAAGACACAGTGAAGACATCTGACACGTGTCAACAGAATGCATATGAAGAGATAGAGAGAGTTTGGAGAGATAAGCATAGAGAGGGTTAGGGTCCGATCACATTCACTTAGATCCAAAAAGTTTGAAGACATAGCTATAAGTGAATGTTTTATAGGACAAAACACCTATATAGATATATCAGAGAAACCAAACAAATCAACATTGAGAAGATAAGTCTTGAAGACAAACTATGTTGAAGACAAACCAAGTAAGAGAATAATACAGTCATGACGCCAAATGAAAAACTTCAAGAAAGTTTGGTGGTGGCGTTACCCACCGTATAGGAAGTACTAGACCAGGACACGGCGTAAAATTATCGTGGCACGACAGAGTCGAATTCCACATTAATGTATTCACACTCAGAGTGTATGTCTTCATGAATTGAAGACATACGTTACTTCGTGTGTTGCACATCTAAGTCATCAAAATGCATAAGCGTTAGGATGTGTGTCCAATCACATGACATTTGAGGATTCTAGGATATTTAGCTCACACCGCAGCTTGTAAAACCTTTTCTCATCCAAGGGCTTAGTGAAGATATCTGTTAGTTGGTCATCGGTGTTGACATGTATGATTTCGATGTCCTTTTTGATCACATGATCCCTGAGAAAGTACTGACGAATCTCAATGTGCTTTGTCTTCGAGTGCTGAACGGGATTGTGAGAAATCTTGATGGCGCTCTCATTATCACAGAAGAGAGGCACCTTCACCATGTTGATGCCATAGTCCTTAAGAGTTTTCTTCATCTAGAGAAGCTGAGCGCAACAAGGTCCAGGAGCAATGTATTCAGCTTCAGCTGTGGAGAGAGAGACTGAGTCTGCTTCTTTGAAGACCAACTGCCAAGAGATCGTCCAAGAAAATGACATGTCCCTGATGTGGACTTGCGATCAACCTTGTCACCAGCATAGTCAGCATCAGAGAATCCAACAAGATCAAATATAGAGCCCTTGGGATACCATAATGCTAGTGTTGGGGTGTGAGCCAAGTATTGGAGAATTTGCTTCACAGCGAGGTGATGCGATTCCTTTGGTGCCCCTTGGAATCGGGCACACATGCAAAAGCTAAGCATTATATCAGGCCTAGATGCACATAAGTAGAGTAAAGAACCAATCATGGAGAGGTATACCTTTTGATCAAACTCTTTACCATTGGTGTCGTGGAATTGCCACGGCAGATGTCCTAGGGGAAGGACTTAATTGTGGAACCATTGCGACGTAGTTAGCTTAAAGGGGTTAAAGCGGTACAAAGGACACAAGGAGTTTATACTGGTTCGGCCCCTTGCGGTGAAGGTAAAAGCCTAATCCAGTATAGGTGGTATTGCTAGGGTTTTGATTACCAGGGAGCGAATACGCTAGCCTATCTTTCGATCTGTTGTTTCTTGCCCTAAGCCACTGCCGGGTCGCCCCCTTATATACACGGGTTGACGCCCTGCGGCTTACACAGTCCTGGCCGGCTCATACAAACATGTCCGGCCCGTGGACTTATCTTACATGCCTTATGATACAAGTCACATATACATGGCGGTTTACACTTACGGACTTTAAGCCGCTTTTGGGTTTTGGGCCCTTTTAACAAGCCTATGAACCGCCATCTTCAACATTTATGGGCTTGGCCCAGGAACCGCCATTGGGATAACGCGACCCCTCCTGAGCAGGTCATATCCAATAGTCATATCCCCAACATTAGGCCCTAGGTTGATTTGAACTTGTTCATGTCAATCTTCAATACTTAGAAAAAATCCTTCTTCATCTTCTTGTGAGATATTGTAACCCGCCATGATGTCATTCCCTGAGATTGCGGTAACCCACCATGGCATCACCTATCATTAATATAACATATGGGCCAAATCTTCAACAAATCTCCTCATTTTATTGAACCTCCTAAAATTGAGGTGCTCGCGCCATCACATTTCCATTTTTGTCTCCTCGATTCTCGCGCATGCCACTTATCCTTCCAGCCTTATAAATAGGGCTACAGGTCCCTTTTCACTCTCCCCCTTTGCCTTCTCAACTTCGTCTTCTTCCCTGCAACGCTCCAGCACGCTCGAGCTCCGATGCCGTCGATCTTCATCCACTGCATCAACTCCGGCCGCTGCATCACCCTGAACAAACCAGAACATCGTGGTGCCCCTCCGCTGTTCATCAGCGTCGGTAAGCATTCACATTTCCTCTTAATAGATCTGCCTTAGGGTTTCCCTGTTCGTCGGTTTTCATCACCACTCCTCCTTCTCTTCCTAGATCGCATAGCTTTGATCTGAAAACAACACAAATCTTGTGCGGTAGTAGTTTTAGCACTTGTTTAATATCAGAATATATCCTCAGTGCAACAGATCTCATCTGGGCATTCCCACTTTCCTGCTACCGCCACCTTAGGTTTAGATTTTATTTTATTTCTCTGAACTGCTGCAGATCCAAATCTTGTAGCTTCAATTTGTGAAACCTGTTTGTCCCAACACTTAGTAAAATTTGCTTCTGTCAGATCTTGAATACCAGTGCTCGCCATGGCGGCTTATATCACCGGTATATAATTATCCATATATCATTAGGCCCCATTTAAGCAGCCATTCTTAATATATACCATAGATTTTTATTTCCGACTTACTGAATCAATTTGAACCGGCAATTTTTTTCTTTACTTTAGGCTTCTCTCTTCGCAATGTCGCCGAAGAGAGTCACTTCATGTAATTGGGTTCCCTCCGTTGTCACTGAGGATACGCTCAAAGACTTTGTCGAAATCGGGTACTTGCTAGAAAAAACTGTCATGCATTATCGCGCCCCTAATCCAGGCGAAGAAAGACCTTGGCCAAAGGATGACGAATTCATTGTTTTTACTGATCACATGAATCGGGGCTTCTCACCGCCCGGCTCTAAGTTTTTCCGAGACGTTCCGCACTTCTTTCAACTCCATCCTCAAGGCATCAGACCCAATTCCGTGTCAAACATCTGCAACTTCCAAGTCTTCTGCGAAGAATACCTTCAAGATGAGCCCAAGGTCGAGATCTTTAGGGAATATTTTTATTTAAACCACCAAAACGAGTTTACGAACGGACCCAGCTTGGAACTTGTCGGAATTTCAATTCAACGGAGAAGAGATGCCATCTTCCCCTATGCTCGCTTGCCGAGTCACCCCAAGGATTAGAATCAGACATGGTTTTACTGCAAAGATACCTCTCCGGCTGATGAAAATCCATTGGCGGGTTATCATGTCCAACGTCTTGACCCGAAGTATCTACTTCATGAAAAGCTTACCGCTGCTGAACGTAAAAAGCTTGCCCCCACTAATGCGAAGGTCAAGGCTCTGCTAGGAAATGGGTTAACTAGTATTGACTTGGTTCGGTGCTGGGTTTCTTGGCGAATCATACCCTTGAGTCGTCGACCTGGCTTAATGTGTACTTACACGGGTGGTACAAAGGATCCATTACGCCATAGCCCCTTGTGTTTGACTGATGAGACAATCACTGAAATGACAAATACCCTTCTGCATGAAGGCCTGGGAGACTGCGGCAAAGTAGGTCTGAACCCTTTATGAAAACTTAACCCGCCACCAGATGTGAGTCTCTAACTTACTTTACTTTTACCTCATCATTCGAATATTCTATTAACTTAACTTTGCCGACTTTCACTGGCTGAATCCGATTTCTGGAAGAAAAAATATGACCATGAAGCTGCCAAAAAGGCCAGGGCCACAAAGAAAGCCACCAAGAAGACAAACAAGAAACCAAGTGCTTATGATATGTTTGAACTAAATGACAACTCTGAGTCGGAGGTAGCCCTTGATTCCCTTGGCTCCATTTTCAATTATCTTATTGACACTGATTATTATCAGGATGACACGGGGGTCAGCCAGGCAGTTGAAGAAGAGGTAACTATTATTTCCTCCGGCTCAGCACCTTTGCCAAGACAGAAAATTCGACGAGTAACCCGAAAAGTAATATTTTCACACCACTTAGCTCATTTGGATCCTCACTTTCTTTATAAGCAACAGCATCACGAGAACCGGCGACAGACTCAGAACATCGGAGGTGAAGAATGGTCCTCCAGCTTACAGAATACTCCAGTTCGACGGAAACGCCAAAACGAGGACCTTCCACACTTAAACTCTTTTTATCCGCTGGCGGGTCTTATTTGCCAGCCACTTAATTCTTCCGATTCAAACTACCACGAGGTTTCTCGCTCTTCCTCCGGCGACTCATCACAGACCCAACTGCTGGCTTTCAAAACTGCCCGTCGGTAACAACAATTACCTTTTATTCTGAATCTCCTTATGCTTTTATAATTGTACTGACTTGTCATAACCCATATAGTGGCCAAGCAAAGCCTATTAAGAAGGCAAAAGTGATGCTGTCGGCTGAAAATCCTAAAGTCATTGAACCGGAGCAGCAAGTCCCAGCATCAGATGCTTCTGAAAAACAACCAGAAGAACTTGCCCATGATGTTCCGCCTGAAATTCCTAATATCTCCCTTGACCACATAAATATCAACTCCTTGAACATTGAATCATCAAGCCCACTTAAACCGTCAGAAGAGCATAGTGAATATGTGATGATCACTGGCACCGGCTTTAAAGAAATGGGAAATCCAACTGTCCTGGCTAAGTACTCTGCCAAACAAGAGGTCATTGAAAGGCGGAAAGTGAGGTTTGATGTCACCCACTGCGCGCAATTGAGTAGTACTGAGATACTTTCTGGCTACCTCAATCAAGTACATACCAGCCGTGATCTTGAAGTTGATATGGTGAAGCAGATGCACCAAAAATTTGAGGTATGTATTCCTGCTTGAATAAGTTATGTACTTCCTGCCAGCCCCCAAGTCTACTGGGTATGATAAAATTGAGTATGTTGTAGACTATAGAATAAGCATGAGCATCTTTAGTAAAATCCTTCCAAGGCTGGCTTTCACCATTATAGCTAAAGTAGATTTGAACTAACATTGCATCCGTAGTCCCCAAGGGCTGGCTTAATCAGCATGAATGAGTCAGTGTTGTTCACCATTGTTTATAAATAGACCTTACCTGTATAGCCCCCATAAACCGGTTGTGATTGTTTACGGCACCACCGGGTTATCATAAAGAAGTAAGAAGACGCAAATGATATGCATTAGCCCCCAAGTTCCAATTATTCTTGCATGCAAAGTGCTTGGGACTTATTTATATGAGCCACTATATGAAGAATGTTTCAGCATGCATTAGCCCCCAAGTGCCAAGTGTTGTTGCTTGCAAAAGGCTTGGGACTTATATTCCTGTAACCCGGATATTAATGTATTTGCAACTCTATGTTTGTACAGAATACCACTTCTGAACTTAAATCACAATTGGCTGATACAAAGACCCGGCTCAAGAATCAAGAATCTGAGACCCGGAAAGCTGAGTCAAAATTCTGATTTAGCGTGGCTGAAACGGAAAAACTAGGGACCCGTATTGAGGCAGAGAAAAACGCTTGGGATGAAGAAAGGACTGCTTTGACGCAGCGAGCTGAACAAGCGGAGGCGGCTCTTCAAGAGGTGACCGCTGAGCTCACAAGTTTAAAACACCGTGTATCCCAGATGGTTTCTGCTATCTTTAGTGAGTCGCCTTGCTAATCATCAAAAGTTAATATTTCCTTTGATAGTATAAACCGCCTCTAACCAATCTATGATTTACGTAGGTCGTAGGAGTAGCAAATTTAACCAAGATATGCTTGTGAAACTCAAGGCTGTTTGCACAGTTGTTGAGCAGCTATACACTGGAGCTCAGCATGCACTGGCCACAATTTCTCCGACCAGTCAAGCACCTACTCTCTTGATAGATGTCTTGAAAAAACTTTCTATGCTGCCTACTAGGACGGATGAGATGAAGTGGTCGTCTACAAGAGCCGGTGCCTTGACAGCTTTAAGCCGGGCCAAGGCATGGTTACCAGAACTAGACCCGTCTGATGTAGCCACTAGATACCCAAGCTTGAAAGAAGACGACACTGCATTTGATCAAAAGGACTCTACTGCCTGTGTGAAAGAAATACGTCCTCTGGCCAGCCTGATTGAAAATGAAATGGATCTGTCAAAATATCACCCGGTTTACAGCATCGAGAATCAGAAGCTGCCCAGTGCGGCTTATAAAGTGATGGATTTAATCCCTCCAATCCGTAAGCATACTTTCGCCCCTGAAGTTGACCTGTCCGAACTTATAGATGATGAAGCTGAATTTCAAGCCCTGTCTGGCATCGATTGGTAATCGCCAAACTTTCAGATGGCGGAGGAGGACGAAGAACCGGAGAAGGATGATCCAGAAGCCTCAAGTCAGCAAGGCCGAGAAGAGTGAGCCACCGGGCGGGTTATATATTTGATCCTTTGAAAACACATGAACTTGTTTGGCTCACGGAGTCATGTAATAGGGTAGTGAAACTTTAATCTGCCGTGCTATCGTGCACGGTTCTATTTTGCGCAATACCGTTGATCCACTAGTTTAAGAAACTATCACTTTATGCTTATGATAGCGTCGATTTATGCAGATCAGATTGATCATTACCATGCACACAAACAGATAACAAGCGCCCTGGCGGTTTACCACAGGGCGGGTCATGATACCCAATTGACACCACTAGGGACATATATTCCATAACCAGGGCTGGTCTAACCACAATGTTGTCGGGACCCTGATCCTAAGTCACACCGATCTAGCATGTAACACATCATATCACTTTGCGACCTCACACACAGTATCCCCACGGCCCCGATCCTAAGTCACACCGATCTAGCATGTAATACATCATATCACCTTGCGACCTTACGCACGGTATCCCCACGGGTGCCACCTTACCTGGCCCGGGACAGTTTGCGCATTTTGGCTCACGTATATGATAGTGTCGTTAGCATCCATATGACAGAGAACCCGGGCCGACATGACTAGTTATAAACGAAAAGTGGCGGTAAATTACAAGGACATGCATACATGACCCAACAATGCACGTGTAGGTCAGCAGTGAGTGTTGCCGGGCTGTAACAAGCTAACAGGACCCTGGAATACACCGCGTGGCATTTCCCCATAGGGGGCAGACACAGGAGCAAGGAAGGACACATGCCAGTCAATCCATGTGTTCCGGAGCAGTAGCAAGCTACCAAGGCTTAGTGGAAGCACTAGGAGGCATTTCCCCATAAGATAGGCTACCAAGGGTAAACAACTAGGTGTCGGATTCCACACATACCAAGCATTTCAATAACATACACACAATATGCTCGATATGTGCAAATACAACATGGCATCACAAAAAAACTCTGTGACTCAAGTATTTATTCATTAGGCTCTGAGGAGCCAGATATTACAAACATGGGTCTCATGACCCAACATACAGAGCATACAAACAACGGAAGTATAAGATGTATGGGTACAGACAACTACAAATGAAAAAGGCTGTGAAGCCTGACTATCTACAACACCCTCCCAAGGGTACAAGGCCGTAGTTGAGGTAACAAGCTAAACGTCGAAGTCCACGCGGAACCACTAGTGAAACTGAAGTCTCTCTGCAAAAACATAAATTAAGCAAACGTGAGTACAAATGTACTCAGCAAGACTTACATCAGATCTATCTACATATGCATCAGTATAAACAAGGGTTGGTGGAGTTTAACTGCAGCAAGCCAGCTTTGACACAGTGGCTATCCTGTACTACGACTGTCGGTAACTCTTTTGAGGTGGCGCACACGAGTCCACATATTCACCAGAACAATACACCACTATGGATCCGCTCCCGTCTCCCTACGAGAAGGTCATCCATAGCACTCACACTTATCTTGCGCATTTTAGAGTACTACTTTCACTTGTCTATGAGTTGCACAAGCAACCCAGTAGTCCATTACCGCGGATGCAGCTATTCGAATATATCATGTTAACCCTGCAGGGGTGTACATCTTCACACACGCTCTCGCCACTTACCGCCATGTACACGTCATGTATCTCAGCAACCTTCAAGCGGAAGCCTGGCGAGGGTGTCGGCCACAACCTCACTAACCACACAAGTCTCTAGTCCAGGTTTATCGCCTATTCGGGTTCCATCCGCAAGGAGATCCGACCGAGGTTTCGCTCACGGCCCCAAACGATGTGTGCAGGGTTCCCGAGATACCAAACGGGCGACTCGGTACACCGTGCCACGGTGTATCTACCGCATCATAGCCCACTCCTAGTGTCAGCGCTACGCACGGCCTCCAACACATATCCTACAAACACCAGAAACTAGTTGCAACTCCTGGACAGAGATCAAGGTGATTAATATGTCGAGAGTGGCACATAAGCATTCCAATGCGTGGTACTAACTGTCTTGGATCACAAACACAGAACTCAGTTCCTGAGGACGACTTCAATGAGACAACCCACCATGTACTCCTAGATGGCCTCTCATCGCTACATTTACCAAATCGTGTTCACACACTTAGCTCTCAACAGTAGGACATGTTCACCTCCACTCCAAATCCATCCCAGATGAATCAGACCTGACACGACTCTAAGAAATAGCAGGCAACACAAGCAAGCAAGAATGAGTAGGCACATCATGGCTCAAACAACTCCTACTCATGCTAGTGGGTTTCAACTATTTACTGTGGCAATGACAACTCATGCAAAGGAAAGGGGTTCAGCTACCGCAGCAAATAGCAGTTGAAACATTGTTGTCCTAATGCAGTAAAAGACAGCAAGAGCGAGAGAGTGGGATTTTATCGGAATGTTCAATGGGGGTTGCTTGCCTGGCACTTCTGAAGATAGTATAACTCTTCATCGGTGGCATCGAACTCATCGTCGGAGCTACGTCCACTGAGAGGGGACAATACTGGCAAACAGAGAAGGAACACAATCAATGCAATGTGACAATATGATGCATGATCATGACATGGAAATATGCTTTGATTTGAGCTAATGCAACTAAAACCAGAGGGGTTTGAGTCAATTTGAACCAAATGTTCAAATTGAAACTCAAACTATGAATTTCCAAAGTGTATTAAGTTTTTTTGATCTATACAGCAAGGTTAAGTTGCTTTTCATGCATGAAAATGGTACAGGTGGATAGATTGCATTTTTCTGATAATTTTTCATATATAAATTATTTCATTCTGAACTACGGTTGAATTTCTATGATTTTTAGAAGTTTAGGACATCTTCCAAAAATAAATAAATCATTTAAGATTTATTGCAATTCTAGAAAAGAATTACTGCATCAGCATGACGTCACTCTGATGTCAGGAAGTCAACTCACCCGGTCCAGGTCAAACCTGACAGTGTGGTCTCACATGTCAGTGTCACATAGCTGATTAACTGGGTTAACTAAATCTAAACTAGAACATCAGCTGCCTGGGTCCCATTGTCAGCGACACATGGAAGGTCATTAGTGTTAAACTAACTGCAATGGTTAAATCCTAATCAGCGGAAGGTCAGCTCACCAGAGACCAGCCGGCGGCGACCACAGGACATGCCGGGGGCACACCGGACTTGCGCTAGAGGCTTCAACTTGGCGCGCTAAGGGCACCGGGGCCATCCCTTGCTCGCCTGCATCGAGCAGCAGTGGATTTGGTCGCGTGGGTCGCCAAAATCAGCGCCGACAATGTTGTTTGCGGCGGCAATAGGTCAATCTTGCGCGGGCGCCTCGCTGCAGTGCGTTAGCGAGCGGGGTTAGATGCTTGGAGGACGCCACCTGCCTACAAGAGCACGCGGGGCTCATTGGTTAGAGTAGTGGCGCTCGTTGGCTAGGTTCTCAGCGGCCATGGCGGACGGCGGCGCAAAAGATCATGGGGATCGTGCTACAGCTCGAAATCGAGCGAGATAACAGAGGAGAAAGACGAGAGTGCTCACTAGGAGTCGAACGGAGACGAAGGAGAGGTCGGGGGAGCGATATATCTCGCAAGTCAATGTTGGTGGCCGATGGTTGAAGACGACGCCGTGACGGCATTTTCAGGCGTTCGGCGACGCATGGCTCGGCGAAGAAGACGATGGCGGCGCTGTTGTTCTTCCAGACGCGTCGACGAGGCGATTGGTGGATGGTTGCCACGGGGGACAACGATAGTGACGGCGGGCGTGTTCGTTGAGGTGGGGAATGGCGAGGGGGAGAGGGCCATAGGAAGGGGAAGGAGCTCCAGGGAGAAAAAGGAGAGGTGCAGGGGGTCGTGCTCATCTCGTGGGCCTATCGCGCTGGCTCGGGAAGCAGGCACGAAGGAGGTGGCGTTGGCGCACGTGCGTCCAGCACGCAGCTGCTTCGGGGCGAGGGGGAGGAAGACGACAGGAAGGAGGAGGTAGGCTGGGCTGGCTCTTGAGCCACTGCTGCAGGTCAAGGCCCAGGTAAGGCTCTCTTTGCTTTAATTCTATTCATTTTTGTTTCTTTCGTTTAAATCTTTTGCCACTGTTTTGAATTCAAGAAAATTCAACAATGCCAAACACTTCTCTGAATATTTAATGTCACTCAATGAACTTCTCCAAATATGCATAAAATATAACAGAGCATTTGAAAATATATTCTTTATAATATGAATATATATTCCAAATTCAAATACCATAGTGATTTAAATTCAATGCCAAAATAATTCCTTGAAAATGTTCACTAGTTTTGGTTTGGATCTAAACCCTTGCCAAAATTATCAAACATTAATAAAGGCCATTTTGGTTTCATTGAATGCAATCTTTAAGGGTACTTGCCCATTATTTAAAATTTTGAGGCTTGATTATTCCTCAAGTCGATTTTATTTGAAAGATAACATGATGCATGATGCTCACTGATGCAACTAATTACAAGCATCAATCTAGGGTTGTGACAAATGTTGACACAATTGTGAAATAAAGAATCGTACCTGTGATGCGTGCTTAGACTGCCGGCCTATCAGCTCCATGCAGTTAGAGTCTTTAGAGCTATTACTCTAAACATAAGATTATTATCCTCTCGCGACTTAGAGTCTGCCATCCTGGCGAGTTGCAAAGACCCAAAGATGCTTCAAATATGAGACATAAATAGGGCAGCTTGGCCCGATTTGTAAAAACCACATGGCAAGAAAAAAGTGATGAAATAAAGCCAATATAGAAAATCAAAAAATCTGAGGCTTTTGCAGGCCGCCAAGCCAAAGTTTCTTCTACTATGAAACTAGCCCGTTGGCCACTAGAAGGTAAGCGCTTTCTATGAGCTGGCTCTCACATTACCCAATCGACATTTGAACCTAGATATGTTCAGGTCTTATTTAAAGATAGACTCATCTAGAGTACATGGGGTCAGAGTAACATCATGCATCGCAGGCCGATTTACGAAAGTTTCAAGGAAGGCGGCTTATGATCTTGGATCTATCCTGACTATCTATAAGCCGTGCTCTCACATAACAAACCAGCGTTTTAACCTTAACAAGCTCAGGATCTTTGGCGAATACACCATAAAAGATTGATTGCTAAGAGTTCGGCGGGTCAATCAGGATGACCTGGTGGAGAAGCAACTGGTATACAGGTAGGATGACCCGGAAAGGTTATGTTGTCTTTGGTGAATACACCTATGTTTGAACAAGATAACCTGGTCAAGAGGGTAGTAACTCTATGTTCTCTTTGGTGAATATACCTATGTTTGAACAGGAAGCCGCCCAAGTGACATAACTACGAACAGTGCTCGTTGGGGACCTATGTTTGAGCTCTGCTGTGCATCCACCTCTCTTTGGTCCCAGTAATTTGGGCGTCAACCCTCTTAAGTGAACATGTAAGACGATGATAAAGACTCAACTTTGAGGAAGTGAAACAACAGAGGCCCTGAATTATCAGGGATGCCGGCTTTATTATACTATCGCTAATATATACATCATCAAACTTTGTACATCATGAGAGCCGGTAGGTCAAGTATAGTAGGGCGAAGATGAGAAATATTCCACGGCCGACGGGTCTACTCCTTCGATGTGCGTGAGTCCTTGTGTTCTCGAACATCGATAAGATAGTATGACCCATTATGCAGATTCTTGCTGACCACAAAAGGTCCTTCCCAAGGCGGTGATAATTTATGCATATCAGTTTGATCCTGGATAAGCCGGAGCACCAAGTCGCCTTATTCAAAGGTTCTGGTTTTGACCCGGCGGCTGTGATAACGATGTAGATATTGTTGATAAACCACTAAACGAGCCGCCGCAATATCACGTTCCTCATCCAACATGTCAAGTGCATCTGACATGCCTTTTCATTATCAGCTTCAACATAAGCCGCCACACGGGGCGAATCATGACAGATGTCACTAGGAAGAACCGCCTCTGCTCCATAGACCATGAAGAAAGGTGTGTAACCCGTGGATCTGTTAGGGGTTGTATTGATACTCCATAAGACTGAGGGTTACTCCTCCACCCAACAATCCAGCGTTCTTTTCAAAGGAACCATAAGCCGGGGCTTGATGCCTCGCATAATCTCTTGATTAGCTCGTTCCGCTTGACCATTAGACTGGGGGTGAGCCACGGAGGAAACATCAAGTCGAATATGCTCTGTTTGACAAAACTCTTTCATAGCACCCTTAGACAGATTAGTGCCATTATCCGTTATAATGCTGTGGGGAAAGCCAAAACGGAAGATCACCTTCTTGATGAATTGAACCACCGTTGCTGCATCACACTTGCTAACCGGCTCTGCTTCAACCCACTTGGTAAACTTATCAACTGCCACCAAAAGGTGGGTTTTCTTATCCTTGGACCTCTTGAAAGGCCCGACCATATCAAGCCCCTAGGTCGCAAACGACCAAGTAATTGGAATCATCCTCAACTCTTGAGCCGGAACATGAGCTCGTCGTGCAAACTTCTGACAACCATCACATATGCTAACCAACTCCTCAGCATCAGGATGAGCCGTCAACCAATAAAACCCATGACGAAAAGACTTGGCCACAAGAGATTTAGAGCCGGCATGATGACCACAATCTCCTTCGTGCATCTCTCACGGGATCTCACAGCATTCTTCAGGAGAAACACAACGTTGAAATGCCCCTGTGACACTACGATGGTGCAACTCCCCATTGACAATCGTCATTGACTTAGACCGCCGGGTTATCTGTCTGGCCAAAATCTCATCCTCAGGCAACTCGCCCTGGGTCATGTAAGCCAAATACGGAACTGTCCAATCAGGAATGGCATGAAGAGCCGCCACCAATTGTACTTCCGGGTAGAAACAACAAGATCCTCTTCTGTAGGTAATTTGACAGAAGGGCTAAGCAGAGTATCCATAAATGTGTTAGGTGGCAACGGCTTACACTGAGACCCTAACCGGCTTAAAGCGTCAGCCGCCTCATTCTTCCTGCGATCAATATGCTCAACTTGGTAACCCCTAAAGTGACCCGCAATAGCATCCACCTCTCGATGATAAGCCGCCATGAGTGGATCCTTGGAATCTCAAGTGCCAAAAACTTGCTGAGCTACCAGATCCGAGTCGCCGAAGCACCTCACCCGGCTTAAGTTCATATCCTTAGCCATCTGAAGACCGTGGAGCAAGGCCTCATACTCAGCTGCATTATTAGTACAAGGGAACATTAACCGGAGAACATAAGAAAATTTATCACCTCGTGGGGAAGTCAAGACAACTCGAGCCCTTGAGCCTTCCAACTGCCTGGATCCATCAAAGGGAATAGTCCAATATGTGTTTTCCGGTTTTTCCTCAGGCGTCTGCAACTCTGTCCAATCATTGATAAAATCCACGAGTGCTTGTGACTTGATGGTAGTACGAGGCACATACTTTAAAAAATGGGGTCCAAGCTCAGTGTCCCACTTGGCTACCCAACCTGTGGCCTCTCTATTTTGGATGATATCCCCTAAGGGAGCAGAACTAACCACAGTAATGGGATGACCTAGAAAATATTGCTTGAGCTTTCGGCTTGGCATGAAGACCCCATACACAAGCTTCAGCCAATAAGGATACCTCTGCTTGGACTCAATAAGTACCTCGATGATGTAATAAACCGACCGTTGAACCAGATACTCCTTGCCTGCCTCTTTCCTTTCCACCACGATGGCCACACTAACAGCCCGACCATTGGCACCCACATATAACAATAAAGGCTCCTTATCAATAGGAGCAGCAAGAACCGGCAGCTCAGCTAGTTGCTTCTTAAGTGCCTCAAATGCCTCATTAGCAGCTTCACTCCAGACGAAATCATCGATCTTCTTCATCATCTGATATAGAGGGATAGCCTTTTCTCCCAGGCGGCTTACGAACCGCCTCAAAGCCGCTATCCGACCTGCCAAGCGATGTACGTGATTAACACACTTTGGCTTTGCCAAGGAAGTAATAGCCTTGATTTTCTCCGGGTTAGCTTTGATACCTCGTTCTGAAACCAAAAAACACAAAAGCTTGCCCGCTGGTACACCAAAGACGCACTTGGCCGGGTTAAGCATCATTTTATAAACTCGGAGATTGTCAAACATCTCCTTCAAATCATCGATAAGGGTTTCCTTCTTCATGGATTTCACCACAATGTCAACTACGTAAGCATGAACATTACGCCCGATCTGATCACGAAGGTAATTCTGTACACACCGCTGGTAAGTCACCCGTGCACTCTTGAGCCCGAAAGGCATAGATACCTAGAAGAAGGCTCAAAACGGAGTAACGAAAGATGTCTTCTCCTAGTCCTTAACTACCATCTTGATCTGATGATAACCAGAATAAGCATCCAAAAAACTCAAACGCTCACAACCCGCCGTAGCATCAATGATTTGATCAATACGAGGGAGAGCAAACGGATCAGCCAGGCAAGCCTTGTTTAAGTCCGTGTAGTCCACACACGTTTGCCAAGTGCCGTTCTTCTTAAGCACCACTCAGGATGAAAAACTTAAACGATAAACCCGGCTGCCAAGAGCGGGGTCACTTCTTCACCAATGGCCTTCCGCCTCTCCTCGTTAAAACGACAAAGGAATTGTCTAACCGGCTTAAACTTCGGATCAATATTAAGAGTGTGCTCAACAAGTTCCCTCGGTACACCCGGCATGTCTGAAGGCTTCCATGCAAAGATGTCCTGGTTCTCACAGATGAACTTGATGAGACCGCTTTCCTATTTCGGATCCAGATTAGCACTGATGCTAAACTGCTTAGATGAATCGCCAGGAAAAAAAATCAACTAGCTTGGTGTCGTCCGCAGATTTAAACTTCAACGAAGGGTCATGCTCTATGGTTGGCTTCTTCAAGGACGCCATATCTGCCGGGTCAACGTTATCATTGTAAAATTTTAGCTCCTTTCTGGCACAAACAGACTCCGCGTAAGCAGCGTCGCCCTCCTCACACTCCAAGGCTATCATGCAACTCCCATGCACTGTTATAGTGCCCTTGTGACCCGGCATCTTAAGCTGCAGATAAACATAACAGAGCCTTGCCATGAATTTAGCATAAGCCGGCTGTCCAAATAGAGCATGATACGGGCTCTAGATCTTATCAACTTCGAATGTTAAAGTCTCTGTTCTGGCATCGTATTCATCCACAAAGGCTACCTTCAAATCAATTTTGCCCATCGGATACGCCGACTTACCAGGCACTATTCCATGGAAAACAGTATTGGACGGTTTAAGATTTTTGTCAGTTAATCCCATGTGACGGAAAGTATCATAGTAAAGGATATTGATGCTGCTGCCCCCATCCATGAGTACCTTAGTGAACTTGTATCCTCCAACCCGATGCGCCACCACTAAAGCCAATTGACCCGGATTATCAACCCAGGGTGGGTAATCCTCACCACTCCACACAATGGGCTGCTCTGTCCATCGCAGGTAACGAGGAACTGCCGGTTCAACGGTGTTCACAGCCCTTTTATGGAGCTTCTGATCCAGCTTGCATAAACTTGCGGTAAAAACATGGTATTGCCCACTATTCAATTGCTTTGGGTTCCTCTAATAACCAGACTGCTGCTGCTGATTCCCCTGATTATTCTGCTGATTGCAACCACCTTGATTGACTTGGCCTTGAAACTCGGAATTTGAGCCGCCGCCTCCATGACCCGGACCATGAGAGCCCGACCCTGAACCTCCGTTTGGACAATGGTTATGTTGGATAGACTCCCTGAATGTCTCATAATGCTGCAATCCTTCCACAGATGGGTAGACGACCTCTCCTCGGCTCCGTGCTTCGGACATGGCTGATTCATTATTACTTCAAGGTCAAATTTTGTCCCTTGATCCGGCCTCCCCTTACGACGCTGGTTATAATTCCGTGCAGCAATGTTAGCTGCAAATCATCAGCCTTGCGCTTACCGCCACCGCCCTGATTGGCCGGGTTATACTGCTGTCCCCTCATAGCGCTACTCTTCTTTCGTTTTCTCGATCTTTCATCCTCAGAGTCGGGGTCCTTGGTACTATCAGAGTCGACATATTTGACAAGAGCCTCCATCAGCTCCCCCATATCATTGCAATTACGTGTAAACCGCCCAAGTTTTTGCTTGAGTGGAAGGAAACAACAATTTTTCTCCAACATTAAAACTGCTGAAGGCGTTGATATTATCTGAAGAATGTATGATAGTCGAGACCCGGGGCACCCAGCTGGTCGTTGATTCACCCTCCACTTGAACACAAGAGCCAAATCCACAATTGACATAGGCTGCTTGCACATATCTTTGAAATTTTAGATAAACCGTGCCTTCAGCTCCGCCCACGACTCAATGGAGTTGGCAGGTAGCCCTTTCAACCAAGTACGAGCATCATGGTGAAATACTTAGCATATGCAGCCTCACTGACATCCAGCATCTCCATAGCCATCTCATAACTCTCCTCCCAAGCCTGAGGGGGCTGATCTGCTGTGTAATTAGGCACCTTACGAGGGCCCCTAAAGTCCTTGGGAAAACGCTCATTTCGCAGAGCCACCATTAAACACGGCACAACCCAAGTTCTAGAGGCCTCACCTGCCTGCACTAAATTTGTCGGGCAAAACATCGCATGCTGACAAGCCACCGGCTGAACCACCAGCTCGGCCTCCCAACGTGCTCTACCCTGGTCCACCAAATCTTGTGCATCGGCACCATTGCACGCCGGGTCATGCCTATGAACTTGGTTACGATGCTGCTCAGTACTCGAAACTGCTGGCGAGTCAATGTGCCTACTGTAGCTCCGGCTTGGACGAGGGGTCGAATGAATCCGGTCACGATTGTAATAATAAGCCTGCTGCTGTGCTAGCGCTGTTTGAAGAAGTTCCCTGGCCCTTCAGGTTCCAACCGCCACCGGAGTCTAGCCCTCGATTGGCAGAGCCGCAAATCGCGTAGCTGCAGCAATCATATTGTCCAAAGGGTTGGAATAATGACCCGCAGCGTTACCACATGCTGAGGCGTTATGTTATTCACATGCGGAAAACCTGTCACGCGTGGCTGAACCCGCGCTTCACCCCCCTGGTGTTTCAGCCATTTGGTTTATAACCGATGGGTTACTGGTCCCTGCACCAGTTGTATGGAAATATTCCTTGGCTCATAAACAAAAGGCAGACGACTCTGGTGATTTCTCCTCAAGACTTCATTGGAAGCGTTCTGATCCACCGTGAGCTGGTATGAATCCGCTTGAATCCGCTATGCTTGAGCGCTCAAAACAGCCCGCTCTGCTGTCATCCTAGCGTTCTCCGCCACCAGCTCTTTCTTGGCTTGTGCTATCTCATCACGCAGCTTAGCCACGTCCACATTATGTTGGTTCTGGTTGTTCGGGGTTACCTCCACTCCCATCTGAGTTGCTAGAGCCTCCAATAAATCTGTTAAAACTTGAGCCGACGGGCATACTGATCTGCCAGCACCAGCTGCCGTTACCGCTGCTGCGCTAGAAGTCATAGCCGTGGCGGCTGTCGAACCGAGAATCGGCTGGGTGCCAGCCATGAAGATCGCCACCCTGTTCGGCGGCTCACGAGGGTCCAAAATACTATTACAATCGGAACAACCCCCAAGTCGTCTGTCTTGTAGTTCATACATTGAGTTGGTCTCGCCCGTGGACGATTCACCATCAGAGTAGATGGCCGTCTCACCGCGAGATACATAGCCTTCCAATTCAGCCCCATGGGTAAATCCAACAAAGGCACGCCTCATGGCGGGCTGAACCCGGGCGGGTCGGGCACGCTGAGCCGTCTCGATGATGTTGGTGCAGATGTCCGGCTCAAGGCCCGGTTCGCTGATCTTGCCGATGAAGACATGGATTCCGCCGAAGGGGACCCGGTACCCATACTCAATTGAGCCGGCCTTGGGGCCCCAGCCTGCATCGTCGATGTAGAGCTTGCCGCGACGACTCTTGGTCATCCGGCCCACAGCGTATCCCTTGATCCCTTTGAAGATGCCCTTCAAGAACTCAAAACCATTGTGCGCTGGCCCCACGGTGGGCGCCAACTGTCGTGGAATTGTCACGACAGATGTCCAAGGGGAAGGACTTAATTGTGTAGCCATTGCAATGTAGTTAGCTTAAAGGGGTTAAAGCGGGACAAAGGACACAAGGAGTTTATACTGGTTCGGCCCCTTGCGGTGATGGTAAAATCCTAATCCAGTTTGAGGTGGTATTGCTAGGGTTTCGATTACCAGGGAGCGAATACCCTAGCCTAGCTTTCGATCTGTTGTTTCTTGCCCTAAGTCGCTGCCAGGTCGTCCCCTTATATACACGTGTTGACGCCTATCAGGACCGGATTTTCGGGGTATTAAATCCCCAAAAGTGGCCCTGGTGCTCACCAGCCCCAGGATTACTGTTAGCTAATGAGGCAACACTTGATACAAAAATTCCAAGCAAAAATACAAAATATGTAGTACAAGACCATTCTGGTCTTTAAGTACAACACAAGGTTTCTAGAGGCTGATGGCGGAAGCGCTCTGTAACACGTCGGTGTCTGTGGGACTCCATTTCCCACGGGAACAGCTGACCAGGTTAACTCCTATCCTCGCGAGGCTGCTGTCACCTTGTGTAGGTTCCGGGGTAGTCGTCGCAACGCTCCTCTGAATACGAGAAATCTGGCCAAGACAATAGCCAGGGACAAGCCAGTGAGTACTTTGAATATACTCGCAAGCATTATGAACACGGGTAAAAGATAATCATGCTCGGGAATATTCGATGATTACAATGTTAGTTACTAAATGATATCCATGATGCAAGCTGGTTGTTCATGTAATTATAAATATGTGATCAGGAAGTGATGGTAAAATAACCAGCAATCATGCCATAGTCGGGCGTCTGAGCGACACCACATAAAGGGCTTATAAGGAAAATAAATAACAAGCATGCCACAGTCGGGCGTCTGAGCGACACCACATAAAGGGCTTATAAAAGAAATAGAGAGCATGCCACAGTCGGGCATCTGAGCGACACCACATAAAGGGCTTATAAGGAAAATAAATAACAAGCATGCCACAGTCGGGCGTCTGAGCGACACCACATAAAGGGCTTATAAAGAAAATAAATAACAGTGAATATCCAGGAGGTAGAACCATCCCAGGGATACTCAATAACTCAGATACATAAATGGTTAGTCCATAACGATAATGATAGTAACAGTCATCAAAGGTCACAAGTCATGATCCATGTTCTGTTTGAGTAGTTTCTCCTCCGAAGACCGACACTAAGACCGACACTTGACCCATCCCAGACTGTAGTCCTGACCCAAGGACACGGCTATTCGAATAGATTTATTCTCTGCAGAGGGTGTACTCTTTTCCCACGAATAACGGATTCCTTTAGTCCATCGGGACTAATTCCGTCTACGGTCTTTTAATTTGAAGACACACCTGACTGCACACACCAGCCTAACTTACCGGTGTCTGGAATCACCCAAACACCAGTTAAGCCAAACTCTAAGTGGGGAGGCTGCAACCTCGACTAGCATGGGATCACAAAATTTATAATGCGCGCAAACTGGGGAAGCTATCCCCTTCGGCTCCAACCGAAACACCCATGCCCCCGGACCAGGTGGCATGCGTACCGGATGCAGTCGGTATCCTCCACCATGGCCTCTCTGTACGGTGTGTGCTAGAACAGGGGTCGACAATTTACTGAACCGTACCCTACCTATGGCAGGGACAAGTGGCAGTACGAAACGAGTATGGGGGTTACTGGAACAAGACTCGATCTACGGTCGACTTAGGAGGTTCAAGCATCACTGGTATGCTTAGCATAACCAATATATTCCACATCAACGGTCGGAATCACCACCCGTCTTGCCTCACCAAGCCATACCGGACTCCACCGTCCCGACGAGGAACTAGTGACAAGCTCGTGTCTACACAAGACTGCGACTTTCATGGCTTTCTTCCGCTAGGCATGAGAGGCATACGAAGGGGATCACCATCATGCATATTAAGTTTTCATAGCAAGGAGTCTACATCATGCACTCATGGGTATGATCATATCATCACATATGAAAAAGAAATGAATTCCATATCGAGGTGATGTTGTAATCGTATCAACGACACCTACAAGTTTTGGACCAGGGTTCAAAATGCTTGCCTTCAAGTAGTGGAGGGGTAAAGTGCATTCCAAAACTTATAAAAGTTTTCTCCTTCGTCAAAATCCTATTTGAAAGAATATGCAATCAATACATAGCTTCAAAACAACACAAAAAGTTGTCTGGAAATTTTTTCAAATTAATATGAAAATAAACTAGACCAAATTTGAGGAACAACAGAAAAAGAATCTAGTCATTTGGACTTATATTTAAAAAGTTGTAGCCAGTCAAAGTTCAGTCAAAGTTCTGTTTTTAAATAAAAACCAGAAAAGAAAACGTTTCGGCAGCGCTTGCGTCTTCCTCCACCGAAAGCGCATTTGGTGGAATGCGCTTCCACTCAAAACACGCCTCGGCGGGGCTGGGTCGCTGACAGTGGGTCCTTTGGGCCCACTGGTCGGGTTTGACCAGTCGCCCGCGTCTTCTTCCTCCTCTGTTCGATCGGCGACGGCGCTCCAGCGATCAACGCCGGTGATTGGCGGCTCCCCTTGGCAGTCTGAGGGCAGGAATGGATCCGCCAGTTCAGGGTGGCCCTTCCGGTGGTCGATAGGCTAGCGGGGACGCAAGGAGTCGCCGGCGGTGAGTTCCGCCGCGGAGGTGGCCTCGGGTGGAAATGGGGGTCTCGGCTACGGTGGGTTCTGGTCGCGTTTGAGAGCATGGGCAGTTCCGTACGAGCAAGGGGAGTCTGACGCCGGTGCTGGATGGTCGAGGGAGGGTCTGCACGTGGTGAATGGAGCTGGGATGCGGTGGCGGTCGAACTGTTCGGAGACGAGGGAGACCACTCTTCCCCATCAATTGTTGGCCACGGGAGTTTGAGAGAGATGGCTAGGGGTTGCCTGAGTGCTCGGACGGGTTCGGGGGCCTCCGTTTATAGTGCACCAGGTCGGTTCCGCGGCCGTGGATAAGGACGGCTGCGAACCGTCATTCTGTAGCTAGGGGGCGCGTGGCGATGGCTGGCGAGGTCCGGCAGGTCGAGTGGATGATGACGGACTATTCCAGGGGTAGCTGGCGCACTAGGGTGGCTCGGGCGGCGCCGTCCATGGCAGAGCTGGTCGGAGCGGCGGTGGCGGCTTGCGGGGTGGTGCTCTGGGGCACCAGGAGGGGCCAGGGCGGCTCTGTGGTGAGGGAGGAGTTAGGGTGTGCTGGCTACTAGGGGAAAGGACCAGAACGAGCTCGGGGGATACGGCAGAGGGACGCGGCACGCACGTGCAAAACGCACGCTCTGCTCGTGCTCTGGGCACGCACGGCAACTGTTCGGCAAAATGCCAATGCAAGCTAGAAGGCTCGGGTGGGGCAAGGGATTAACAGGCTTAGGTTAGGATTATCTAGGAGCTTAGTGGACAAGGCTGCTGGGTCAGTGGATCAAGTCCATAATCCAAACTAAAAACCAAGCCAAAACTGGTCATGCACACAAGGTGTTCGACAGAATGTCAAGGACATCTAGGCAACTCTTGGGGTGGCCAAAAACTCCAGACCAGTGCCTCTTTAGGTGTAGGAGGTGGTGACAAGGTTGGTTGGGCAAAACTAAAAACTTGCAAATGTAAGTATTTGAGAAAATCAATTCTGGACAGAAACTAGAAGGCATTATTGCATGGACCAAAAATGATCCAAATGCTTCAATCTCTTGGACTTAAGGGTTTTGTAGGAAGGACAACCAGCAGAAAAAAGCTTATGGCTAAAAGAGCAAGTTACCAAAGGGGTGCAGTAGAAAGTGACAATCTGGACCAGAGAGCAAAAGAAGATGTTTTGCTCAAGTTTTCCAAAGAACACCGAAGGGTTTTGCATAAAAGGGATGTAGGGACTTCACATGACATCCCCAAATTTTGGTGGAACTTTTGAATAAATCTATCAAAGGGTTGCAGTGCAAACATAGCTTTAAAACTGAAGAAAAAAAATCACTTTATGTGATAAAGCTTGGAGTGAAAATAATAATGCAAATGAACCTACTGATAGAAGAAAAGTTTTTCTTGGGTAGGGCAAACAAGTCCAAATAACATATCTGAAAAGTTTTCATTAGGGCAAAACTCCAAAATTTTCAAAAGAAAAATTGGTTCTAAAACAAAAGAAAATCCAGAGAAAGATTTAAACTCCTGGTAAAATTTTATAAAACAAGGTAAAATTTTTTGGGGTGTTACAACGCCTCGGGGCTTACAGAGTCCCGGCCGGCTCATAAAAACGTGTTCGGCCCGGTGACTTATCTTACATGCCTTATGATACAAGTCACATATACATGGTGGTTTACACATACGGGCTTTAAGCCGCTTTTCGGTTTTGGGCCCTTTTAAAAAGCCTACTATATGAACCACCATCTTCAACATTTATAGGCTTGGCCCATGAACTGCAATTGGGATAACCCGGCCCCTCCTGGGCGGGTCATATCCAATAGTCATATCCCCAACAATTGGAGTCGGAGCCAAATTGACCTTTGGTTGGCATTGGCGTCGTGTATCCTTTGCAATCTTGCATTCCAAACTACTTTAGGCAATCCTTGAGGTATTTCTCTTGAGATATGAAGATGCCATTCTTCTGATGCTGTATTTGGAGACCAAGGAAGAACTTTAGCTCACCCATCATGGACATCTCATATTGCTCTTGCATCATGTATCCAAACTCATCACTGTATCTTTTGTCAGTGCATCCGAAGATAATGTCATCCACATAGATTTGGCATACGAACAGTTCACCATCATATGTCTTCGTGAAGAGTGTGGGATCCAGTGACCCAGGTTTGAAGCATTTGCTCTTCAAGAAGTCTTTGAGTGTGTCATACCACACACGAGGTGCTTGTTTGAGGCCATATAGTGCCTTGTTGAGCTTGTAAACCATGTCAGGACGCTTTGGGTCTTCAAAGCCAGGAGGTTGTGCAACATACACTTCTTCTTCAATTTTGCCATTCAGAAAGGCACTCTTTACATCCGCTTTATACAAAAATATGTTATGGTGGTTGGCATAAGCCAGCAATATGTGAATGGCTTCAAGCCTCGCCACAGGAGCATGAGTATAACCTTGAGCAACCAGCCGAGCCTTGTTTCTGACAACTTGACCATGCTCATCTTGTTTGTTGCGATAGATCCATTTGGTGCCAATGATTTTATGCTTCCGTGGATCAAGACGCTTAACAAGATCCCATCCATTATTCATCTCAAACTGTTGAGGCTCTTCTTGCATTGCTTGAATCCATTCAGGTTCCATAAAGGCTTCATCAATTTTCTTGGGTTCAGATATTGAAACGAATGTAGAGTGACCACAAAAGTTGGCTAGCTGAGTTGCTTTTGAGCGTGTAAGTGGACCAGTTGCATTGAGGTTATCAAGAATCTTTTCAACTTGGACATCATTAGCTACTCGAGGATGAACTAGGCGAAGACTTTGCTCATGATGTTGATCATCTTCTTGTTCAGAATTGGCTTCAGGCTGAGCATTGTCTTCAAGATGACTGGGTGGAGAGATAATGATTTCTTCTTCAGTTGGTTCCTCGGTGGGTATAATTTCTCCTGTACCCATTTGTTTTATAGATTCACCGGGATAAGCTTCATCTAGCACATTTGACAGGTGCTCTCTTTGCGAGCCGTTAGTTTCATCGAACCGCACATCTACGGTTTCAACCACTTTATAGTGAAACAGGTTCAAGACCCGGTAGGTGTGCAAATCCTTTCTATAACCAAGCATAAAACCTTCATGTGCTTTCATTGCAAATTTGGAAGTGTGATGTGGATCTTTTATCCAGCACTTACAACCAAAAACTTTGAAATAACCGACGTTTGGCTTCTTACTCGTCAGAAGTTCATATGATGTTTTCTTGAAGAACTTGTGAAGATAAACTCTGTTGATGATGTGGCAAGCAATATCAATGGCTTCGGGCAAGAACTTTCTTGGTGTCCTGTATTCATCAAGCATAGTATGTGCCACGCAGATGATCTTTCTTGAACTTGATGCCCTCGATGCCTATGACGCGCTTCTTCTTGGCGAGAGCATGCAGGTTCCTCATGCCTGCATGACCTAGTCTTCGATGCCAAAGCCAGCACTCTGAAGCTTTTGCGAGAAGACAAACAGCAAGCTGTGGCCCTGCAGAGAAATCTACCATATAGAGATCACCTTTTCGATGTCCTTCGAAGACCAGAGACTTGTCATGTTCCATAAGCGCAAGGCGACGATATTTTCCAAATATCAAAATCATGTTTAGATCACATAGCATAGAGACTGACATTAAGTTGTATCCAAGGGATTCAACAAGCACCACTTTGTCCATTTGTTGATCCTTTGAGATAGCAACCCTGCCAAGTCCCACTACCTTGCTTTTACCAGTATCTGTGAATGTGATGTGGCTTTTGGGATAAGGACATAGAGTTGAGTCCATAAGAAGACATCGATCATCAGTCATGTGGTTGGTGCATCCATTGTCAATTATACATTCAGTGGCTTCCGAAGCAGTGCCCTACAGACCAGTTAGTGTCATAGTCTTCACAAGGAGAAGTGTGAAGCATAAACATTTGATGAACAAGCATGCTATCAAAGTTAAGATCCTTGTTAGGCATGATAGGAAGTTTGTCAAGAAACTATGGGACGAAATACATGGTTAGACCATTTAGACATTTAATCTTGCGTCCCACAAGATGTTTTAGGTCCCCAGCATTGGCGTCAGAAGATGATTTTCGGCTGGAGACCTTTCCTTGCAAGAGAAGTTAATTCTTCTTAACCACCCACATATTTAGGGGTGGCTTAGAAGTAATAAGTCTAAGTGCAGCATCTGAGAATTTTGGCTTAGGAGCCCCAGCAAATAGTTTTGTAGGATATGAATGATACTCATATGAATATGCAGAGAAGTTCTTTGTCTTATGAACAAAGTTCTTAGATGAAACATGCTCATATTCATGAGTTTGATGACTATCTCCCTACAAATCATTTGCGTTAGAGTGACCCAATGTGGTCCTTTGTCTATATGAAGTCTTTAGACCATATGAAGCCTTCGGTCTAGGGTTGATCTTCTTTCCTGGTGGTGTCATGATGACATTCACTGGAAGCTTTTCGATAAGACTTCTTGGAACCCAGATCTTCTCCATAGGTGACCCATTCCTGCAGTTAGTTCCAATGAACTTGGCAAACACTTTACCGTTCTGATCCTTGAAAGGTTTATAGTTTGAGTCAAATGACTCGTCAATGACAACAGGGTTAGCACAAGTGAAGCCAGATAAGGTAGATGGATCTACTGGTGGACCCTTTGCAGCAGCCCATGTGGTTTTGGGATACTGCTCAGGCTTCCAGTAAGAGCCATCATTCATTTCCTTTCGAACCCCACCCTCTTTCCTAGGGTTTTGTTTCAGAATCTGTTTCTTGAGAACATCGCACAGTGTTTGAAGACCTTTGAGGCTTTTGTACACACACGTTTCAAGCAAAGTCTTCAACCTAGCATTCTCATAGGAAATAGCAGTGGTTTCCTCAGTAGAGGTGTTAGTTACCACATCAACAGTTGAAGATATGGCAGTCTCAGAAGTTGTAGAGCATTCAGCAACACAAAATAGCATTGTCACGCTCAAGACATTTTAGACAACGTGGCACAAAGTCTTCCTGAGCGGAACTAATCTATTGGGCGATTAGTGAATCGTTTTCCTTTTGAAGATCATCATGAGAAGCTCTTAGTTTCTCAAGGTCTTGCTTCCTTTGAAGATAATCATAGGAAAGCTTCTCATGATTACCTGAGAGGGTTTCATTACAACTTTCAAGTTCAGTGTACCTTACGTGAAGATTTTTTATGTCTTCAATTAAGGACTGAGTTCGATTCATTTCCGCGTCCAACATATCATCACTCTTTTCTAGCAACTTTTGAATAGGTTCCATAGCATTTTGTTGTTCATTTCCAATTTTAGCAAGGGTTTTATAGGTGGGTTTGGATTCACATTCAGAGTCATCTTCACTTGAGGTCTGAAAGTAGGCATCGCGTGACTTTACCTTTGCACCACGTGCCATGAAGCAGTAGGTTGGAGAAGGGTCGTCCTCATCATTTTCTTTGGCGTCGATGGAGTGACCATTATCGCCAGTGTTGAAGATGGACTTGGTGACAAATGCCGAGGCTAGAGCTAGGCTAGCCACGCCATAATCAAATTCGTCCTCAAATTTCACCTCTCCCTCCTTAGAAGCAGACTCCTCCTCTGAATCCATTTCTTTTCCAATGAATGCGCAAGCCTTGCCAGATGAACTCTTCATGTAAGGCGAAGACTTTGATGAATACTTGGAAGAAGACTTTGAAGATTTATTCTTCTTCTTGTCGTCAGAGTCATATTCCTTGCTCTGCTTCTTTTTCTTGGATTCATTGTCCCACTGAGGACAATCAGATATGTAGTGGCCAGGCTTTTTGCACTTGTGGCATGTTCTCTTTTTGTAGTCATGAGAGGAAGCCTCATTGTTTCTTGAGCTGGATCTTGAAGACTTTCCAAAGTTTTTCATCCTTGAGAACCTTTGAAACTTCTTCACTAGCATAGCTAGTTCTCTGCCAATGTCTTCCGGATCGTCAGAGCAGCTGCCAGAGTCTTCTTCAGACGAGGACACAACTTTAGCCTTCAAGGCTCTGGATCGAAAATACTTGTGGCCATAGATATCTCGCTTCTCAGATAGCTGAAACTCATGTGTGTTGAGCCTCTCAAGTATGTCAGACGGATCAAGACTTTTGAAGTCAGGTCATTCTTGAATCATCAATGCCAAGGTGTCAAACGAACTCTCAAGAGACCTCAATAGCTTCTTCACAACTTCATGGTTGGTGATTTCAGTGGCGCCAAGAGCATGAAGCTCATGGGTGATATCAGTGAGGCGACCAAATGTAAGCTGGACATTTTCATTGTCATTTCTCTTGAAGCGATTGAATAGATTGCGAAGAACGTCAATCCTTGAGTCTCTCTATGTTGAGACGCCTTCATTCACCTTGGACAGCCAGTCCCATACTAGCTTGGCCGAATCTAGTGAACTCACACGCCCGTACTGTCCTTTGGTCAGATGCCCACAAATGATGTTCTTGGCGGCTGAGTCCAGTTGAGCAAACTTCTTGACATCAGCAGGAGTGACACCTCCACCAGCCTTGGGAACACCAGTCTTGACGACACACCAAAGGTCATTGTCGATAGTGTCAAGATGCATGCGCATCTTATTTTTCCAGTAGGGGTAATCAGTCTCATCGAAGACAGGGCACGCAACGGAGACTTTGATTATCCCTGCAGTCGACATAACTAAAACTCCAGGTGGTTAAACCTAATCACACAGAACAAGGGAGCATCTTGCTCTAATACCAATTGAAAGTGCAAGTTATCGACTAGAGGGGGGTGAATAGGCGATTTTTACAAAAGTCTTCAAAATACGATATCTTTTGAAGACATACAGATGAAGAGAACCTATATGATAAGAAGTGGAAGATAAATGACTCTAGACACAGAATAGTCAAGTAATCATCATAGAAATAATACGAAGACTATTGATAGCTAGATAACATGGATCAAGATGGAAGATATAAATGAAGCTAAACAAGGGACAATCTTCACACAGTGAAGTCAAACAGATCAGACAAACAAGCAATGACTTCACGAAGACAGACTGGAATGTAAATGAGTTGGAAGATAGAACCGGTAGCTTGGAGACATGGGGAATTTGGTAGACCAGTTCCAGTTGCTGTGACAACTGTACATCTGGTTAGGGAGGCTGAGATTGAACTCAGAAGACCGTGTCTTCACCTTATTCCCCTTGATCTAAGGACACCCAGTCCTCGCCCAATAACTCTGGTAAGTCTTCAAGGTAGACTTCCGAACCTTCACAGACTTTGTTCACCGGCGACCCACAATGACTCTTGGATGCTCAGAACGTGACGCCTAACCGGCTCGAGGATACAAAGTCCTCAATTGTAACAAGTCTTCAGGTCACACAAACAGAAAGACTTCAGTGATGCCTAACACCCTTTGGCTCTGGGTGTTTTTGGGCTTTGTCCTCGCAAGGATCTTTTCTCTCAAAGGCTTTGGAGTGGGTTGCTCTCAAACGAAAAAAACCGTTCACTAACTCTGAGCAAACCACCAATTTATGGTGTAGGGGGTCGGCTATTTATAGCCAGGAGGCAACCCGACATGATATGTCTGAAATGACCCTTGGTCACTAAGGAACTGACATGTGTCCAACGATAGGATTTTGAACACATACGACAACTTTGCTTGATCTCCAAGTAAAGCCGACTTATCCTACTCTGGATAAGATTTGCTCTCATTTGTCTTCGCTCGAAGACATAGGTGTTTGGTTGAGAATCACTTCAGGCATCTGACTATGTTCACTTGGACCCCACTTAACAGTATGGTGGTTCCTATGACTCAAGAAAGAATGAAAAGAACTACGAAAGAAACTATGTCTTTGCATTATATAGTCTTCAGTGAATGTCTTCATAGGTCATTATCTTCACGTGAATGTCTTCACGAGCCACCATTGTCTTCAATGTCTTCACACATTTTTAGGGGTCAAATCTAGAAGGTAAACCGAATCAGTGAGGGACTATTACAGGTGCTATCCTGCAATTCTCACAAACACGTTAGTCCCTCAACCACGTTTGTCATCAATACTCCAAAACCAACTAGGGGCACTAGATGCACTTACAGTCTCAAGCACCGGAGTGGTAACAAAAGATGGCAGAGTGCAAGGAATGACTTCATGTAGGGGGGGTTTGGGTGTTGCTCTTCATGTCGTGGAATTGTCACGGCAGATGTCCTTAGTGAAAAAGACTTCGTCGCGAGGCCAACGCATCAATGTGGTAGCTTGAGAGGGGTTGAGTGGAATCGAGAGACGCAACACAAGACAAGAATTTAGACAGCTTCGGGCCTCGGGAAACACCATCCGGTAATAACCCTACATGTTGTTTGTGGCTAGGTCTCATTATTATCATGAGGGAGTCGCCGCATAAACCGGCTCTCCTCTAGTTGTGTCTAGCCCTAGAGATTGTTTGTTGTTTCCTGTTGTCCCTCTTGGGGAGCCCTGCCCCTCCTTATATATGTTGAAGGGGCAGATTACATATGGAGTCCTAGTAGGACTAGGACTAACTTATCTTCTATTACAAATGGGATACAAGTACGGGCCTTGCTTCCTTGTAAGGGAAATATTCCTCATGCCTTTTCTCTTAAGCCGACCCACCATAACATGAACCGACCTTCTGGGCCTTGGGCCTTGTAGTCCATCTGATACACTCGCCGGGTCACCAATGAGTCACCAGGCCCGTCCAGGTCCTCAGTGAGTCGCCAGTCTTCGGGCGGTTTACCTATAAAAACACCAAGCCCTAGCTGGGTCATATCTTCGGCCGGGTCATACCGCGGGGTATATCCCCGACGTTAGCCCACAGTTTAGCTTGGATTTATCCATGGTAAACTTATCCTGCAAAAACAAGACCAACTTTAATAGATTATACATCGGGTTGAAGGTTCTTCTGAGCCGACACTTGATCATCGTTAAGTCCTTGTCATTTCCTCCTTGATATGTATCCATGATCTCATAGCAAACCTCCATAGCAGATATGTTCAAATTTTGCCAATGCAAAAAATCCAGATACTTCTTTTGAAAAATCAGGGTCAACAGGCCAGCTTCAGAGTCAATTTGCTGACATTGGTCTTTTGTAGAGAAATATTGTAAGAACTAATCTACTTGAGTCGGCTTACAATGCTTAACAAAAAATATTGGTCTTTGAAATACTCATCTAATATTCAGCCAGCTTGAAGATGTAGAACTTGCCGGTTTATCATTGCCAAAATTGTTGGGTTATAAAAACTGATGATTCCGGGTTATGACTATTATACACACCGGGTCATGATTATTGCCAACACCGAGTCACACAATTAATCTTCCTGATTTGCTCCAAACTGAGAATTTGAAGACGTTCCTCCTTTATATGCATATTACCTATAGCCCCCAAGTCTTAAGCGGAGAACATAGTGATAGCTTAAGACTTGTTTCAATATAAATGTTGCAACCTTGAAGAAATCCATATTGTTCATCTCAGTCACTAATCAAAACTGAATATTCCACATATGTAGCCCCCAAATGCCGGGTTGTCATGCTTGCAACAACCTGGGACTTGTAATTGCCTCATACTCATAAAAACTTCAACTAGTGTAGCCCCCAAGGGCTGGGTCATTATGCAATAATGAGCAAGGACTTTATAGATATGATGATGTAGACTTGAACATCAACGTGCAGCCCCCAAGGGACGGGTCATTATATAATAATGATCAGGGACATTGTAGATATGATGATGTAGACTTGAACAACAATGTGTAGCCCACTAGGGACGGCTCCGAAAGATAATATTGAGCTCAGACTTTATAAATACTTCTTTGAAAAGAACATCATATGATGTAACCCCCATCACGGGGCTTGAACCCACGTCCACAAGGTTAAGAGCTTTGTGCTTTACGAACTGAGTAGTGGACCCTTCAATATAATGGAATAAGGCTTGTGTACCTTGAATTTTTGATAGGAGCAATTGGTAGCCCCCAAGGGCCGGCTCATTACAATGTGATGAGTCGGGTCTTCAATAAAGGTGAGCAAAAAATGACTTTGCATTAGCCCCCAAGTGCCATGGTGCATGCTGGCAGTGACATGGGACTTGCATATTTGATGTAATCTCAACTTGAATAATGTAGCCCCCAAGGGTCGGGTCGTAAGCCTGCAGCAACTCGGGACTATTCCTTCCATTGTATAATAAATCATATCCATTGATAGGATAATAGCCATTGTGCGAAAGCAACATTGAAAACTTCAATCATAATACTGGTTATTGATAACCATAATAAAAATCCAGCCATGTTGGCTATTAAAGATTTGAATAATATAACCTAGTTTGAAAACCGGTTCCTGCAATATAAACCAGTATATCTATGCATATATGGTGCATGCTATAATGATGTAATGATGATGCAATGTATGATGCAATATATGATGATGTATGTGTATGATGCAATGTATGATGATGTATGTGTATGATGACAGAACACTTCAATGAAACTAGCCTGAGCCACTGGAGTATTCTCCCATTCTGTAGTCGGCTCTCAGGCGACCCAATCGATGTTTGAACCTGGATAAGTTCAGATATGACTATCGAGAGTACATGAGGTCAGCGTAGCATTAAGCAAACATAGAGGTTTAACCAAGTTTCAATGAAGGCGGCTTTAGCAGCCTGGATCTATCCTGACTATCTGTAAGCCATGCTCTCACATGACAGCCGACATTTTAACCTTAGCAAGCTCAGGATCTTGGTCAAATTCGTCGTAAAAGATTGATTGCTAAGAGTTTGGCGGGTCAATCAGGATGACCTGATGGAGTTGAAACAGCTGGTATACAGGTAGGATGACCCGCAAAGGTTATGTCCTCTTTGGTCCAATACGCCTATGTTTGAACAAGATAACCTGGTCAAAAGAGTACTGACACTATGATCTCTTTGGTCGAATACGCCTATGTTTGAACAAGAAGCCCCCATGTGACATACTTACAGCCCAGCCTATAAGCTGGATTTGAGAACCTTAAGGCTTTGTGGGAGACAAATTTCCCTTGAGCCGGATTATGAACCGGATATTAAGAGATTCAGCGCTTTGTAGCAGACAGATTTCCCTTGAACCGAAATCTTCATTTTGAGCCGGAAATTTTCTGACGGTCTTTAAATTTTCATAAACATAGCGGCAATCTCCAGGGCTGGGTTATCTTTCCCTCCAATGACCCGGAATTCTTGAACTCATTGAAACCGGACAATTCTGCCAAGTCATGTCATTGTAGCCCCCGAGACTAGAGACGGCTTGAGATTCTCCATATTTGAGCATAGCATAAGGTGCATATCACTGGTGTTGGTAGCGCGATGTGAATGCACAGAAGGTTGAGGTGACTGCGGCGGGTTATAAATGATCCCATATGAGTCGTGTCAGCAACTCGGCCAATGGTTCCTTCCAACTGGCTGTTTGAAGTTAACCAAACTATAGTGGTGGTGACTTGTGCGCCTGCCCATTGAGCCATCCAGTGTAGACTGTGGTTGATAGTATATGATAATTTGCCTCCAATTTGTTGGAAGAAAACCGGGCTACCCAAGCAGTGACTGGCTTTATACTCAATAACACAGCTCATGCAGACAAGGTGCGGCTCGGTGTGTTGATGTAGACCAGGCCGCAAGAGACGAACTGTAAAGACGATCGTAGCATCAGAGGCGGTACAGACCAATGAGCCAACTGCGGCATTGTAAGCCGGCGCGGACGGGCGAGTCAATCGCAGGCGCGGTAAGCCCCACGGATGGGCGAGTCAACCACGTCGTGTTGATGTAGTGAAAAATTGTCCTGCATCAAAATCATCGCAAGCCAGAGTAATTGTTCTTTGCAAAAAGCAATATATGCTAATAAAATAAACTTAAACGGATAGATATCACCTGATTGTTTGGATGACGGATGATCCATTCAACACAACAGAGGCGGCTCAGGCAGACCGACGACTCAATTTGGCCCGGGCGGCTTAACACGTCAGAGGCGGCTTAACGCGCCCCCGGCGTCTCAACACAATAGCGAAACGGAGGCATCACCATGGCGCCGGCTCAGAAACTGCAGCAGCAGCGCGTTTGAGACGGTGGAGGCGGCGACTTGAACATCTTGAATCAGACACGAGTCGACCCGAGGGCAGGTGATGACCCACAACCGTAAGGGATCTATTGCAGCGTTTTCGATAAGTAAGAGTGTCGAACCCAACAAGGAGCAGAAGGTATTGATAAGCGATTGTGAGCAAGAAATTACTGCAAGCACTGAAAGATAACTTTTTAGGGGTTTTCTTGATATAGGCAACAGGAAGGTAAAAGCAAGCAATGTAAAAGGCACTGAGAGTAACAAGTGGCCCAATCCTTTCTTAGCAAAGGAGAGGCCTAGCAACTGAACTTATAAAGACTAAAGCGTTCCCGAGGACACACGGGAGAGGTAGTCATGTGCTTTCACCATATTCCGTATCGATACTATGTTATGTGTTGATAAGTGTTGAGTGGGTGGATCTATGCTAGTACACTCTCTAGACTAAGATGAGTGCACTCTTATGATTAAACACCTTGCAAGCATCCGCAAATACAAGATAGAATTTAAGGCAAAATCCTAACCATAGCAATACGATCGAGGATCCATTATTCCCTTATGCAAAAGCGTGCGAACTGGGGTTCAGGTTTCTGTCACTCCGGCAACCCACCGTAAGCATTCTTTATACACAATGTATTCTCCTAGGTCCTTAATAAGGCGAAGTGTTGGGTGTTCGACTCACACAACACCACTAGTAGAATGACAACGCAACTTATGTATCAAACAACACATATTACTTCAATAGCATATGACTACTAACAACAAGACTTTCCCCATGTCCTCAAGAACTAAGGTAACTACTCACGAGACATAAACGAGATCATGATCAGTGGGGATAAATAGGTGATAAACAATCTGGACATAATAATATTTCTCCAACAAAACTCAATAGTATTCACCACAAAGTAGTAATCAACACTGATGGAGTAGAGAGGATAGGTAGTACGAGTTACAACACAAGTTACGATTGTAAGATGAGATTTGGATGAAGATGGAGATGGTGCTGGTGTTGGGGATGATGTTGATGATGATCTCGATGATGCCCGTGACGATGGTGATGACGATGGCGACGATCTCCCCTTTCCGGGAGGTGATCTCCCCGGCGGAATCTGCCCGCCGGAGATGGCTTTTTCTTCTCTGTAGGTTTCCGCCACGGAGCAGCGGCGGAACTCCGTAAAAATTCCCGTCCCTAGGGTTTTTGGATAACGGAGAGCATATATGCAGAAGGGGGCGGCCAGAGGTGGGCCAGGGGCTCCAGGCGCCCCTCCGGCGCGGCCAGGGGGGGCGCGCCCCCAGGGCGCCTGGGCACCCTAAGGCCCCCCTCTGGTTGCCCTTTCGCGTGCCTTCGTGATCCGTCTGAAAAATATCTCCCGTCAATTTTCAGGTAATTTGGAGGTATTCTTCTTCAGCAACTCAGCGTCCACTTTTTACTGCTGAATCATGCGTCTGCTGCTTCGGCATCGGAAAGTTTGCAAACTGTGTAAAATAGACCAAAACAACATAAGAACATCACCGTAACGTGAAATATATCAATGTATAAGGATAAATTATGATACAAAATAGTGATGCATTTTGGACGTATCAACACCCCCAAGCTTAGACCTCGCTTGTCCCCAAGCGAATATGAACTCGGTAAACCTGTACACAAGTTTAGAGAGTGAAGTGTCGATAAATAGAATACGCACAAGAAGCATCATAGTTTCTTTACCAACTCAAATATCCTCAACAGCAATCTTCAATTCATAAAGCCCTTATAAAAGAGTGATAACACTTATATTCGAAAGTAGGGCTAAGGAAACTCATTATATCATGACAAACATGTCCTTTGGTCAAAGAACAACAAATAGATTTAACTTTTGCTCTTATTTTGATGAGATCAATTGAAGCTTTTTGAAATAACATGTTAATAGGCAAGAAGTGAAAGTGTTAACACAAAGAAAGATATTTGCCTTAGCTGGGCATGACAAACAACTTACTTATCGAATGATAATGTCAACAAGGATATGATATGACAAATCTTAATGCAGCTTTATATGAATGAATCCTTATCAACATCAAATGTCTGCTCTCTTTAAGAATAGAAGGGAGTAGGAATAACTGACTCAACTTAAAATTAAAAGATGGGCCCTGCTCTAGGGTAGTAGGGAAAACTCATGTGCTATCCTTAAATCAAACAGAATGAAAACAAGTTTTGAGAGGTGCATGATTTGTCAACGAATGCTAATAGATAACTCAACTACTTCTTGAGCTGGACAAGTTTCGAGGAACGGCTCCCACACGAGGACGATCACATCCTCTTATTCTCCTTTGTTAATCACTGCCAAAGTTTTCTGATTTCTCATGAACAAAGCGTGAAGGAGGGTTTGTTTGTTATATTATCTTTTTGAGCCGGGCGCACTCAATGCCAGTTCCTTCTCGTATTATGGGTTTGCACATTATACATGCAATCCCGGGGTGAAGCTTGTCCAACTCAAAAAGATCATGGATTAGCTATTACTTCCTCATGAGCTAAAATAGAGGCACAAAATAAAAGATTTTGAACATTTTAGGATAACACATAAATTCTGTACTTTAGGAGGTGGTAGTGGAATACCACGAGTAGGAAGGTATGGTGGACTCATATGGAAGGTATTGGCTTAAGGGTATGGACGCACAAGAAGAATACCGCTTAGTACAGAGTTAGGCTAGCAAAGGTTTTGAGAGAGCAGACAACTGATGATGACTAAGATGCAAAGCAATATAAAGCATGAACATTGAAATAAGCATAACACATCAAGTTGTCTTCCTTGTCAGCATAACACTTCAAGCATAATAACATAAAGGTTTGGGCTATGTTGATACTTTAAGAAAATCATGCTTGTTGTTATGACCAAAGCTATGTTTGCCAAGATTAAATAAAGTTTTCACAGCCATACCTGACATAAGGTCAATACTCCCCATAAGAATCATCATATAAGGTCGATTGCGTGAAGAGAATACCGAGTGCAGCAAAAGGAACCAATAAACTTCTCATTAATATTCCACCATGGACGACTCCACACTCACGGATACAATTCTTCACCGAAGGAGTGATACACCTCAATGCACACACCTATCTCATATAATAACCTCCCTAGACATGATACGACTCTACTTGACTTTAAAAGACAAAAGGTAAAGATAAAGATACTGGGCAGTCCCCCAAGCTTGGAACAAGCCAAGGGAATGCCATTACCCCAGGAAATTTCACTCATCATCCTTGTTGGAGTTGATCAAGTAGTCCTTGGCGAAACGCTTCCATGGAAGGGGTTCTCCAGTCTCATATGAGAAGCTCGTCTCCTAAATCCTGCATTCAGCACCCAAATCCATGCGCATAAACCTTAGTTCATACTCACAGTTCTGGTTATGTAGATCATTAATTTGCCCTTGGAGCTCTATAATTCTTTCCTCAGACGCGGTGATGCTTTTCCACATCTCCTTCATCTCCTTCAGGAAGTAGTTCTTCAGCTCGTTGGTGATGTTAAAGTTAGCTTCAACACCACGCTAGATCATCTTCTTGTACTCGAAGACTTCTTGCTCCACTTCTTCCAGCCTGGCCTGGACGCTCCCCTCCTTGATAGGTCCCTTCAGATCTTCTTGATGAAGGACACCGTCCTCCATCCGAACAACCTGAGGGTGCTTCTTCACCTCGGCGAGGTAAGGGTTGATGACGTTGACGACGAACTTGTCCTTGGGGGAACTTGGAGAAGCCATGGCACCTAAATTCAGCTGAAGGATTCCCTGGCAGAAACAGATCGAAGAGAAAACATGCGAAATCGCAAGATACGTTGCCGGAACAATCCGGGCAAATATATAGGAAAAATTTATGCACAGAAAGGAAGGTAACGGACCAAAGCAGGGTCGGAGACAGACTCCCGGGTGTCCAGGCGGCCTCCCGGCGCGGCCCAGGTGGGGGGGGCGCCAGGGGGGCGCCTGGACTCCCTGGAGGTCGTCTCCGGCTCCACTTAGGCTCGGAATTTTACTAATTTTGTAGAAACTCGTAATACGGAACTTTTATGGTGGTTTGCGATGTTTCCTTACCGTACTACATACCTTTTCTTTATTCTGCTTCTGCTGGCGTCTGAAACAGGGCTGCAACATGTTCTTCATGGGTTGTTGTGTATATTATATTCACATCAACATTGACAGGGTCTCCTGCTATGTAATGTTTAAGTCTTTGCCCATTCACAACTTGAAGTTTGGTGCCTTCAAAATTATTAATCTTAATTGCTCCAGACCGATAAACTTCTTCAATATGAAATGGTCCTTCCCACCTGGAAAGTAGTTTACCTGGAGAAAACCTAAAACGGGATCTGAACAACAAAACTTTATCACCAACATTAAATTCACGTTTCAGAATCTTCCTATCATGCCACTTTTTTACCTTTTCCTTGAACATTTTAGCGCTCTCGTAAGCTTCACTTCTCCATTCATCTAGAGAAGTCAAGTTCATGAGACGCTTGTCACCAGCTAGTTTTGGGTCAGCGTTAAGCTCACTAACAGCCCAGAAAGCTTTGTGCTCTAACTCTAATGGCAAATGGCAAGCCTTTCCATACACCATCTTATAGGGAGACATGCCCATGGGGTTTTTGTAAGTAGTTCTATATGCCCACAAAGCATCTCCTAACTTATTTGACCAGTCCTTTCTATTTCAGTTTACTGTCTTCTGCAAGATCAACTTAATCTCTCTATTGGTGAGCTCAACTTGCCCACTAGTTTGAGGATGATATGGTGAAGCAATTCTATGATTAACATCGTATTTAGCCAAAGCTTTTCTAAAAGCTCCGTGCGTGAAGTGTGATCCCCCATCAGTCATGAGATACCTTGGAACACCAAACCTAGGAAAAATTACATCTTTAAGCATTTTCAAAGATGTCTTGTGATCAGCACTTTCAGTGGGGATTGCTTCAACCCACTTGGTCACATAATCAACAGCTACTAAAATGTGAGTGTACTTGTGCGAAGAAGGAAAAGGACCCATAAAATTAAAACCCCAACAATCAAAAGGTTCAATCACTAGTGAGTAATTCATAGGCATCTCATTCCTTCTACTAATGTTACCAACTCTCTGACATTTATCACAGGCTAAAACATAATTTCTAGCGTCTTTAAAGAGAGTAGGCCAATAAAAACCTGATTGAAGAACGTTATGTGAAGTCCTCTCACCGGCATGATGTCCTCCATAGGGACTATCATGACACCGTCTGAGAATGTCCTTCTGCTCATGTTCCGGAATGCATCTCCTCACGATCCCGTCGGGACCTTCTTTGAAAAGATGTGGGTCATCCCAGAAGTAGTGCCTCAAATCATGAAAGAACTTCTTCCTTTGCTGAAGTGTTAAACCTGGAGGCAAATACTTTGCAACAATAAAATTAGCATAATCTGCATACCAAGGGTCGGAAAGAGATTGTACTTTTACAACGGCAAGTTGCTCGTCTGGAAAACTATCGTTGACTGGGATGGGATCATGCGGTATATCTTCCATCCTTGAAAGATTGTCCGCTACCGGATTGTCTTCTCCTTTCCTATCAACAATCTGCAAATCAAATTCTTGAAGAAGGAGTACCCATCTGATAAGCCTTGGCTTGGCATCCTTCTTTGTCATAAGGTACTTAATGGCAGCATGATCAGTATGAATAATAACTTTGGAATCAACAATATACTGTCTAAATTTATCACAAGCAAAAACTACAGCTAAGAATTCCTTCTCAGTAGTAGCATAATTCCTTTGATCACTATCAAGAGTTTTTCTAGCATAATGTATAACATTCAATTTCTTATCAACTCTTTGTCCTAAAACAGCTCCAACAGCAAAATCACTTGCATCACACATAATCTGAAAAGGTAAATTCCAGTCAGGTGGTTGCACTATAGGAGCGGTTATTAAAGCTTTCTTAAGGACTTCAAAAGCTTCCTTACAATTTTCATCAAATACAAAAGGAACGTCCTTCTGGAGAAGATTAGTGAGGGGTCTTGAGGTTTTAGAAAAGTCTTTAATAAATCTTCTATAAAAACCTGCATGACCGAGAAAACTGCGAATACCTTTGATGTCCCTTGGGTAGGGCATCCTCTCAATAGCTTCGATCTTAGCTTTGTCCACTTCAATTCCCCTTTCGGAAATCTTGTGACCAAGAACAATTTCTTCATTAACCATGAAGTGGCACTTTTCCTAGTCGAGTACCAAATTTGTCTCCTCGCATCTCTGCAAAACTTTATTAAGGTTGTGAAGACAATGGTCAAAAGAAGTTCCATAGACGGAGAAATCGTCCATGAAGACTTCCATAATATCCCCGCAGAAACCATGAAAGATAGCAGACATACACCTTTGAAAAGTAGCAGGGGCATTACATAAACCAAAAGGCATACGCCTGTAAGCATAAGTACCAAAGGAACAAGTAAAAGTGGTCTTCTCTTGATCGGCAGTGTTAACATGAATTTTTGAGAAGCCAGAATAACCATCGAGATAACAAAAGTGGGTATTTTTGGATAACCTTTCAAGCATTTGGTCGATGAACGGCAACGGGTAGTGATCCTTCCTGGTTGCTTTGTTCAACTTCCTGTAATCAATACAAATTCTATATCCAATAATAATTCTCTGAGGTATTAATTCATTTTTATCATTAGGAACCACAGTTGTACCTCCTTTCGTAGGAACACAATGTACCGTACTTAACCACTTACTATCAGCTATAGGGTAGATAATACCTGCGGCCAGAAGCTTGAGAATCTCGGTTCTGACAACATCCATCATCTTCGGGTTCAACCGCCGTTGATGATCAACAACTGGTTTAGCATCAGGCTCAAGGTTGATAGTATGTTGACAAATAGATGGACTAATCCCCTTAAGGTAATCAAGGGTATAGCCAATTGCGCCTCGGTGTTTACGAAGTACTTCCAATAATCGCTCTTCTTCATATCCTGAAAGGTTAGAATTGATAATAACAGGATATACTTTCTTTTCATCTAAATAAGCATACTTGAGCGTATCGGGAAGAGGTTTAAGATTGAACACCGGGTCTTCCTTCGGTTTTGATAAAATTCCTAAAGGTTCAACCGGAAGGTTGTGCTTCAGGATAGCAGGCTGCCTCAAGAATATTTCATCTAGTTCATTTCTTTCCTGCATATGCAAATCATTCTCGTGGTCCTCCATGTGTTGCTGCAAAGGATCATTAGGGGGAATAGAAATAGAGGCAATACTTTCAATAATTTTATCATCACTGGGTAAATCAGTACCACGAGGCTGCTTAGAGAACTTAGAAAAATTAAATTCATATGGCTCACCATCGAATTCAACAGAAACTTTACCTTTCTTGCAATCTATTATAGCTCCACAAGTCCTAAGAAAAGGTCTACCAAAAATAATTGGACAAAAATTGTCCCTCTCTGAACCAAGTACTAGAAAGTCGGTAGGGTATTTTACCTTTCCACATAGGACTTCAACGTCTCTCACAATTCCGATAGGAGAGATAGTTGTTCTGTTTGCAAGATGAATGGTAACATCAACTTCTTCAAGTTCACAAGGGGAAATCTCACCGATGTTTTCTTCATAAAGTGAATAGGGGATAGCGCTTGCACTCGATCCCAAATCGCATAGCCCATAATAATTGTGATCTCCTATTTTAACAGATACCACTGGAGTACCTGAAATTGGGCCTTTATTCTTGGCTGTGACAAGGTTAGTGGAAACAGCACAAAAATTTATATTGGAATCAAAAACATCATTAGTAGCAAGGTCTTTAATCAATGCAACTTGAGGATCGACTTTGATCTGGTCCTCAGGCTCATCAACTCTTCTCTCACTTTTATTTATTATGCCTGTCACAAAAGAGTGCTCCTTTATCCTTGCGGGAAAAGGAGGCTTTTCATATATAACTGTAGGCAAAATAGGGTCAGCAACATAAATGTCAATAGGAGACTCTTTAAAAGGTTCATGGTGCTGGTCTCTCTTCTTTTTAAAAGAATCAACGTGAGAGGCAAAATTCTTACACAAATCAATCACTAAATGGGAATCAAGACCAATCTTAGAGCAAAAAGTATTGAAGTAATCAGTTTTCACATAGCTCTCAATATAATCATGTTCATAATTTATAGCGGATTCAATACCTTTATCAATTTCCCAATCTTCGGTATTCCTTTGGATCCTTTCAATGAGATCCCACCTTTCTTCAACACTCTTTTTCTGAAATACCCCACTAGAGGAGGCATCCAGCATCTCCTTATCCTGACGAGAAAGCCTGGCATAAAAATTTGTAAGTATAATTTCCTTGGGAAGCTTATGAATAGGGCATTTGAGCATTAGGGACTTCAATCTCCCCCAAGCTTGAGCAATGCTTTCTCCGTCATGAGTCCTAAAGTTATAGATATAGTTCCTGTCTCGATGAATTTCATGAAGAGGATAAAACTTAGTATAAAAGAGAGACATAAGCTCCTGCCAGTCAAGCAAGTGTGAGTTATCGAGAAGCCTATACCAATCCGAAGCTTTATCTATAAGTGATACGGCAAACAATTTTCTCATGACAAACTCCCTCGATACACCTGCAAGCTTAAATAATGAACTTAGTTGTGACAGATATAGCAAGTGTTCACCGGGATGTCTGTCTCCTGCATAACGATTAGCCAAAACATAATCGATAATGCCAGCTCGTATTTTATAAGGCACAATTTCAGTAGGGGGAGGATCAACCACCACAGGTGTGGGGCGTCTTCCCGCAAGCAACGCTCCAATAATAGGGATATCCATAAGGACAAAGAGCAGCAATAGCATAAACAAAAACAGAAATATAAAAAAAAACTTCCTTACCAGTTTCACTTTACCAATAGCGCTACGCTCCCCGGCGCCAGAAAACGGTACTTGATGACCCACAACCGTAAGGGATCTATTGCAGTGTTTTCGATAAGTAAGAGTGTCGAACCCAACGAGGAGCAGAAGGTATTGATAAGCGATTCTGAGCAAGAAATTACTGCAAGCACTGAAAGATAACTTTTTAGGGGTTTTCTCGAAATAGGCAACAGGAAGGTAAAAGCAAGCAATGTAAAAGGCACTATGAGTAACAAGTGGCCCAATCCTTTCTTAGCAAAGGAGAGGCCTAGCAACTAAACTTATAAAGACTAAAGCGTTCCTGAGGACACACGGGAGAGGTAGTCATGTGCTTTCACCATATTCCGTATCGATACTATGTTATGTGTTGATAAGTGTTGAGTGGGTGGATCTATGATAGTACACTCTCTAGACTAAGATGAGTGCACTCTTATGATTAAACACCTTGCAAGCAACCGCAAATACAAGATAGAATTTAAGGCAAAAGCCTAACCATAGCAATACGATCGAGGATCCATTATTCCCTTATGCAAAAGCGTGCGAACTGGGGTTCAGGTTTCTGTCACTCCGGCAACCCACCATAAGCATTCTGTATACACAATGTATTCTCCTAGGTCCTTAATAAGGCGAAGTGTTGGGTGTTCGACTCACACAACACCACTAGTAGAATGACAACGCAACTTAAGTATCAAACAACACATATTGCTTCAACGGCATATGACTACTAACAACAAGACTTTCCCCATATCCTCAAGAACTAAGGTAACTACTCACGAGACATAAAGGAGATCATGATCAGTAGGGATAAATAGGTGATAAACAATCTGGACATAATAATATTTCTCCAACAAAACTCAATAGCATTCACCACAAAGTAGTAATCAACACCGATGGAGTAGAGAGGATAGGTAGTACGAGTTACAACGCAAGTTACGATTGTAAGATGAGATTTGGATGAAGATGGAGATGGTGCTGGTGTTGGGGATGATGTTGATGATGATCTCGATGATGCCCGTGACGATGGTGATGACGATGGCGACGATCTCCCCTTCCGGGAGGTGATCTCCCCGGCGGAATCTGCCCGCCGGAGATGGCTTTATCTTCTCTGTAGGTTTCCGCCACGGAGCGACGGCGGAACTCCGTAAAAATTCCCGTCCCTAGGGTTTTTGGATAACGGAGAGCATATATGCAAAAGGGGGCGGCCAGAGGTGGGCCAGGGGCTCCAAGCGCCCCCCCCCCGGCGCGGCCCTTTCGCGTGCCTTCGTGATCCATCTGAAAAATATCCCCCGTCAATTTTCAGGTAATTTGGAGGTATTCTTCTTCAGCAACTCAGCGGCCACTTTTTACTGCTGAATCCTGCTTCTGCTGCTTCGGCATAGGAAAGTTTGCAAACTGTGTAAAATAGACCAAAACAACATAAGAACATCACCGTAATGTGAAATATATCAATGTATAAGGATAAATTATGGTACAAAAT
This sequence comes from Secale cereale, assembly GCA_902687465.1. Taxonomy (NCBI): domain Eukaryota; kingdom Viridiplantae; phylum Streptophyta; class Magnoliopsida; order Poales; family Poaceae; genus Secale; species Secale cereale. The sequence continues at coordinate 743,977,209 of LR738715.1, read as the reverse complement.
AGTGATGCATTTTGGACGTATCAGCAGGCGGCGGCTCTCCGACGGTGGCTCAACGCGGAACAGATGAGAACCAACTGGGAGAGGCACTATGGTGGCCTCGGCAAACGGCAACTTGCAGCCGCAGATACAGCAGCGACGAGTGATAGCTCAGAACGACGTGGCAGCCCGACCGGCAGAGGCATGCTCGGTGGTGACTCAGAGGCCAGGTCGTAATTGGTTTTGACTCCTCCCTTAGTTTTTTCCTTTCCTTGTTTGCTTCTCAGATCCGATTTGTACTAGTGGCACTTGATAGCTTGTTCCCACATACATAGCAAGCGGGGACAAAACTTTGTAGCTTGGCATGACGAGTATGTAGTACTTGATAATTTGGCGTGAACTAGCTGACTAGCTAAGTCTCCACGTGTGAGAGGTTTTGACCTTGGTCCGTTGAAAAGTTGGCAACAGGCCTAGGGAGTCACGCCATGTAATAGCGACAGAATCTTATGCTACGTTTTGAATTTGGACATGGACGATGGAACGCTAAAGTATTTTTGTCTCTGTGAGTTGTACCTCATATTGATTGATTTCAGATGGAAGATTTCGACCCGCAATGGCAACGGAAATTAACCCAGCCTTGATATATCATATGGTGGTGTGCACGGGCACATCAACGCAACCATAATTTTCTATTTTTATCTTAACTTTGTATATGTCGCTTTGACTATTCTTTGACAATGTTATCTTCTGCATCGGCTTCTTTTTCATCCAGCACATCGTGAGCTACTTGATCCCTAAAGAAATCCCTTCAAGAACTCAACACCACCATGCACATGCCCCACGGTGGCGCCAACTATCGTGGGACCGCCAATGCTAATGAGTTCACTGCTCGTGTGAGCAGGTGATTGAACTGGTTGGGGTTCAAGTTGAGGAAGGACTTCATCATCATTAACATTGTCATCATGACCAATTTCTTCAGCTGCGGGAGAGTTAGCAGCTAGAATCTCTTTAGACTGACGAGCCTATGTGGTAGCAGGCTCATGCATAACAAGACGACACTCGCGGTTGGAGGAGGCAGGCAGGGCAACTGAGATAGGTTCAACAAATAGAGGTTCTGGGGAGGAGGCGTGTCGGTGTATTTGGATCGACACCTATGGGATCACAAGAATCCCTACTACGGTTGCGGGGCGCGGGGTTGAGAGAAGGGCGGATCTAACGATCAGGACACGGTTCCTTTACCCAGGTTCGGGCTGCAAAGATGCGTAAAACCCTACTCCTGCTTTGGTGGATTATATGTTGGTGTTCTTCAGCTAACGAGGAACTCCAAAAGAGTCGTGAGGGGTTCCAAAAAGCTGAATCCTTCTCCTGGTCGCCTCGGGCCTCCTTTTATAGGGAAAAGGGGTTGCCACAGTGGCACACAGGAGGTGGAAAGGGTATAGTGATGCGAGGTTATCCCTCGCATTACATGACAAGGTGCATTTAATGCGCCCTGCTTAGGTGTCCTTGCTTTATCGGGGATGAGGGGAGATGCCCGTCTTGTCCGTCGCCGCTCCTCCTCGTGTCGACACGCGCCCTGGCCAGCGGTGCCTGAGGTGCCATGTAGGCAGACAGGCAGCTGAGGTGGTGCAACGGCGGGCCTCCATGAAGATCTGTGGGTCGCCACGCAGGAGCCTGTCCAGCTGGTTGGGTCGGCAGCTGCGTGGGTCGGTGGAAACCCAGTTGGTGCAGGCCTGATGGTGGCCCCATGGGTGTTCTCGGCAAGGGCCTTGCCGGGGCCCCATCAAGGGTCTTGCCGTGGCGCCTGCTGTCATCCCCGGCAAGGTGCTTGCCGGGGGTCTTGTGGACCTCCTTGGCTGGGATCCCGCCAAGGGTCGTCTTCTTACCTTGCATTTGATCTTGAAGGTCTTCACAAAGATCTGCATGCCACCACAGGGATATCTCCCGAATCCTCCCCCCATGGGGGTGGTGGACTCAAGGGTGATTCGCTCCGTAGGCTGGGGGGGCGAGCTGCTGTGGCAAGGGTCTTGGCGGGGCTGCCAGAGCCGGCCCCGGCAAGGATCGTGCCGCGGGAAACTGCTTCGTCCCCTTGCTCTTCGTGGTCTTGTTCTTGGTGTCGCTCCAGTCTTCATCAAGCTTCAGTCTTGCCCCGGCTTGCCTCCCTTGCCTTGCTTGGTGGGATGGCGCCGTGGCTCAGACTGCCCGTGCACAGTCATAGGGGTACAAAAAGTGCACCCTCTTTTTGTACACCGACAGGAGCCCTCGGGCCTGGGCCACTCATAAGCGCGACATGTTGTTGGGCCAGGCCCAGAACGGTGCGCGGGCAGGCGGGGTGGTTCTCACCGCGGTAAAATTTTCGCGCGCTGCGCCTCCCACGGCCCGCGCGAGCGGCGCGGGGTGGAGGGGCGTGTGTGACGTGGGCGGCATGCGTGGGTGCGGTTTCCGCACGCATGCGTCACGTCACAGTAAATGTGAAAGGAGGCGGCCCGCGCCTTCCTCATAAAAAGGAATAACCGCGAGCGCGCTGCTCACTTCCTCCACTTTCCTCGCGCCCCTTCCAATCTCAGAACCACTGTTCCCTTGCTTCCTTCCTTCCGAAGCCTTCGCCGTCGTCCGCCTCTGTTGCTTTGCCATCCCTCCCCTCAGCCTTCCCATTCAGTCGCCATGGTGTCCAATCCTGCCAAGGGCAAAGGGGCGGCCAAGGGTGTCGGGCCTTCGGCGCCGCCGGAGGGCGCATTCACGGGGGATCGGACGAAGGCCGCCATCTTCATCACGTCGTCGGTCGACGTCTTCGAGCTCCGGGCCGTATTCAAACCGCTTTGGGGGGAGGAGTCAGGGGATCGGGCGAAGGGCTTGGGCCATCCGGCGACGCGCGTCATTCCGGCCGCTTGCGCTCCGCCCAGCTCAAATCGGTATCCCTTCTTCATTGATTACTTCTCCTGCGGGTTGTGTCCCCCCTTCTCCGATTTCTTCTGCGACATCATGCACACTTTTGGCTTCCGTCTTTTGGATTTCACCCCAAATGCAGTAGCGTGCATGGCCTTCTTCGCGCACCTCTGCGAGGGCTTTGTCGGAGTGCAGCCCAACACGGCGCTCTTCCGCCACTACTTCATCCCTCGGATCCAGCCGGGAGGCTCGGTCTCTGGAGGCATTGCCTGGATTCCGAGACTCAAGGTGGTGTACCCGGAGGGCGCCATGAAGGAGAGGTGGGACGAGTGGCGCGGCCGGTGGTGTTGGATCGAGGAGGACGAGCTGCCCTCGTTCTGCAAGGTCTGCCGGGTGCCGCCGGTCCGCGGCAGCGACTGGAGCAATGTCGACGCCGCCGACGGGAAGCTCGTCGTTGCCGTCACTAGGATCACCCGGCTTGTCCAAGCCGGACTCGCCCTCGAGATGATCGGGGCGGATTTCTTCCGCCGTTGGATCGCTCCGCTGCACCAAAAGGGGAGGCCGGCCTGGCTCTTCAGGAACCCGGCCGATGTCATGCGGCTCCGCACCGGCCTCAAGCACAATTTTACAGTGATGGGACATGCCCATTTCTGTCAGCGGCTCTTCGAGCTGGATGTGAGTCACGGCGGCGAGGTCGAGCGGACCGGCAAGGCTGCGAAGGATGCCGGCAAGGCAGTCAAGGGGCAGCTCTTCAAGCTGCCAGCGGGAGTGGTCCCACTGTACAATAATTCGCGCCAGTCCGAAATCGTCACCATGATGCCGGAATGTAGCGCGCACGGCCCCGTTCCGAGCTGGGAGGAGCCGGAGGACGAGGTCGTTCTTAGTTCTTTGATTCCCTGGTCGAGGTGTGCGTCAATCCCGACGCCGAGCGGTGGCTCGTCAGGGACACCACCCCGGAGGAGCTAGACTACATCGCCGCCAGGTCGAAGGAGGCACAGCTCATCAAGGAGGCCGGCAGCGCAGGAGGTGTGGAGGACCAGGACGCCGCGGCCGCGGAGGAGGAGGAGTTCGCCTAGTGGGCAGCGGCTGCCGGAGAAGCTAGCAGCGCCTGCACCGGGGCCCCATTGGTCGAGGACGCGGCCGACGAGTCGTCGTTAGAGGAGGATGTGGCGGCTGGCTCGGCACCCATCAGGGGAAGAGGGCGAGTCTTGCGACGGGCCTGCTCCAGCGAGCCGGTCTAGTCCGACAAGGCTGCTCAGCCTCAATTGGCCCTGGAGGAGTCCGGGCGCCTCACGAGGGCCACAGCGGCGAGGAAGTCAGCGAAGGTCGCCGAGAAGAAGAAAGCGGCAGCTCCCTCTCCGTCGAGGCGCGCACGAACCCCGTTCCCTCCTTCGCCTCTCCCGGCAGACGTTGATTCGGAGGGCGATGCGGAGCTCCCCTTCGACCTCGGGCCCCTTAGCCCGAAGAGGAAGAGGAAGACGGCAGAGGTGGAGGAGATGGACGATGAGTAAGTATTCTTCATCGTCACCCCATCTCTCTTGATCATGCCACTCATCTTAACTTGTTCTTGCTTCTTCAGGGATGTAGAGACGTTGGCCCAGAGGGTGAAAAGGGCCAAGGCTTCAGCGAGCAGCCAGCCCCCGGCCGGGGCTACAGACACACCACTGGTGGTGTTGAGCAGCTCTAACGGAAGCCCCGGGCACAGCCCCCAGCGTAAGTCCATCAACCTTTTCTTGCTCGACATGCAGTAGGCGTCAGATGCTGAAGGCGTCGACCTTGCCGGTTCTGTAGGACGGGAGCAGCAGCAGGAGGAGCCGCGGGGGGCCACTTCCAACACGCCACCCCCATCGACCACGCCGCAACGAGGGGTGTCCCCGGCAAGGGCACCAAGCATGGAGCCCACACGCATGGAGGAGGAGGACTTGGGTGCTGGTGGCCCGCCCCCGGCGTCCGACGCCGGCGGGGAGGGAACTTCCGCTGCATAGCCCGGTGCTGGTGAGTTGCCCACTTTCTGCCCTCGCCGTTCTCTTGTACTTTTTCTTGACTTCATTTCCCCCATCACGGCCCAGGCCTTTCTCCAACGGATGTGGAGGACGTGGACGCCGTCATCAAGGAGGTCGCTGAGGAGGCCGCGGTGGAGGCCGACGAGATTGCCGCCGAGGAGGCCGCCAAGGACGCTGCCGGGGTCGCCGTGGATGAGACTGTCAAGGACGCCGCCATGGACGCCGCCGAGGGTGCCGGCGGTGGGCCTGCCAGGGAGGCCGGCAAGGCCACAGCCGAGGAGGAGGTGACTGATGACCAGCCCTCTTCCTCCGCGCCCCCGGGCCCCGGAAAGTATCTGAAGGTGAGTGACAACCTCTTCGTCCAGCTCGCCGGGGCGTCAAGCTCCTGGGCGCCCGCCGGGGAGGAAGTTTTTGACGGTGAGGTGTTTGTCGCCGCCGGGCTCGAGGTTGTTGAAGAACCGAGCATCGGCGGGGACGGCTCCCCAGAGGAGCAGCTATTCCGGGCCATGGGGGCCAACTTCCGGAAGCTCCAGGCGCTCTACCGCGCTCGTTTGGACAAGGTTAAGTCCAGAATGGCGGCGGTGGACGAGGCGGAGGCGGACTTCCAGGCACGCGTCGCTGAGGCGCAAGCCTGGTTCCACCAGTCCCACGAGGAGCAGAGGGCCTCTCAGGAGGATCTGGCCCAGCGCAACGTGGAGCTCATCATGAAGATGGCCGCCATCGAGAAGGCCTAGGAAGAGGCGGCGAATTCGGCTGCCGCGGCGGAGGCCGCCCGGAACCAGCATCAAGCCGCCCTCGATTCCCAGGAGGAAGACCTCTCCGCGCGTGAGGCGAAGCTTGCCGCGACGCTCCGCGGCAAGGATGATGAGCTTGAGGCTCTTGTCGAGCGGCGGACTCACGAGCTGGGGCAGAGGCACAAGGAGGCGCTCGATGCCCAGGCTCTGGCTCATGCCAGCAAGATACAAGAGCTGGAAGTGGAACGGGACGGGCTAAAGGAGCAGGCCCTCAGGCTGTCTGACGAGAAGACCAGGCTCAACCGTGCCTTGACAGAGGCGCAGGGAGTGGTCATCAGCAAGACTGGGGAGCTCTCCGAGGCGCAAGGCTCCATCAAAGATCTCAGGCTGAGGCTAGAGAATCTCGAGAAGACGTTGGCGGAGAGCTCTGCTCGGGAGGGGGCCCTGGCTAAGAGCCTGGAGGAGGAGAAGTAGCTGCGGGCAGACGAGGGCACCTCCCACCAAGAATATGTGGTGGAGGAGAACAGGTGGATCAGCCGGCTGGAGGACATCGCCGGCAGGGTTACCTCACAGTTGGCCCTCATGGGGGTGCCGAACGTGAGGTATGCCCCTGAATGGAGCGGGTCGGTCAACGCCAAGCTGACCCTGTTCTTCGAGGGCGTCCTCAGCGCCTTGGCTGATCTTCACTCCAACAGAACGGCCCTGCTCGCCAGGGAGGCCCGGCGGCTCTGCCGGGGAGTCATGACCAAGGTCCTCACCAAGGTGGCGTTCTGGAACCCCGCCCTCGACTTCGAAGCCGTGATGGACAGCTTGCCGGAGGATGCCAACCTCACGGCGCTCAAGGAGCGCATCAAGCCTGTCATTTGCCGCATCGACGAAATCAAGAGGGTGGAGGGCCAGAGCCGGGATTAGATATCCCGTTCTCCTTTGCCGCTGCGAGTTCATGCCCAAGACAAATTTTATCTTTAGTTAGAACCGCAGCGATGGCACGATGTAATATAACTTTAAAATATCTTCAGAATCATGCATGTTATTTCCCTGTTTGCTGCCTCCCTGTGTTTCCACCCTACGTTAACTAGGTAGGCTTGCCGGCGCGAAATATGTAACACCCCAAAAATTTAGCAATGTTTTATTAAATAAAATTTTGCCAGTGAATTAAAATTTTGCCTTCTGCTGAGTGTTTCTTTAGAATTCCAGGACCAGTCTTCAACTGTTATGTTGGAGTCTTTACCCCTAGTAAAAACATTCCAGCTAATGTTAGATTCTTTTATGCAACCTTTTAAAACTTTGCTTATATCAGCAGGATAAATTATATATTGGTCTCCCTAATTTTCTTCTTTATATAAATGATTAACCTTAGTTTTAAGGCCTCTTTTGTACTGCAACCACTTGATAAATTTATTTATAATTTCAACCAAAGATTGGAGATGTCAAGTAATGCTATTAGATCACATTTATGCAAGAATATAACTATTTCATTTAATATTTTGAGCTCCACAACATGTTTGCCAATCTGGTCCAGTACACCAAATTGCACTACAACCCTATCTAATATTACTGTAATGCTTCCACCAAAATTATGGGATGTTCATAGCAGTATGTTATCCAACTTTATGCAAAAACCCAGTTTGGTCCTTTGGGAGATTTGAGTGAACCAACCTCTTTTCCATTTTGGTTCAGTTTGGTGATTTGCACTGTAACTCTAGTCTATTTTGCTCCAGTGCCTTTGAGCTTCATCATGCTTATAGTCCCTCTAGCAAAACCCTTAAGTCCAGAAGAGTGGGCCTATTGGGATAGTTTTGGTTCATGAAGCAATGCTTTGCATTTTCTGTCCAGAACTGAAGTTTTGCAAGACTTGCACTAACATGTTTTTGCTTTTGATAAACTAACCTCACCACCTTCTTACCCATCCAAGGAGACATCCATCTGGTAAATTTGGCCACCCCAAGAGTTAGCTAGATGCCACAGGCATTTTGTCAAACACCCTGATTGCACGACCAATTTTGGCTTAGTTTTTGGTTCATCTTATGAACTTGATCCCCTGTCTAGACCAGCTTGTCTCTTGAGTTTGTTCCAACCTTTAGCCCCTCCCTGCTGACCCCCTTGCGGTTTGGAGCTCCCTAGCATGCCTTAGCATATCGCCGAGCACGTAGCGTGCGTGCTCTGGGCGCGCCCAGAGCGCGCGTTTTGCGCGTGCGTGCGCTCAGGTCGCCGCGTCGCGCCCCTGGCCCCAGCTCACCTGCGGAGCCACGCCCGGTCTTATCCGCACCCAAGAACACGCCAAGCCATCCCTGGAACGCCACAGCGCCGCCGTCAGAGCACTTTTGGCGGCACGCCGGCGAGCACAGTGGATCTCTGCCACGGTAGGCGCCGCCCAAGCCACGCGCGCTCGCCAGCTGCCCCCTGGAGCAGTGCGAGCTCATCCGCAGGCCCGTCCGCTAGCGTTCTTCGCCGCCACGTCTCCTGTGGCTATAGTATGGCAGTCGCCGGCGATCTTATCACCTGCCGCCGCAGAACCGACTTGGCTCGCCTATTTAAGGGTGCCCGAACCTCTCCGCAGCATCAGACCATCACTAGACACCCCGCAGAGCAGCCTCGTGGCAGCCCTTCGCCCCCGGGAAGCTTTCTTCTTCATCTCCTGCGAACACGGCCGCCGTCATGCTCCAGTTCAATACGTCGCGACCATCGCCCCTCCCGTCCAGCCAACACCTCCATCTGACTCCATATGATCCAGCGGAGCCGCCCATCGCCTTAAACCAGCTCGGGAACCACCGTATAGCAAAGCCCCAAACCCACCGAGGCCGCCGTCCTCCACGAAGCTCATCGCCGTCGCTATCCTACACCCCAGTCGACCACACGACCACCGGGAGGACCGCCAAGGATTAGCGGATCCATTCCCGCACTCAGTGTCCCTCGAGGGGCCTCCGTTCGCCGGCGATGATCGCCGGAGTCCCGCCTCCGTTCGGGCAGAGGAAGAGAAGGGGGGAAACGACTGGTCAAACCTGACTAGTAGGCCCCCCGGACCCACTGTCAGTGACCCAGCTCCGCCTCCGCACGCTTTTAAATGAAGGCGTAAAACTCAATGTACGTTTTCCCTAGCCCGAAGGCGTATTCTCAGCCGAAACGTTTTCTTTTCTGTTTTAGGTTAAAAATCGGTATTTGACCAAACTTTGACTGGCTTTAACTTTTAAACTACAGCTCCAAATGAATTGATTCTTTTTCTGCTGTTCCTCAAATTTGGTCTAGTTTATTTTCAAATTTATTTGAAAATTTTCCAGACAACTTTTTATTGCTGTTGTGATTCTATGTATTAATTTTATACTTTTTTTATTAGGATTTTGAAGAGGGAGAAAACTTCCAAAATTCTTGGAATGCTTTTCTCCTCCCCTCTACTTGAAGGCAAGCATCTTTAACCCCGTTTGATACATTTTGTGTGTTGTTTTCTATAACTCAAGAACTCCATTGATATTCCAAAATGGAGCATCATTATTTCATGTAGAAGTCTTACTCTTGCATATCTACTTGAGGTGAAAGATCTTTTGTATCATGTTTGTGATATTGGTGGCAGTAACCTCTTCTCTTGCCTCATATGCCTGATGATAGTTCGGATGGAGTCCGAAGGAAAGTTGTGTTCCGGTGAGCACAGTTAAGTGACTGACATCTCGTGGTGACGAACGATGTGCAGTAAGGCAGGATGAAGCATGAGGGGTGGTGACCCCGTCAGAGAGCAGTGTCAAGCGATACGACACTAACCATATAGTAAAGCTGAAACCTCCTGAGTCGACCATAGATCAAGTCTTGTTCCAGTAACCCCCATACTTGTTTCGTGCTATCACGTGTCCCTACTTCAGGTAGGGTACGGTTCAGTAAATTGTCGACCCCTGTTCTATCACACACCGTACAAAGAGGCCACGGTGGAAGATACCGGCTGCATCCGGTAGGCAGGCCACCTGGTCCGGGGGCATGGGTGTTTCGGTTGGAGCCGAAGGGGATAGCTTCCCCAGTTTCCGCGCGCGTTATAAATTGTTGTGATCCCATGCTAGTCGAGGTTGTAGCCTCCCCACTTAAAGTTTGGCTTAATTAGTGTCATGGGTGATTCCAGACACCGGTAAGTTAGGCTGGTGTGTGCACTCAGGTGTGTCTTCAAATTAAAAGACAGTAGGCGGAATTAGTCCAGAGGGGCTATAGAAAATCCGTTATTCATGGGTAAAGAGTACACTCTCTGCAGAGATATAGAACCTATTCGAATAGCCGTGTCCATGGTTAAGGACTACAGTCTGGGATGGGTCGAGTGTCGGTCTTAGTGTCGGTCTTCGGAGGAGAAACCTATTAAACCAGAACATTATTTATGACCTGTGACAGGTAGTGATTGTGATTTATCATTATTATGGACTAACCATTCATATTATTTGAGATAATGAGTATCCTTGGGACGGTTCTACCTCCCGGATATTCACTGTTATTTATTTGCTTTACAAGCCCTTTTTGTGATGTCGCTCAGATGTCCGACTATGGCATTCTTTTTATTTACAAGCCCTTTCTGTGATGTTGCTCAGATGTCCGACTGTGGCATTCTTTTTATTTACAAGCCCTTTCTGTGATGTCGCTCAGATGTCCGACTGTGGCATTCTTTTTATTTACAAGCCCTTTCTGTGATGTCGCTCAGATGTCCGACT
>LR738715.1:743942802-743966604 GCA_902687465.1 Secale cereale | reverse complement strand
TCTTTTTATTTACAAGCCCTTTCTGTGATGTCGCTCAGATGTCCGACTGTGGCATTCTTTTTATTTACAAGCCCTTTCTGTGATGTCGCTCAGATGTCCGACTGTGGCATTCCTTTTATTTACAAGCCCTTTCTGTGATGTCGCTCAGACGTCCGATTGTGGCATTCTTTTTATCTATAAGCCCTTTATGCGATGTCGCTCAGACGTCCGACTGTGCAATTTTGTTATTTTCTTCTCTTATAAGCCCTTTATGTGATGTCGCTCAGACGTCCGACTGTGGCATCTTGTTATTTACTTTTGCTCTAAGAACTTTATGTGGTGTCGCTCAGACGCCCGACTGCGGCATGTTTTCGTTCTCTTTTTATTTCGTTTAACCCTCCCTGAACGCATGTGCATCTTATTTTATTGCAAATGAACTACTTGCATCATGAACGGTCATATCAAATTTAACATCGTGATCATAAAATACTTACGAGCATGACTTCATTTCACCCCTGCTCATAATGTTTATGAGTACATTCAAAGTACTCACTGGCTTGTCCCTGGCTATTGTCTTGGCCAGATTCCTTGCGTGGGAAGGAACGGCGTGATGACACCCCGGAGCCTACACTATTGGAGTTCGCAGCCTCGCGAAGATAGGTGTTATCCCGGTCAGCAGTTCCTGTGGGAGATGGAGTCCCATAGTCACCGACGATCCATAAACCGCTTCCGCCCTCACTCACTAAAAGCTTGTGTTGTACTCTCAGGCCAGAATGGTCTTGTACTACATATTTTTGCTCTTTGCTTGGAGTTTCTGAAACAAGTTCGTGCCTCATTAGCTAACCGTAATCCTGGGGCTGGTGAGCACAAGGTCCGCCTTTTTTGGGAAATTAATACCCCGAAAATCTGGTCCTGAGAACCTTGGTATCAGAGGAAGGCTGACCGTTGGCTAATCCTATCTTAGCCAGGTCCAAAAACCTAGATTAACCACCCCACCAGACCATATTCCAACCCCAGCCAAGCTTCCCGCGTAAGATACCCACACAGTGGACCGACGCCTTTGGTAGTCGGTGCCCAACCTATCAGCCTAGCTTATCGATCACGCGCCAGTGACCGGCACCTAAACGATTCCTTCCGCAAGCGTGCGAAGGAAGACTCCGTCATTTACTATAAATAGGACACGCTAGCCCCCAAACCCAACACCACACAGCCTCTACCCCCATACCGAGCTAAAATGCCAGGACCCATTGTCCACAATGAAACCACAGCAACCAACCTTGGAGGTTTTGTGACCGTGCTCGCAAACCTCACCCGTCGTGCCTTTGCGATGGAAGAGCCCCCAGAATATGTTGTGTACCAAGACTCCATGGGCGGTGAAAGCCGTCAATTCTGGGCCACTGTGCACATCTACGGTAGGGGTCTGTCACCAGAGCGCCCCTACAGGTTTACCGGAAGGACAACTTCCTTTGAGCCGCAAGCTATCAACAAGCTGCTCGGGAGGCTATAGTCCAACTCAGGCACCTGTCGCCCAGAGTTAACTGTCGCTCATTCTACTACTATCCCAGTCATAACGGGTATGGTAGGCCTCCCCGAGTTGCGAGCGGAGACCACGAGACGGATCCTGGATTATTGCATCTGGTACGCTATGTTAGTGTACTCGAGGAACTGTTCGATCAAATCACCCTTGATCTGATCGTAGCTTGTGGAGAACTGCTTCGCCGACCCCCAGCAAGAGGACGAGATGAGTCCGGCACCGACAACCCAGTCGTGTTGTTCAGACAACCAATCGAGTCCCCAAGGCCTACCGCGGTCATTGACCAGAATGCCTTGGTATCTCCAGAAGTGATGCGTCGTCTGTTTGGCGCACGCTCCAATGGGATTGTAGCCAACAATCCTCGCGAGGGACATCATTACTGCCCCAACCCGGCACCTCCTCAGCCACCGCCAGCCAATCCCAACAATGAAGCTCCCGGAGAAGCTTCAGCATCCACAAGGCAAGGCCGCCTGGATATAAACGAAGTTGATTAGATCACCCGATTAGTGCCAAGCCTTTTCTAGTCCACACCCCGTGGCATTGTAATCGGTATACCGGCATGTAAATACAGTTTACTTTTGCACCCTTATGGCGCTCGTGCGCCATTGTGTTAGTATGCAAACCCCCTTTATTCTTTTCTCAGGTGTAACTCCCAGAGCCCTCACCGACAACCCCTACAGCGAATACGTCTTTTTACAAGACGTGAGTACCTGTAGCTTTGACCCCAACCTCGTAAAGCGAAACCGACGATATAGATGCCCTCATCATAACCCTATAAACCAGCCAGGCTACTATATATATGCCACACCGTGAACTTGCCAAGCATCCCTCACCCTGTGCTCTCCTCTCACAGCCTTCTCCTTCACCATGCCGATCCCTAGTATTTACCTAAGAACCCCTGAGGCATCCCCGGGTAGTTTCGTGAAGATATTGTGGGATTTCACCTGCAGTACCATGAGTGCTACCCGTCCGCCCCAGTATGAGCTGCTCAAATCGAGGATTACACCATCCACCTCGAAATATTGGGCAGTGGTACACATCCCACCCGCAAACCCAAACCAAGACCCCACAGAGGTTTCCTTCATGGGGAAATCCATGCCAACCCCCCAGATGGCCATAGAGGTTGCCGCTTGTGAAGCGCTTGCTCGCCTTCGATTCGCGGTGCCCTATGGCAGCGAGCGAGGATATTACTACTTTCCAAGCCGCGCAGCGCCCGGAGAAGCAGCATCTTTTCCTGGTGGGCGTATTGAGAGAGACCCAGTACTAGCCAACCTTACGCAGTATGTCATCGCGCAAGAGCGTTTGACCCAGCGGATAATGGGTTATCGCCAGAGCCTCGCCGATTTAAATCCTCGGATCGCCATCGGCAGACCGCTGAGGCCAGGACACGAGAACCACATCCATCGACTGGTTAACCCACTACCACCGATAGAAGAAGAATGTCCCCCGGCGCCAGAGACCTTTTCCCAGGACCCTGTTCATTTACCGTTTATATTTTAGACGTTACTGCCACGTGGGTGTACCCGTATCTTATTATGAGAACTGTGTCGCATCGGGTTTTAAATAAATCTTTCCTATGTTGTTGCATCTTGTCCATCTGCTTGGCATAGATTTTTTTTCTTTCATCACATAGCACCGCAACAACGTTAATACAACTCTGGCCACCCCACACAGTACACTAAGTTGCTAGTCCGCCTGCACCTGCTTCATCAACCACCTCCTTGCACACCACAGTCTCTTGAGAAGAAACTCATGGAAATTTATTCAAGCACTAAATGCCTACTGCACGCTAACCACCTTTAGCCCTGCCACTCTCACCTAATCCCCGTGATCGCCGCCGCCGTGGAGAGCTAGCGCTCGAGCCGTCGCATCACGACGATCGTCGAGGACCATCGCACACAAGAGCATCGATACCCCCAGCTATGCCGCCAACCCCACACACGCGAGGACCATGCACCAGTCTGGCATCACCTCCGCCATTAGAGCCTCGACCCAAGCTCCTGCAAACACAAACGGAGGAGAGGGAAGAAAGGAGAAGAAGAGAGGCCAGGTGTGATGAGGAAGAAGTAGCACCTCGTCCGTTTTATAGCTCGAGATCGGTGTACGGTAGGCGAAGTCCACCAGCACCGCTCGTCGCTCGACCGCCGGTGTTCGGAGGCGAATCCGCGAGCAGTGCCGACAGCCCACTGGCCGCGAGGTGAGTGCACGCTGCACCGGCACCTAGCACGCCGCGCACTACGGCAGTACGACCTAGATGCCCTCCGAGCTAGCCGTCGCCGGTCGAGAAAGTGCGAGAAAGCGCGCGGGAGAGAGGAGAAGAGAGTACCGGAGGAAGAAGAAGAGGCTGACAATGGGCCCAGGCCCCACCTGTCAGCCAGTGAGAGCACTGTGCTCTCAGGTGCAACCAGCGTATTTGTAAATTTAGAAAGATACCATTTCTAAATTTACTATATCCCAAAGTAGAAATTTATAGTTTTCCATGACAGTAGATTTTTCTTTTCCCGTGCCACGCCAGTGTTTAACACTACAGTTTACACCACTTCTTGCTCATACACTATAGTAGCTTTTATTTGCATAATTAGAGCAGTAAAATTTTGGTAGTATCTTTTGAGGCAGTAGTGGACCTTATAGCAACCCTTAACAAATCTCGAGGACGAGATTTTTCTTAAGGGGGGTAGTGTTGTAACAACCCAAAAATTTAGCAATGTTTTATTAAATAAAATTTTGCCAGTGAATTAAAATTTTGCCTTCTGTTGAGTGTTTCTTTAGAATTCCAGGACCAGTCTCCAACTGTTATGTTGGAGTCTTTACCCCTAGTAAAAACATTCCAGCTAATGTTAGATTCTTTTATGCACCCTTTAAAACTTTGCTTATATCAGCAGGATAAATTATATATTGGTCTCCCTAATTTTCTTCTTTATATAAATGATTAACCTTAGTTTTAAGGCCTCTTTTGTACTGCAACCACTTGATAAATTTATTTATAATTTCAACCAAAGATTGGAGATGTCAAGTAATGCTATTAGATCACTTTTATGCAAGAATATAACTATTTCATTTAATATTTTGAGCTCCACAACATGTTTGCCAATCTGGTCCAGTAGACCAAATTGCACTACAACCCTATCTAATATTCCTGTAATGCTTCCACCAAAATTATGGGATGTTCATAGCAGTATGTTATCCAACTTTATGCAAAAACCCAGTTTGGTCCTTTGGGAGATTTGAGTGAACCAACCTCTTTTCCATTTTGGTTCGGTTTGGTGATTTGCACTACAACTCTAGTCTATTTTGCTCCAGTGCCTTTGAGCTTCCTCATGCTTATAGTCCCTCTTGCAAAACCCTTAAGTCCAGAAGAGTGGGCCTATTGGGATAGCTTTGTTCATGAAGCAATGCTCTGCATTTTCTGTCCAGAACTGAAGTTTTGCAAGACTAGCACTAACAAGTTTTTGCTTTTGATAAACTAACCTCACCACCTTCTTACCAATCCAAGGAGACATCCATCTGGTAAATTTGGCCAACCCAAGAGTTAGCTAGATGCCACAGGCATTTTGTCAAACACCCTGAGTGCACGACCAATTTTGGCTTAGTTTCTGGTTCATGTTATGAACTTGATCCCCTGTCTAGACCAGCATGTCTCTTGAGTTTGTTCTGTCAGGACCGGTCCTTCAGTAAAATAATTACGGAAGACCGACCCCTTTTTATTTAAACCAGCGAGGAATATTATTACCTGCTAGCGGACAATTCCTTGATATAGAATTCTAGTACACTAAATATTATACAAGGTTGAGCTGGGGGTTGCTCAACAATTTTATTACAAGCGCGCCAATATATTACATAGAGGCGGATATGACACAAGGCAGGGAGGCATACTAATGACTCGTAATAAAAGGTGGTGGAATATGTCACAGTGAAGTGGGTGATGTGACTCCAATATAATACAGTCCATCGGGTGTCGGAGTGAGACCCAATGAATTTATTTGGTGGTAGGCGGAAGCGGTTATAAAACAGTGATCAACTCCAGGATCGCAAGGGAATGACTGGGACTCCTCTAAGGGTCGGACTCGCTATCGAACTCTTCATCCATGAGATCGCCTTCGTGCACATCTGGCCAAATCAACAAGCCAGGTGAGTACTTTGAATGTACTCGCAAGACAGTTCAGACTTAAGATATAAAAAATGCCAACATGAATGCATATGAGTATTCCAACAAAAATGTGACCGGAATAAAATATGAATGCGCTGAAGGTAAAGATGGAAGTCGGGCGGTAATCCTCCCGAAGTCCAAAAGATAATAATAAAGAGACCAAGCGAGGGTCTGGGTGACACCTCGTAGGAAAATAATAAATGATAACAGGCCACAGTCGGGCGTCTGAGCGACACCACATAAAGGGCTTATAGCAAAATAAATAACAAGAATGCCTCAGTCGGACGTCTGAGCGACATCACATAAAGGGCTTATAAATAAATGAATGCCACAGTCGGACGTCTGAGCGACATCACATAAAGGGCTTATAAAAGAAAAGAATGCCACAGTCGGACGTCTGAGCGACATCACATAAAGGGCTTATAAATAAAAATAATGCCACAGTCGGACGTCTGAGCGACATCACATAAAGGGCTTATAAATAAAAACAGTTCAATGATGAAATACTTCTGAAAGTAAATCAACACAGAGGTGGGGGTGACTTCATCTACCAAATGAACTTGACGAAAATACTATTCTGGTTATCAACAAGAATGAACTAGAGACGGTCACCAGGTTGACATGAAGATTGACCCTAGACCATAAACATGGCTGCTAAAGGAAATTAACTCTGCAGAGCTTGTACTAATAACTCATAGCCAACGGGTTCTACTAGCCACGTGGGCTAGTCCCGTCTACGGTGTTTTAGTAGAAACCCAACTAACCAGTACACACCCGTTTAACATCCTGTCGTCCGGAATCACCCGCGATGACATTCACGGAAAACTTTAAGACGGGGAGGCTACAAACTCGAATAGCATGGGATCAAATTTATATATGCGCGCTGTAAGGGGTGCCCCCCTCTCGGTCCCAACCGGAAACACCCATGCCCCCTGACCGGATGACGGGCTTTAATCCAGGGCCATGGAACCCTCATCCCGGCCCCTCTACTTGGTGTGTACTCGGGAAGTGGTTTACAACGGACTAGACCGTAATCCCAACGGACGGCCTATGATAGTACCGGAAAAGGAGACAGACGGG
Source organism: Secale cereale (assembly GCA_902687465.1). Taxonomy (NCBI): domain Eukaryota; kingdom Viridiplantae; phylum Streptophyta; class Magnoliopsida; order Poales; family Poaceae; genus Secale; species Secale cereale. The sequence goes on along the minus strand of LR738715.1, from coordinate 743,959,864 downwards.
ATCATGATATGATCTCCGTTGATATTGAGTTAACCAACTACTGGCATGCTTCAACAATACCAGCATTCCACCCATCATATCACCATATGATCGAGGTGGTTCAACATTCTCCTTCGGGACTCACCCGAAGCTTACTTGCATGAAATATGCCATACACATATGCCCATATGATCATACTTATGAAACGAGCTACTCGAGCAAACATGCAACACACTCATCATATCAAGAGTTCAAACATGCTTGCTTGGTTCTAAAAAGTCGGAGCCTAACTCGGTATGATTCGCGTCTCCGTCACGGCGTCCGGTATCTATGTATTCAAACAAATACATACTAACATAAATACCGTGCGTGCAAAATAAAGTTGCTCCAAAAATTTCTACATAAATATGACAAAAAACTAGGCAGAAAACTAAAGTGGACAGAAAAAGAATCAACTCAAAATCACTTTTAGTTTAAAAGATATTAAGGTTTCTGTTCAGGGACCCATCTGCAATGAAACAGAAAAGATCCAGGGGCTAGAACAGAAAATAACAAAGCGAATCGGTATGCAGTACGTCAACCTCAGAGGAAAATGCACTTTGCCCGAATACGCTAACAGAAAACGGTTCGAGGGGGAGATATGAGAGGCTGACTAGGGACCCCACTTGTCAGGTTTGAAAATGGAAACAGAGCCGCGTAGGCGCCGGTGCTGCGGTGATCGCCGGCGTCGATCTACGATGAGTTAGGGGAGGGGAAAGGTACCTACGGCTTCATGGTGGTGTTCCGCGTCGAATGGTGGTAGAGTTGGGTGCCGACGAGTCCCACGTCGACGGCGACACTGTCTCCTGCGGACGGCGGCTCGGGTGGTCGTGGAACTCGTCGGGGAGGGCTCCTGGGATGGAATTGAAGTGGGGGTTAGGTCTAGGTGGATGCCAGGATGCCACGCTCAAGTTCACGGCGGCGGAGAAGCCCTCACTGGAGTGAATGGAGCTGGAGCCCGAGGCAGAGGTAGCTGGCCGGAGCTGGGGAAGAAGGGCCTCTCGGGGCTCTTCCAGAGGCTGGGCGTGGTCTAGGGAGGTAGTGAGGATGTGCGGGCTCGAGAACGAGCTCTGGGGTGCCCTTTTATAGGCGGCTCGAGGTGGCTGCCACGAACGGATAAGTCCAGCGAGCCAATTACGGCGCTGCAGTGGCCGGACGGCGGAGTTAGGGGCTTGAGCATCATCTATTAGTTGTAGAGGTTCCATTCCCGCGCCTAACTCAGCAGGAGAGGTGGAGTTATGGGCTATCACCGACGGAACGGTCGCGCGGCATGTCGGCGGCAGAAACGGCGCTCTGCGCGTGCCAGGCCACGGCGACGACGTGCCAGGCGTGCGTTGGCTATGGAGATGGACACGCGGAGCACTGGGGTGGTTTGGGCGGCGCAAAACGGCGTGGAGCTGCGGTGGTAGCTTATGTCAGCCGCCACGGGCGGCGCTATGGCCGTGGCAGTCGCCGGCGTGGTCGGGCCAGCGCGCCACCGACGCCCAGAAACGGCCAACAGAGCGTGCGGCGCATGGATAAGAAGAAGCTGCAGTGCAGTGTCGAGCCAAGGAAGATACAGCCGAGATTTTGTCGCTACGCCTGACGAACTGTCGAAACTGACGAAACTGACGGACCGATGAACTGTCGACAGTTTCAGTTAACAGCTGACAGTTCAGTGTAGGCTAGGTGTTTGATGAAATGATTCTAGTATGTGTGCAATGTTTCTGGAGCTGATTTTTGGTGGAGTGGCCTCTTGATGTATCTAGAGGCTGCATGATTTTTCATAGAATTTTTGGAAGAAGATAAATATGAATTTCACCAAATTTAGCAAATCTGGTCCAAACTTGCAGTAGGTGAAATTTGAAAATTTTGAACTATGGACCAGTGGAACAAGATGGATCTAGGTTGTGGGTACTAAAGACCATCTAGGAGAGTTGGTTTGGAGTCAAATAAATAAATGGAAATGGTGGCTCCTTTGTAAATCACCAAGGTCCACTATAAAAGACAGAATTTGTTTTGGAGTAAAATAAATAGGAGAAAAATCCCAATAAGCTTACAACCTACTGGAATTCATGAGAAACTTGTCACCAGGTATGGAGAGAGTCTTGGAGAGAATTATTTCTGTTGGGATCATGGCAAGATGAAGGTTGGAGGGGAGATAAGTCCAAGGTAAAACTTGAGAAGTTTAAATCATGAAGTGGAGAACTCAAACAACTTCTTTTGAAACTCAACTTGTGCTTGAGCCAAACACAAGAGAAAAACTTCAGGCCAAAAACCAAGCTTGAGAAGACACAAAAACTTTGGCCAAAAGGGATTTTAGAAGGGCAAAAGAAAAGATCAAACAATCCCCTTCCAAAAAAGGCCAAAAGTTTGAAAGAAAAACCAACTCAAAAATTTGGGGTGTTACAACACCTACCCCCTTAGGAAAAATCTCGTCCCCGAGATTTCAGCTGATCCTCAAATAGGTGTGGATGTTCTGTCCGAAGGAAATCTTCCCTTTCCCATGTTGCCTCATCCTCTGGGTGATTACTCCACTGAACCTTGAGAAATTTAATAGTTTTTCTAACGTGTCCTCCTTTCAGACTCCTCCAAAATCTTCACTGGGTGTTCTCGGTATGTGAGATCTGGTTGCACATCAAGGTTTTCATGTGACACATGTTTCTCTGGGTTACTTACACACTTCCGAAGTTGCGAGATGTGGAATACGTCGTGGACGTCGGACAGTTCCTGGGGAGGTCCAGTTGGTATGCTACCGTGCCTCTCCGTGCAACTATACGGAAGGGTCCGATGAATCGTGGTGCTAGTTTCCCTTTGACTTTGAATCGTTGTAGTCCTCTCATCGGTGACACACGTAAGTATACGTCATCACGGGGCTCAAAACTTATTTCCCGATGCTTTTGATCGTAATAGCTCTTTTGTCGGCTTTGGGCGGTCTTGAGTCGATCCCGTATCATTTTTACTCTCTCCTCGGCATCCTTTAACTTATCTGGGCCAAATATGCGACTGTCCCCTGTTTCCGACCAATTCAATGGAGTACGGCATCTTCGTCCGTACAAGGCTTCGAAAGGTGCCATCTGCAGGCTAGCTTGGTAACTGTTGTTGTATGCAAACTCTGCATATGGTAAGCTTTCCTCCCAACTGGTCCCATAGGTGAGGACACATGCCCTTAGCATGTCTTTGAGTATTTGATTTACCCGTTCCATTTGTCCTCCAGTCTGGGGGTGGTAAGCCGTACTGAATGTAAGCTGTGTCCCGAGGGCTTGCTGCAACTGGTCGCAAAATTTTGAGACGAACTGAGTGCCTCTGTCGGATATTATAGTCTTGGGAACACCATGTAGGCATACTATCCAGGCGAGGTAAAGCTTGGCGAGCTTTTGAGTGGTATGGGTTGTCTTGACTGGTATGAAATGTGCCACCTTGGTCAGTCTATCTGTGATGACCCATATGGCATCGTTACCGTGTTGCGGCCGTGGTAGTCCAACAATAAAATCCATTCCAATGTCATCCCATTTCCATTCTGGTATCTTGTTTGGCTGTAATAGCCCTGCGGGTTTTTGGTGCTCAGCTTTAATGTGTTGACATGAATCGCAGCATGCAATAAATGTGGCTATATCCCTCTTCATGTCGTGCCACCAAAATCTTTCCTGAATATCCTTATACATTTTCGTACCTCCAGGGTGGATCGAGTATGGAGCGGTGTGGCTTTCTGCTAGAATTTGCTGCTTAAGGTCGTTGCTATTGGGTACGCAAAGTCTGTCTCCGAACCATAATATTCCTTCACTGTCTATGGTGAATTCTGAGGCCTTGCCCTGACTTACTTTTCTTTTTATTCCTTCGATGCTGGGGTGTTCGAGTTGAGCCTTCTTTATTTGCTCTATTAGCGTAGGCTGTATTTCTAGCTTGGATACTTCGCCTTCCGTGACCATCATTAGGTTGAGTCTGGCGAATTCTTGCTGAAATTCGGGTCTCAGGTTCTGTATGTTGCCGCTGTTCGGGCTGGGGTTACGGCTGAGAGCATCTGCTACCACCTTTGCTTTTTCTGGGTGATAGTGGATACCAACGTCGTAATCTTTTACCAATTCCAGCCAGTGTCGTTGTCGTAAATTGAGATCTGGCTGTGTGAAAATATAGCTGAGGCTCTTGTGGTCCGTATATATTTCACAGCGATTTCCAAGCAAAAAGTGCCTCCATTCCTTGAGTGCATGAATGACTGCTGCCAACTCTAAATTGTGGGTAGGATAATTTTCTTCATGTTTACGCAGTTGCCGGGAAGCGTAGGCGACTACCTTGCCTTCTTGCACCAGTACGCATCCGAGGCCCTTCCGGGATGCGTCGCAATATACTTCAAAGCTCTTGTGTATGTCTGGTACAATTAATACTGGGGTTGTTGTTAACCTCTTTTTGAGCTCTTGGAAGCTTTTCTCACATGCTTCGGTCCACTCGAATTTCTTATCCTTCTTGAGTAGCTGTGTCATTGGTTTGGCTATGGTAGAAAATCCTTCAATAAACCTTCTGTAATATCCGGCCATACCGAGGAAACTGCGTATATCCGTTACATTGGCTGGTGACTTCCAGCCAAGTACAACCTTGACTTTATCTGGGTCCACAGCAACTCCTTCTTGTGTTAATACGTGTCCTAGGAAACCCACTTGTCTCAACCAAAATTCACATTTGCTGAATTTGGCGTAAAGTTGGTGTTTCCTTAATTCTCCTAATACAATGCGGAGGTGTTCAGCATGTTCTTCCGGTGTCTTGGAATATACCAAGATATCATCAATAAATACCACCACAAATTTGTCCATGAATTTCATAAATACCTTGTTCATGAGGTGGACGAAATAAGCGGGGGCGTTGGTCAGTCCGAACGGCATCACTTTAAATTCATAAAGTCCGTATCTTGAGGTGAACGTTGTCTTTGGGATATCTTCTGCCCGTACTTTCAGTTGATGATATCCTGACCTTAATTAAGTCAACTTTGAGAAAACCTTGGCTTGTGCGAGATGGTCAAATAAATCATTTATCCGTGGCATCGGATATTTATTCTTGATTGTGACCATGTTGAGCGCTCGGTAGTCTATACACAGCCTCATGGTCCCATCCTTCTTTTTGGCAAACAATATCGGCGAACCCCAAGGTGAGGAGCTGGCCCGTATAAATCCCTTGTCCAGCAGCTCCTTTATTTGCTTCTTTAATTCAACCAACTCGAATGGCGCCATTCTGTATGGTTTCTTATATATGGGAGTGGTTCCCGGTGCTAGCTCAATAATGAATTCTATTTCTCTGTCTGGCGGCATGCCTGGTAATTCCTCGGGAAATACGTCCGGAAACTCACATACAACTGGAACCTTGCTTAACTCGGATGTATCAACTTTGTTTAATTTTGGTTGTCGTGACACCGGTCTTTCCTGAGCTGCGACCCTTATTGTTTTTCCATGATGATGAGTAAGGATCACTGTCCTGTTGAAGCAGTCGATAAATCCTTTATTGGTGGTTAGCCAATCCATACACAGGATAACATCCAGTCCTTTGTTTTCCAACACGATGAGGTTTGCGTGAAACTTTAATCCCTCAATTTCAATGATCAAACATTGGCAGTAATTCTGAGTGATCTACTTACTTCCGGGGGACTTGATGGTCATTGATTTTCCCAAGGGTAGCATTGAAAAACCATGTTGCAAAGCAAAACTCTTCGAAACGAACGAATGAGAAGCTCCAGAATCAAACAAAACCGTGGCAGGTATTGTGTTGACAGGGAATGTACCGAGTACGATATCCGGTGCATCCTGTGCCTGTTCCTTGGTCACATGGTTCAGGTGGCCTTTCCTGTGATTGTTATTCGGGTTGAAATTGTTACGCTTGGGCGTCGAATTGTTCCCGTTGTTGTTTGGCTTTGGCGTTGAGTTTTTTGGCTTAGGGCACTGTTTAGCATAGTGTCCCTCTTCTCCACATGCGTAGCAGGTAACACCCGGGCGATAGGTGAAATCCTTGTCTCTTGCATGAAAATTCTTATTTGGACGTGTGTCATTTGTCGTGGGTCTGTTCGCCCCATTTCTCTGAAAATTCACCTTATTCTTGTTGTTGCGAGGGTGGTTGGTCTGATCCCTTTTTCTCTTGCGAATGTCTTCTAGACTACGAAGTTCATTTTCCAGTGTAATGGCTTTGTCTACCAGTGTCTTGAAATCTGGAAAAGTGTGTACGACTAACTAGCATTTTAGTGCTGGTGCCAGTCCGTCCAGGAATTTCTCCATCTTTTTATTTTCCGTCATTCGCTCTTCGTTGGCATAACGTGATAATTGCGCAAACTGACTGTTGTATTCCTGTACTGTCATGCCTCTCTACTTGAGGTCATCAAATTCTCTTTTCTTGATCTTTATAATACTCTTAGGGATGTGTGCCCCACGAAAGCCTTCCTTGAAATCTTCCCAGGTGATATTATCTATGTCGGGATGCATAAGTAGAAAATTTTCCCACCAGGACACGGCTGCTCCAGTAAGATAATGTGGTGCGTACAGAACTTTTTCACGGTCTGAGCATTGTGCCACGATTAATTTCCTTTCAATATCTCGAAGCCAATCATCGGCCTCAAGAGGCTTGTCTGTGTGCGAAAATGTTGTTGGACGCGTCTTCTGAAATTCAGACAATTTCGAGTGCTGCTGGTATGGTTCACGGTGATTTCCCATGTTAATGGCATGGTTCATCATTTCTTGGTGCTGTTGCTGACTTTGCTCGTAAAGACGGCACACTTGAGAAAATGCTGTCTCACTACCCTGCTGACTTGACTGCCCCTGTGAGAAATTGTTGTTTGTCTGTGTGCCATAATTTTCTTCCGGCGGACTTGGCATGGAACGTGTCCAGGGACGAGTCATTTCTTACTCTGGGGTAACAAAGCAGAAAACCTGAAAAGAACTGAGAAGCAAAACAAACCAAATTTTTTGCAAAAGCGATCAAACACGAGCTCGAAAAAGATTTTTGAAATAAACTGGTCGATTGCGCACGGAGAAGGCTGCTAGTACATATATTACATGCCGGTTCTAATTATACATACGTCACTCAGGGTGTGCGTACACATCCTGACATGTTATTTAAAACTAGTGCACTCCTCCAAGATCCTACATGATGCGCAAGCAGATTACTCCCATCAACCTATTTTACATAACACACAAATATTACAAGCGAGCGCGGTGCATCGTGAAATGACGCGCTAGTCGGAGACGTTGAATATTTCCCTCGGCCTGCCGAGGATAAGGCCTAGTGGTGCTAGAGACTCAACTTCCTCCTCACTGATGGGCTCCAAGCACAGAGTATGAGTACGAGGTGTCGAAGCAGGTGCAGCAGGCGGTGCAGCTCTGACTAGAGTAGGAGCAATGACTTGGTCAAACTCCTCAGTGGTAGGCAGACGGCGAGCGGTGGCTATGATGGAAGGTGCATAGGATGCGGCGGACGAGACAAAAGTCATTGGTGGTGCAGTATGGAGTAGCTCCCTCCTGTTGGCGGAGACACTTTGGACCATCTCCATACGGGTGGCCACCAGGTCGTCCACCAGATTATCAAAGGCTGCCTCAAGTGCCTTGAGGTATTCAACCATTGATTCAATGGCTTCGTCACGCTCCCCATTTGCGCATGCAAATGCATAGTGACACGTATAAGGCACATGGCATGGGAGGTAACGGAAGCGACGAGTCTTCATCGAAGGAAGGATGTCCCGGAGACGAGCTATCGCCTCACGGGCAGCCATCGGCATGGCATGCCTCTCCGTAGGCATGGCTCTGCCCACAAAACGAAGGCGGCGCGCTTTAGAACGCCCACCTTTGAAGTGTACCACAGCCTGATGCATAGACACGCTGTTGTTGAGCTTGTGACGGTAGAGTGTAAATTCAGGACGTGTGGATGGCCCGATCGCGACTTCGGTGATGGCGAAGAGGAGCTTAACAAACCCCTTAGGAATGTTGGCGAACACCTGTGCATCACAGTCGTTGCTGGCCATCTACAAAAGTAGACAAAAATTCCGAATAGTCAGGCCATAAATTTATGCTGACCAACAAAAAATTGCTACAGATGTAAAAAAATTGCTGAAAAGCAGATTTTTCGCTAATAACCGATTAGCGAGCGCACCTAGTGGCTTCCTACAGTCAGCCTGGCTCTAATACCAAGGTTGTCAAGACCGGTCCTTCAGTAAAATAATTACCGGAAGACCGACCCCTTTTTATTTAAACCAGCGACGAATATTATTACCTACTGGCGGACAATTCCTTGATACAGAATTCCAGTACACTGAATATTATACAAGGTTGAGCTGGGGGTTGCTCAACAATTTTATTACAAGCGCACCAATATATTACATAGAGGCGGATATGACACAAGGTAGGGTGGCATACTAATGACTCGTAATAAAAGGTGGTGGAATATGTCACAATGAAGTGGGTGATGTGACTCCAATATAATACTGTCCATCGGGTGTCGGAGTGAGACCCAATGAATTTATTTGGTGGTAGGCGGAAGCGGTTATAAAACAGTGATCAACTCCAGGATCGCAAGGGACTGACTGGGACTCCTCTAAGCGTCGGACTCGCTATGAAACTCTTCATCCATGAGATCGCCTTCGTCCACATCTGGCCAAATCAACAAGCCAGGTGAGTACTTTGAATGTACTCACAAGACAGTTCGGACTTAAGATATAACAAATGCCAACATGAATGCATATGAGTGTTCCAACAAAAATGTGACCGGAATAAAATATGAATGCGCTGAAGGTAAAGATGGAAGTCGGGCGGTAATCCTCCCTAAGTCCAAAAGATACTGATAAAGAGACCAAACGAGGGTCTGGGTGTCGCCTCGTAGGAAAATAATAAATGATAACAGGCCACAGTCGGGCGTCTAAGCGACACCACATAAAGGGCTTATAGCAAAATAAATAACAAGAATGCCTCAGTCGGACGTTTGAGAGACATCACATAAAGGGCTTAAACGAATGCTACAGTCGAACGTGTGAGCGACATCACATAAAGGGCTTATAAAAGAAAAGAATGCCACAGTCGGACGTCTGAGCGACATCACATAAAGGGCTTATAAATAAAAAGAATGCCACAGTCGGACGTCTGAGCGACATCACATAAAGGGCTTATAAAAGAAAAGAATGCCACAGTCGGACGTCCGAGCGACATCACATAAAGGGCTTATAAATAAAAATAATGCCACAGTCGGACGTCCGAGCGACATCACATAAAGGGCTTATAAATAACAACAGTTCAATGATGAAATACTTCTGAAAGTAAATCAACACAGAGGTGGGGGTGAGTTCATCTACGAAATGAACTTGACGAAAATACTATTCTGGTTATCAACAAGAATGAACTAGAGACGGTCACCGGGTTGACATGAAGATTCACCCTAGACCATAAACATGGCTGCTGAAGGGAATTAACTCTGTAGAGCTTGTACTAATAACTCATAGCCAACGGGTTCTACTAGCCACGTGGGCTAGTCCCGCCTACGGTGTTTTAGTAGAAACCAAACTAACTAGTACACACCCGTTTAACATCCTGTCGTCCGGAATCGCCCGCGACGACATTCACGGAAAACTTTAAGACGGGGAGGCTACAACCTCGAATAGCATGGGATCAAATTTATATATGCGCGCTCTAAGGGGTGCCCCCCTCTCGGTCCCAACCGGAAACACCCATGCCCCCTGACCGGATGACGGGCTTTAATCCAGGGCCATGGAACCCTCATCCCGGCCCCTCTACTTGGTGTGTACTCGGGAAGTGGTTTACAACTGACTAGACTGTAATCCCAACGGACGGCCTATCATAGTACCGGAAAAGGAGACGGACGGAGTCATGATATGATCTCCGTTGATATTGAGTGAACCAACTACTAGCATGCTTCAACAATACCAGCATTCCACCCATCATATCACCATATGATCGAGGTGGTTCAACATTCTCCTTTGGGACTCACCCGAAGCTTACTTGCATGAAATATGCCATACACATATGCCCATATGATCATGCTTATGAAACAAGCTACTCGAGCAAACATGCAACACACTCATCATATCAAGAGTTCAAACATGCTTGCCTGGTTCTGAAAAGTCGGAGCCTAACTCGGTGTGATTCGAGTCTCCGTCAAGGCCTCTGGTATCTATGTATTCAAGCAAATACATACTAACATAAATACCGTGCGTGCAAAATAAAGTTGCTCCAAAAATTTCTACATAAATATGACAAAAAACTAGGCAGAAAACTAAAGTGGACAGAAAAAGAAGTAACTCAAAATCACTTTTAGTTTAAAAGATATTAAGGTTTCTGTCCATGGACCCATCTGCAATGAAACAGAAAAGATCCAGGGGCTAGAACAGAAAATAACAAAGCGAATCGGTATGCAGTATGTCAACCTCAGAGGAAAACACACTTTTGCCCAAATACGCTAACAGAAAACGGTTCGAGGGGGAGATATGAGAGGCTGACAAGGGACCCCACTTGTCAGGTTTGAAAATGGAAATAGAGCCGCGCCGGCGCCGGTGCTGCGGTGATCGCCGGCGTCGATCTACGGCGAGTTAGGGGAGGGGGAAGGTACCTACGGCTTCACGGTGGTCTTCCGCGTCGAACGGTGGTAGAGTTGGGTGCCGGCGAGTCCCACGTCGACGGCGACACTGTCTCCGGCGGACGGCGGCTCGGGTGGTCGTGGACCTCGTCGGGGAGAGCTCCTTGGATGGAATTGAAGTGGGGGTTAGGTCTAGGTGGATGCCAGGATGCTACGCTCAAGTTCACGGCGGCGGAGAAGCCCTCACCGGAGTGAACGGAGCTGGAGCCCGAGGCGGAGGTAGCTAGCCGGAGCTGGGGAAGAAGGGCCTCTCGGGGCTCTTCCCGAGGCTGGGCGTGGTCTAGGGAGGTAGTGAGGATGTGTGGGCTCGAGAACGAGCTCTGGGGTGCCCTTTTACAGGCGGCTCGAGGTGGCTGCCGCGAACGGATAAGTCCTGCGAGCCAATTACGACGCTGCAGTGGCCGAACGGCAGAGTTAGGGGCTTGAGCATCATCTAGTAGCTGTAGAGGTTCCATTCCCGCGCCTAACTCAGCAAGAGAGGTGGAGTTACGAAATATCACCAACGGAACGGTCGCGCGGCACGTCGGCGGCAGAAACGGCGCTCTGCGCGTGCCAGGCCACGGCGACGGCGTGCCAGGCGTGCGTTGGCTATGGAGATGGACACGCGGAGCACTAGGGTGGTTTGGGCGCCGCGAAACGGCGTGCAGCTGCGGTGTTAGCTTCTGTCAGCCGCCATGGGCGGCGCTGTGGCCGTGGCAGTCGCCGGCGTGGTCGGGCCAGGGCGCCACCGACGCCCAGAAACGGCCAAGCGAGCGTGCGGCGCATGGATAAGAAGAAGCTGCAGTGCAGCGTCGAGCCAAGGAAGATACAACCGAGGTTTTGTCGCTGCGCCTGACGAACTGTCGAAACTGACGAAACTGACGGACCGATGAACTGTCGACAGTTTCTGTTAACAGCTGACAGTTCAGTGTAGACTAGGTGTTTGATAAAATGATTCTGGTATATGTGCAATATTTCTGGAGCTGATTTTTGGTGGAGTGGCCTCTTGATGTATCTAGAGGCTGCATGATTTTTCACAGAATTTTTGGAAGAAGATAAATATGAATTTCACCAAATTTAGTAAATCTGGTCCAAACTTGCAGTAGGTGAAATTTGAAAATTTTGAACTATGGACCTGTGGAACAAGATGGATCTAGGTTGTGGGTACTAAAGACCTTCTAGGAGAGTTGGTTTGGAGTCAAATAAATAAATGGAAATGGTGGCTCCTTTGTAAATCACCAAGGTCCACTATAAAAGACAGAATTTGTTTTGGAGTAAAATAAATAGGAGAAAAATCCCAATAAGCTTACAACCTACTGGAATTCATGAGAAACTTGTCACCAGGTATGGAGAGAGTCTTGGAGAGAATTATTTCTGCTGGGATCATGGCAAGATGAAGGTTGGAGGGGAGATAAGTCCAAGGTAAAACTTTAGAAGTTTAAATCAAGAAGTGGAGAACTCAAATAACTTCTTTTGAAACTCAACTTGTGCTTGAGCCAAACACAAGAGAAAAACTTCAAGGCCAAAAACCAAGCTTGAGAAGACACACAAACTTTGGCCAAAAGGGATTTTAGAAGGGCAAAAGAAAAGATCAAACAATCCCCTTCCAAAAAAGGCCAAAAGTTTCAAAGAAAAACCAACTAAAAATTTTTGGGTGTTACATGTTCCAACCTTTAGCCCCGCCCTGCTGACCCCCTTGCGGTTTGGAGCTCCCTAGCATGCCTTAGCATATCGCCGAGCACGTAGCGTGCGTGCTCTGGGCGCACCCAGAGCGCGCGTTTTGCACGTGTGTGCGCTCGGGTCGCCGCGTCGCGCCCCTTGCCCCAGCTCACCTGCGGAGCCACGCCCGGCCTTATCCGCACCCAAGACCACGCCAAGCCATCCCTGGGACGCCACAGCGTCGCCGTCAGAGCACTTTTGGCGATACGCCGGCGAGCACAGTGGATCTCTGCCACGGTCGGCGCCGCCCAAGCCACGCGCGCTTGCCAGCTGCCCCCTGGAGCAGTGCGAGCTCATCCGCAGGCCCGTCCGCTAGCGTTCGTCGCCGCCACGTCTCCTGCGGCTACAGTATGGCGGTCGCTGGCGATCTTATCCCCTGCCGCTGCGGAACCGACATGGCTCGCCTATTTAAGGGTGCCCCGAACCTCTCCGCAGCATCAGACCATCACTAGACACCCAGCAGAGCAGTCCCGTGGCAGCCATTCGACCCCGGGAAGCTTTCTTCTTCATCTCCGGCGAACACGGCCGCCGTCATGCTCCAGTTCAATACGTCGCGACCATCGCCCTTCCCGTCCAGCCAACACCTCCATCTGACTCCATATGATCCTGCGGAGCCGCCCATCGCCTCAAACCGGCTCGGGAACCACCGTATTACAAAGCCCCAAACCCACCGAGGCCGCCGTCCGCCGCGAAGCTCGTCGCCGTTGCTATCCTAAACCCCAGTCGACCACACGACCACCGGGAGGACCGCCAAGGAGTAGCGGATCCATTCCCGCACTCAGTGTCCCTCGAGGGACCTCCGTTCGCCGTCGACGATAGCCGGAGTCCCGCCTCCGTTCGGGCAGAGGAAGAGAAGGGGGGAAACGACTAGTCAAACCTGACTAGTGGGCCCCCTGGACCCACTGTCAGTGACCCAGCTTCGCCTCCGCACGCTTTTAAGTGAAGGCGTAAAACTCAATGTACGTTTTCCCTAGCCCGAAGGCGTATTCTCAGCCGGAACGTTTTCTTTTCTGTTTTAGGTTAAAAATCAGTATTTGACCAAACTTTGACTGGCTTTAACTTTTAAACTACAACTCCAAATGAATTGATTCTTTTTCTCCTGTTCCTCAAATTTGGTCTAGTTTATTTGCAAAATTATTTGAAAATTTTCAACACAACTTTTTTGTGCTGTTGTGATTCTATGTATTAATTTTATACTTTTTTTATTATTGAAGAGGGAGAAAACTTCCAAAATTCTTGGAATGCTTTTCTCCTCCCCTCTACTTGAAGGCAAGCATCTTGAACCCCGTTTGATACATGTTGTGTGTTGTTTGCTATAACTCAAGAACTCCATTGATATGCCAAAATGGAGCATCATTATTTCATGTAGAAGTCTTACTCTTGCATATCTACTTGAGGTGAAAGATCTTTTCTGTAATGTTTGTGATATTGGTGGCAGTAACCACTTCTCTTGCCTCATATGCTTTGATGATAGTTCGGACAGAGTCCGAAGGAAAGTTGTGTTCCGATGAGCACAGTTAAGTGACTGACATCTCGTGGTGACGAACGATGTGCAGTAAGGTAGGATGAAGCATGAGGGGTGGTGACCCTGTCAGAGAGCAGTGTCAAGCGATACGACACTAACCATATAGTAAAGCTGAAACCTCCTAAGTCGACAATAGATCGAGTCTTGTTCCAGTAACCCCCATACTTGTTTCGTGCTACCACGTGTCCCTACTTCAGGTAGGGTACGGTTCAGTAAATTGTCGACCCCTGTTCTATCACACACCGTATAGAGAGGCCATGATGGAAGATACCGGCTGCATTCGGTAGGCAGGCCACCTGGTCCGGGGGCATGGGTGTTTCGGTTGGAGCCGAAGGGGATAGCTTCCCCAGTTTCCACGCGCGTTATAAATTGTTGTGATCCCATGCTAGTCGAGGTTGTAGCCTCCCCACTTAAAGTTTGTCTTAATTAGTGTCATGGGTGATTCCAGACACCTGTAAGTTAGGCTGGTGTGTGCAGTCAGGTGTGTCTTTAAATTAAAAGACCGTAGGCGGAATTAGTCCAGAGGGGCTATAGAAAATCCGTTATTCGTGGGTAAAGAGTACACTCTCTGCAGAGATATAAAACCTATTCGAATAGCCGTGTCCATGGTTAAGGACTACAGTCTGGGATGGGTCGAGTGTCGGTCTTAGTGTCAGTCTTCGGAGGAGAAACCTATTAAACCAGAACATTATTTATGACCTGTGACAGTTAGTGATTGTGATTTGTCATTATTATGGACTAACCATTCATATTATTTGAGATAATGAGTATCCTTGGGACGGTTCTACCTCCCGGATATTCACTGTTATTTATTTGCTTTACAAGCCCTTTTTGTGATGTCGCTCAGATGTCCGACTGTGGCATTGTTTTTATTTACAAGCCCTTTCTGTTATGTCGCTCAGATGTCCGACTGTGGCATTCTTTTTATTTACAAGCCCTTTCTGTGATGTCGCTCAGATGTCCGACTGTGGCATTCTTTTTATTTACAAGCCCTTTCTGTGATGTCGCTCAGATGTCCGACTGTGGCATTCCTTTTATTTACAAGCCCTTTCTATGATGTCGCTCAAACGTCCGACTGTGGCATTCTCTTTATCTATAAGCCCTTTATGCGATGTTGCTCAGACGTCCGACTGTGGCATTTTGTTATTTTCTTCTCTTATAAGCCCTTTATGTGATGTCGCTCAGACGTCCGACTGTGGCATCTTGTTATTTACTTTTCCTCTAAGCCCTTTATGTGGTGTCGCTCAGACGCCCGACTGCGGCATGTTTTCGTTCTCTTTTTATTTCCTTTGTCCCTCCCTGAACGCATATGCATTTTATTTTATTGCAAATGAACTACTTGCATCATGAACGGTCATATTAAATTTAACATCGTGATCATAAAATACTTACGAGCATGATTTCATTTCACCCCTGCTCATAATGTTTGCGAGTACATTCAAAGTACTCACTAGCTTGTCCCTGGCTATTGTCTTGGCCAGATTCCTTGCGTGGGAAGGAACGGCGTGATGACACCCCGGAGCCTACACTATTGGAGTTAGCAGCCTCGCGAAGATAGGTGTTATCCCGGTCAGCAGTTCATGTGGGAGATGGAGTCCCATAGTCACCGACGATCCATAAACCGCTTCCGCCATCACTCACTCAAAGCTTGTGTTGTACTCTCAGGCCAGAATGGTCTTGTACTACATATTTTTGCTCTTTGCTTGGAGTTTCTGAAACAAGTTGGTGCCTCATCAGCTAACCGTAATCCTAGGGCTGGTGAGCACAAGGTCCGCCTTTTTGGGGAAATTAATACCCCGAAAATCCGGTCCTGACAAAATACCAAAAGCGGCGTCTTGGGGACGGGTCCCCATTGGCCTGCCGGGTGAGCGTGCTGCCGGGTTTGTCACCTTACCGCTCTCAATGTGGCCTCTCAAACTGTTGAGTTTGACTCGAGTCAGAGTCGAGAACCTTGTCGATTGCGGAAGGGTCTACCACCTTGGCGCTCTCAACGTAGCCGCTCGAACTGTCGAGTTTGACTCGAGTCAGAGTCGAGAGCTTTGTCAATTGCGGAAGGCTACCCTACCGTTTCGACGCAGCCGTTTGAACTGTTGAGCTGACTCGAAACAGAACAAGGCGTTGCCGATCGGGAAGGGCCCCATCCGCGTGCAGGTTTCTTTTTGCACAAGGAATGACAGCTCCGAGGATAATAACTTTAAATGATAGGATAGAAATATCTAGGGTTCGATGTAACTTAGCTTTTACTTGCAGCCGCTCGAAAGCAAGTCTTCTGGTTTCCTCAAAGGGCCATGAAGACGAGAGAGCGTCGGGCCGATCACCAGAGCTGATTCTCACAACTGTGCCCCCTACCTGGCGCGCCAAATATGTCGGTGTATTTGAATCGACACCTATGGGATCACAAGAATCCCTACTACGGTTGCGGGGCGCGGGGTTGAGAGAAGAGCGGATCTAACGATCAGGACACGGTTCCTTTACCCAGGTTCGGGCCGCAAAGATGCGTAAAACCCTACTCCTGCTTTGCTGGATTATATGTTTGTGTTCTTCAGCTAACGAGGAACTCCAAAAGTGTCGTGAGGAGTTCCGAAAAGCCAAATCCTTCTCCTGGTCGACTCGGGCCTCCTTTTATAGGGAAAAGGGGTTGCCACAGTGGCACACAGGAGGTGGAAAGGGTACAGTGATGCGAGGTTATCCCTCGCATTACAAGACAAGGTGCATTTAATGCGCCCTGCTTAGGTGTCCTTGCTTTATCGGGGATGAGGGGAGACGCATGTCTTGTCCGTCGCCGCTCCTCCTCGTGTCGACATGCGCCCTGGCCAGCGGTGCCTGAGGTGCCATGTAGGCAGACAGGCAGCTGAGGTGGCGCAACGGCGGGCCTCCATGAAGATCGGTGGGTCGCCACGCAGGAGCCTGTCCAGCTGGTTGGGTCGGCAGCTGCGTGGGTCGGTGGAAACCCAGTTGGTGCGGGCCTGATGGTGGCCTCGTGGGTGTTCTCAGCAAGGGCCTTGCCGGGGCCCCGGCAAGGGTCTTGCCATGGCGCCTGCTGTCATCCCCGACAAGGTGCTTGCCGGGGGTCTTGTGGACCTCCTTGGCTGGGATCCCACCAAGGGTCGTCTTCTTACCTTGCATTTGATCTTGAAGGTCTTCACAAAGATCTGCATGCCACCAAGGGGATATCTCCCGAATCCTCCCCCCATGGGGGTGGTGGACTCAAGGGTGATTCGCTCCGTAGGCGCGGGG
>LR738715.1:743771300-743942705 GCA_902687465.1 Secale cereale | reverse complement strand
GGGGGGGGGGGGGGGGGGGGGGGGGGGGGGGGCGAGCTGCCGCGGCAAGGGTCTTGTCGGGGGAAACTGCTTCGTCCCATTGCTCTTTGTGGTCTTGTTCTTGGTGTCGCTCCAGTCTTCATCAAGCTTCAGTCTTGCCCCGGCTTGCCTCCCTTGCCTTGCTTGGTGGGATGGCGTCGTGGCTCAGACTGCCCATGCACAATCATAGGGGTACAAAAAGTGCACCCCTCTTTTTGTACACCGACAAGGCACGAGGCTTATGTGAAGCCTTTGAAGCTTTTATCTTCTTCTTCTTCTTGGAAGGAGCAGCATCAGGAGCATCAAGATGCTTTTGTTTCTTAGCTTCAGCTTCAGCTTGCCTGGTCTTCATTTGTACAGAAGCTGCTGATGGGACCTTTGGCTTCGAGCCAGTCATACTTGTAGGGAAGACAATGCTTGGTCTCTCCTGCCTTGGAGCTTCAGTGTCTTCAGTGGCAGGCTTCTTCTTCTTCTTTAGCTTCTTGGCGACCAGCTTGGGATCAATGCCTGGACGACCAAGAGCTTTCCTCTTTATGGCTTCATTGTGGGCTTGGACACATTTCTCAGCATAGCACTTGAGATATTCCTTGGAACCTCTTGCAACATCACGGCGCTTGGCAAATTCAGCCTTGAGATCTAGCATCGTAGTCTTGAAGTTTTGAACTTCTTGAGCACTGAGGTTTGCCATATGCTTCTTAAACAGAGCCTTTTCATGATCAATCTTGTTCTCTTGCTCAATAACCTTCTGTGCAACAGTCAGTTCGTGAGCAATATATCCCTGAAAGGTCACACTGATATCAATGGGAAGCTGGAGATCATCAAGGAAAAGAGATGTATCCTCAAACCACTCATCAATGAAGTTATTTATGATATCAGTGTCAAAGAGAGGCAAATCATTGAAGATTTCGGCCTGTTGCTTGCTCTTGATTAGCATGTCAAGGGCATCATCAGCAAGATCTTCATCACTAGACAGATTTATTATGTCATCATCATTGCGCAGAATGCTGCCTGGAGTGAGCCCTTGACGAGATGGCTTCACGAGCTGCTTGGACCTCTATGAGATGCGAGAGTGATCCTCAGACTGCACACTTGAGGTACAGTTTTCAAGGGCTTCACACATGAAGCCTTTGGAGCAGCAGAAGATTTAGAAGCCTTTATCTTCTTCTTTGGCTTCACAGACTCAGGAACATCTTTAGGTTCCACGTCTTTAGCAATATCCTCCACCGTCGCCTTTTGAGCAGTGATGTGGGAGAGCAGTCCACAAGGCCATTGAAGGGGCCAACTCGATTGTCATTGGCTTCACGAGTTCCATCAGAACAAGGCGAGATGGATCAGGATTGAAGTTAATGCCAAATTCCTTCTTGTTCTCGGTTGTAGAGTTCTTGGCAAACTTGTAGTTTTCTTCAAACAATTCATCATCTCGACACCATTGAAGACTAGATGGGTCAGCATTTGAAGGCATCGGTACTCTGACCATGCAAGAATAGAAGTTTTTGGCAATGGCTTCAGACATGTTTCGGGGATGCAGCTTCTTGTAAACGACATCACCCCATGGAGGGCGGATAGCGTTTTTGGGTGCATACTCAGGAGTCACGAAGCGGTATAGAAACCATTGTTCTGCCTAATATATCTTTGAATCCATTGGATTTGGGATTTGCATTCTCCATATGTTTCTTATGGATCAGACTTGTACAAGGTGAATAAATCCGGAGGAAGATCTTTGGCAGTGTCAGTACGTCTCTGCCTGCCACCTTTGTTGGACTGTTTCTCAGAAGCCATTGGACTCAGACAGAAGGGCTTCACAAAGCTATTTGTCTTCTAATGACTGGTTAGACAGGAACTGGCTTCAGGAGATTCAATGTGACGCTGTAAGAATTCTGCAAATGAATGCAGACTATGAGAACCAAGGGATTCTCCCACGAACATGTACCTATGATAGCATTAGAGATGCGAGGGAAGGGGAAGAGGTCATATGCATTCTCAGAAGATTTTGAAGATAAAATAGTATGAAGATATTGACCACATAGTGCAAAGACATTCACTTATATGGAGTGAGTTGGTTCCAGATTTGTACGAATCCAAGAATAGGTACAAGTGAGTAATCTAACTAAAATGAGGCATAAGTGAATATACTTGCATGATATGAGAGAAGGATACAGAAAGAAACAAGTTTCAGATAGACAGAAACCACTTGTGGTGAAGTTACATGGTTTCGATGGATCAAAAACAACGGTAAAAGGACATATTTATTTACCACACTGTTGAACTGCTAGATGGGACGAGATGGATACCGAGCAGATCGATCTTCCGTGCCCTAACTTGACGGCAGAGAGACGAGGTCCGCAGCCGGCGGGAAGATGGCATCGAAGAAGTTGTGGCAGCTAAGCACTTCGTCTCCGGCGTCGACTGGAGCTAGCGGAGGCGCTAGGGTTGAGCGAAATGGCGAGAGGCGGGAGAACAAATTATGACCGCATCTGTGGAGTATTTATAAGGAGAGAGGGCGGCGCAGTGCAATTACATAGGTACCGCTAGCGGTTCACATCTAAACGACACGTGGCGAGCATGCAACTTATGGAGAGTTGAGCCATAACCCCACGCACGCCAGGTTTGTCAGATGGACATTTCAATTTCTCTGGTTTTCAGGCAAAAAGGATAAGGCATTGAAAACTGATTTAGTTGTGTGTCTCTATATCTTCAGCTGACAAGGACACGGTGAATACATTCGACACGTGTCAGTAGAATGCATATGAAGAGATAGAGTGAGTTGGAGAGATAATCATAGAGAGGGTTATGGTCCGATCACATTCACTTACATCCAATTTTTTTTGAAGACATAGCTATAAGTGAATCTTGTAGAGGACAAAACACCTATATAGACATATCAGAGAAGCCAAACAAATCAACATTGAGAAGATATATCTTGAAGACAAACGATGTTGAAGACAAACCAAGTGAGAGGATAATGCAGTCATGATGCCAAATGAAAATCTTCAAGAAAGTTTGGTGGTGGCGTTATCCACTGTATAAGAAGTATTAGACGAGGACGCCGCGCACAATTATCGTGGTGCTCCAGAGTCGAATTCCACATTAATGTATTCACACTCAGAGTGTATGTCTTCATGAATTGAAGACATACGCTACTTTATGTGTTGAACATCTAAGTCATCAAAATGCATAAGCGTTAAGATGTGTGTCCAATCACATGACATTCGAGGATTCTAGGATATTTAGCTCACACCATAGATTGCAAAACCTTTTCCCATCCAAGGGCTTAGTGAAGATATCTGCATATTGCTCTTCGGTGTTGACATGTATATCACACGATCCCTAAGAAAGTGCTTACGAATATCAATGTGCTTTGTCTTCGAGTGCTGAACGGGATTGTGAGCATCCTTGATGGCTCTTTCATTATCACAGAAGAGGGGCACCTTTACCATGTTGATGCCATAGTCCTTAAGAGTATGCTTCATCTAGAGAAGCTGAGCGCAACAAGATCTAGCAGCAATGTATTCAGCTTCAGCGGTGGAGAGAGACATTGAGTTCTGCTTCTTTGAAAACCAACAGACAAGAGATCATCCAAGAAAGTGACATGTTCCTGATGTGGACTTGCGATCAACCTTGTCACTATCATAGTCAGCATCTAAGAATCCAACTATATCAAAGATAGAGCCCTTGGGATACCATAATCCTAGTGTTGGGGTGTGAGCCAAGTATCGAAGAATTCGCTTCACAGCAAGGTGATGTGATTCCTTTGGTGCCGCTTGGAGTCAGGCACACATGGAAATGCTAAGCATTATATCAGGCCTAGATGCACATAAGTAGAGTAAAGAACCAATCATGGAGAAGTATACCTTCTGATCGAACTCTTTATCATTGTCGTCGGAGCCCAATTGACCTTTGGTTGGCATTGGCGTCGTGTACCCTTTGCAGTCTTGCATTCCAAACTTCTTCAGGCAATCTTTGAGGTATTTCTCTTAAGATATGAAGATTCCATTCGTCTGTTGATGAATTTAGAGACCAAGGATGAACTTCAGCTCACCCATCATGGACATCTGGTATTGCTCTTGCATCATGTATCCAAACTCATCACTGTATCTTTTGTTGGTGCATCCGAAGATAATGTCATTCACATAGATTTGGCATACAAACAGTTCACCATCATATGTCTTCATGAAGAGTGTGGGATCTAGTGAACCAGGTTTGAAGCCTTTGCTTTTCAAGAAGTCCTTGAGTGTGTCATACCACGCACGAGGTGCTTGTTTGAGGCCATATAGTGCCTTGTTGAGCTTGTAAACCATGTGAGGACGCTTTCGGTCTTCAAAGCCAGGAGGTTGTGTAACATACACTTCTTCTTCAATTTTTCCATTTAGAAAGGCAATCTTTACATCCATTTGATACAGAAATATGTTATGGTGGTTGGCATAGGCTAGCAGGATGCGAATGGCTTCAAGCCTAGGCACAGGAGCAAAGGTTTCATCGAAGTCAATTCCTTCCACTTGAGTATAACCTTGAGCAATGAGACGAGCCTTGTTTCTGACAACTAGACCATGCTTATCTTGTTTGTGGCGATAGATCCATTTGGTGCAAATGATGTTATGCTTCCGTGGATCAGGACGCTTAACAAGCTCCCACACATTATTTAGCTCAAACTTTGAAGCTCTTCTTGCATTGCTTGAATCCATTCAGGTTCCATAAAGGCTTCATCAACTTTCTTGGGTTCAGATATTGAAAGAAATGCTGAGTGTCCACAAAAGTTGGCTAGCTGAGTTGCTTTTGAATGAGTAAGTGGACCAGTTGCATTGAGGATATCAAGAATCTTTTTCACTTGGACTTCATTGGCTACCCGAGGATGAACTGGGCGAAGACTTTGCTCATGCTATTGATCATCTTCTTGTTCAGGATTGGCTTCAGACTGAGCATTGTCTTCATGTTGATTAGGTGGAGAGATGATGATTTCCACCTCAGTTGGTTTCTTGGTGGGTATAATTTCTCCTGTACCCATTTGTTTGATAGATTCACTGGGAGAAGCTTCATCTAGCACATTTGACAGGTGCTCTCTTTTCAAGCCGTTAGTTTCATCGAACCGCACATCTACAGTTTCAACCACTTTATAGTGAAAGATGTTGAAGACCTTGTAGGTGTGCGAGTCCCTTCCGTAACCAAGCATAAAACCTTCGTGTGCTTTCAGTGCAAAATTGGAAGTGTGATGCGGATCTTTGATCCAGCACCTAGCGCCAAAGATTTTGAAATAGCTGACGTTTGGCTTCTTACCAGTTAGAAGTTCATATGATGTTTTCTTGAAGAACTTGTGAAGATAAACTCTATTAATGATGTGGCATGCAGTATTAATGGCTTCAGGCCAGAACTTTATTGGTGTCCTGTATTCATCGAGCATAGTACGTGCCATCTCAATGAGAATCCTGTTCTTGCGCTCAACGACGCCATTCTGCTGAGGTGTGTATGGAGCGGATAACTCATGTGTGATGCCCAATGTATCAAGATAAGTATCAAGCCGTGTATTCTTGAACTCAGTTCCATTGTCACTTCTGATGTGCTTGATCTTGATGCCATAGTTGTTCATGGCTCGATTGGCAAAACGTCTGAAGACATCCTGTACTTTAGTCTTATAGAGGATTATATGCATCGAAGTATATCTGGAGTAGTCATCAACGATCACAAAGCCATATAAACAAGCAGTAGTAGAGAGAGTAGAGTAATGAGTAGGCCCAAATAAGTCCATGTGAAGCAGCTCCAAAGGATGAGATGTAGTCATGATTGTCTTCGAGGGATGCTTGGCCCTAGTCATCTTCCCAGCTTCACAAGCGCCACACAGGTGATCCTTCTTGAACTTGATGCCCTTCATGCCTATGGCATGCTTCTTCTTGGCCAGAGTATGCAGGTTCCTCATGCCTGCATGACCTAGTCTTTGATGCCAAAGCCAGCACTCTGAAGCTTTTGCGAGAAGACAAACGGCGAGCTGTGGCCCTGCAGATAAATCTACCATATACAGATCACCTTTTCGATGTCCTTCGAAGACTAGAGACTTGATAGATTTCATAAGCACAAGGCAACGATATTTTCCAAATATCACAATCATGTTTAGATCACATAGCATAGAGACAGGCATTAAGTTGTATCCAAGGGATTCAACAAGCATCACATTGTCCATGTGCTGATCCTTAGAGATAGCAACTCTACCAAGACCCAATACCTTGCTTTTACTAGTATCTGCGAATGTGATGTGGCTTTTGGGAGAAGGACGTAGGGTTGAGTCCATGAGAAGACATCGATCACCAGTCATGTGGTTAGTGCATCCACTGTCAATTATCCATTCAGTGGCTTCCGAAGCAGTACCCTGCAGATCAGTTAGTGGTATAGTCTTCACAAAGAGAAGTGTGAAGCATAAACATTTGACGAACATGCATGCTATCAAAGTTAAGGTCCTTGTTAGGCATGATAGGAAGCTTGTCAAGAAACCATGGGACGAAATACATGGTTAGACCATTTGGACATTTAGTCTTGCGTCCCACAAGATGTTTTAGGTCCCCAGCATTGGTGTCTGAAATTGATTTTCGGCTGGAGATCTTTCCCTTTAAGAGAAGTTAATTCTTCTTAACCACCCACATCTTTCGGGGTGGCTTAGAAGCAATAAGTCTAAGTGCAACATCTGAGAATTTTGGCTTGGGAGCCCTAGAAAATAGCTAGCTTTGCATGAGGTGAATAATACTCATATGAATATGCAGAGAAGTTCTTTGTCTTATGAACAAAGTGGTTAGATGAAACATGCTCATATTCCTGAGTCTGATGACAATCTCCCTGTAAATTTTTTGCTTTAGAGTGACCCGGTGTGGTCCTTTGTCTGTATGAAGTCTTTGGACCATATGAACCTTTGGTCTGGGGTTTGTCTTCTTTCCTGGTGGTGTCATGATGACATTCATTGGAAGCTTTTCTAGAAGGCTTCTCGAAACCCAGATCTTCTTCATAGGTGACCCATTCCTGCAGTTAGTTCCAATGAACCTGGCAAACACTTTACCATTCTGATCCTTGAATAATTTATAGTTTGAGTCAAATGACTCATCAATGACAATAGGGTTAGCAGAAGTGAAGCCAGACAAGGTAGATGGATAAACTGGTGGGCCCTTTGCAGCAAGCCATGCCGTTTTGGGGTACTGCTCAGGCTTCTAGCATGAGCCATCAACATTCACTTTCCTTTCGAACCCAACACCCTCTTTCCTAGGGTTTTGGTTCAAAATCTGTTTCTTGAGAACATCGCACAGTGTCTGATGCCCTTTTAGGATTTTGTACACGCCTGTTTCAAGCAAACAACCTAGCATTCTCATCAGGAATAGCAGTGGTTTCCTTGGTAGAGGGGTTAGTTACCACATCAACAATTGAAGATATTGCAATTTCAGAAGCAGTAGAGCATTCAGCAACACAAATAGCATTGTCACGCTCAAGACATTTTAGACAAGGTGGCACAAAGTTTTCATGAGCGGAACTAATCTGTTGGGCGAGTAGTGAATCAATTTCCTTTTGAAGAACATCATGAGACACTCTAAGTTTCTCTAGATCTTGCTTCCTTTGAAGATAATCATAGGAAAGCTTCCCGTGAGTAGCTAAGAGGGTTTCATGATGACTTTCAAGTTTAGTGTACTTAACGTGAAGATTTTTATGTCTTCAATTAAGGACTGAGTTTGATTCATTTCCGCGTCCAACAGATCATCACTTTTGTCTAGCAACTTTTGAATATATTCCATAGCATTTTGTTGTTCAGTTGCAATTTTAGCAAGAGTTTTATAGGTGGGTTTGGATTCACAATCAGAGTCATCTTCGCTGGAGGTCTGAAAGTAGGCATCACGTGAGTTTACCTTTGCACCACGTGCCATGAAGCAGTAGGTTGGAGAAGAGTCGTCTCATCATTTGTTTCGGCGTCCGCGGAGTGATCATTATCGTCAGTGTTGAAGATGGACTTGGCGACAAATGCTGAGGCTAGAGCTAGGCTAGCCACGCCAGAATCAGATTCGTCCTCAGATTCCACCTCTGCCTCCTTAGAAGCAGACTCCTCCTCTGAATCCATTTCCTTTCCAATGAACGCACGAGCTTTGACAGATGAACCCTTCTTGTAAGACGAAGACTTTGATGAAGACTTGGAAGATTTCTTCTTCTTCTTGTCGTCAGAATCATATTCCTTGCTCTTCTTCTTTCTCTTGGATTCGTTTTCCCACTGGGGACACTCAGATATGTAGTGGCCAGGCATTTGGCACTTGTGGCTTGTTCTCTTCTTGTAGTCACGAGAAGAAGTCTCATCGTTTCTTGAGCTGGATCTTGAAGACTTTTCAAAGTTTTTCTTCCTTGAGAACGTTTGAAACTTTTTCACAAGCATAGCTAGTTCTCTGCCAATGTCTTCAGGATCATCAGAGCTGCAGTCAGAGTCTTCTTCAGATGAGGTCACAACTTTGGCCTTCAAGGCTCTGGATCGACCATAGTTGGGGCCATAGTTATCTCTCTTCTTAGATAGCTGGAACTCATGTGTGTTGAGCCTCTCAAGTATGTCAGACGGATCAAGACTTTTGAAGTTAGGTCGTTCTTGAATCATCAATGCCAAGGTGTCAAACAAACTGTCAAGAGACCTCAATAGCTTCTTCACAACTTCATGCTTGGTGATTTCAGGGGCGTCGAGTGCATGAAGCTCATTGGTGATGTTAGTGAGGCGATCAAATGTAAGCTGGACATTTTCATTTTCATTTCTCTTGAAGCGATTGAAGAGATTGCGAAGAACGTGAATCCTTGAGTCTCTCTGTGTTGAGACACCTTCACTAACCTTGGACAACCAGTCCCATACCAGCTTGGCTGAATCCAGTGCACTCACACGTCCGTACTGTCCTTTGGTCAGATGACCACAGATGATGTTCTTGGCGGTTGAGTCCAATTGAGCAAACTTCTTGACATCAGTAGGGTGACACCTTTACCAGCCTTGGAAACACCCACTACTAGGAAAATGGCTATTGATGAGATGGCCACTAAAGGCGCACCAGACATGTGGTGCGCCATTAGTATATACTAATGGCGCACCATGTGCCGGTGCGCCATTAGTGTACAAATACTAATGGCGCACCAGATATTCGGTGCGCCATTAGTAACAACTTCTTTTTTTTACAGACATACTAATGGCGCACGGTGGCACAGTGCGCCATTACTAGTTTAACTAGTAATGGCGCACCTCCAACTCAGTGCGCCAATACTTTTTTTTACAAAACTACTAATGGCGCACCAGCCATCAATGCGGCATTAGTAACACTAGTTACTAATGGTGCATTGATGACTGGTGCGCCATTAGTAAAGTGGGACCAGCTAGATATTTTGGACGGCCACACCTACACACTCACTTTCACCACTTCATTCTCTCCACCTCCTCCTCCAAGCTTGTGTCGGCTGCCTCCTCCTCCTCACCTCATTTGCACCATAGATTCATCAAAATTAAGTGGTTAAATTACCTTTTTTTTGATAGGTAAGTAAGGGGGGAAAGCTATCTTTATGTTGTAGATCATTTTTTCTCCCTCGAGCTCCAACAACCGTGCACATGCACTTTTTATGGCCTAGCTAGATCTATGTATGTTTGTGGTGTTGCATATGTTTGTGGTGTTGCATATATGTTTTTGTTTGCAGGTACCGGTATTTGAAATGCGATAGTTGCCAATATTTTGCCGAAATGTTGATTCATTTCCGTTTCGACGAGAATTTTGGCACTATGCATTCTTTTTTGTCCTATTTTTAGGGAAAGTCATGCCAAATTTTTTCTTGGTTCTAAAATATCGTTTTGCTCTACCCCGCAGGCGACCATGGTCCGCACGATGACCGTAGGCATCGTGAATAGGTTTTTGAGATCCGCGAAGGCCGAGATGCTTCAAAAGAACGAGATGGAGATAAGATGTCTGTGTCGAAGATGCGAGCTGAAGAGCCTTATTCCGGACCCGGATTCCGGGCAGGTGCGGGAGCACCTGCTCTTGCGTGGTTTCATGGATAGCTATCGGTGGCAAGGTGATGAAGATGACTATGAAGTCGTCCATGGCCGGGCAAGAAATGAGGAAGGGCAGCAAGACAACCACCGCGGCGAGGGCGGGCGAGAAGACGAAGAATCTCCAGGACATGATCACGACGGTGATGCTGTACACAGTCATCATGTAGAAGATGTCGGACATGATGATGAGGAAGATCAAGATGAAGGGCATGATCATGATCTAGATGAAGATGCCGGAGCAGACCACGATGGAGGCTGGGTGTAGGACCCTCGTATTCAAGAGCTGCTTCTCAAGCAGACGGATAACACAAGAGCTGCCGCCCGAGAGAAAGCCAAGCTGTATCAACTGGAGATAGACGCGGTTACTCCATTGTATGAAGGATGCAGGCCCGAGGATACCCTACTGAAAGTAACGCTCATGGCTGTGGAGATGAAGGTAAAACACAAAATGACCGACGCATGCTTCGACGAGAACATGTCATTCTGGCACGAACGTCTTCCCAAGGGGAACAAGTGCCCGACCAGTTTCGAGGAGGCGAAGAAAACCGTGTGTCCTCTGGATTTACCGCACGTGAAATACCATGTGTGCATGAACAATTGCATCATTTATCGGGACGAGCACGCGGAGTCTACCATATGTCTGGTGTGCGGCGTCACTCGATATAAGAAGTGGAAGAAAGCTCCTCGAAAAGTGGTGTGGTACTTTTCGATCACTCCTCGTCTACATCGGTATTTTGCGGACCCTAAAGTAGCAGAGCTCCTGCGTTGGCACGCGGATAGGGAGGAGAAGAAGCGAGAAGATGATGGAAATGATCCGGAGATAAATAAAAAAGACAAGATGTTGAGTCACCCTAAGGATGCGAGACAGTGGCAATCGTTGAACTTCGAATACCTAGAATTTGGGAACGATCCAACGAACATCATGCTGGGCGCGAGCATCGATGGATTCAATCCGTTTGGCAGCCAGAGAAGCACACATAGCACCTGGCCTGTGTTTGTGTGGATGTACAACCTTCCCCCCTGGTTGTGCATGAAGAGGAAGTACATTCACATGAGTATGCTAATTGAAGGGCCAAAACAACCAGGGAACGACATCAATCTTTATCTGGAGCTGCTGAAAGAGGAGCTAGACACGCTGTGGAAAACGCCAGCCAATATGTGGGACGCCGCAGAGAAAGAATATTTCCCTATGAGAGCCGCACTGCTCACGACGGTGCACGACTATCTCGGTTACGGATATGTCGCGGGGCAGGTGGTCCACGGATTTTCTGGATGCATCAGGTGCATGGATGACACAATGTATCGCCAGCTAGATAGAGATCCCGGGTCTTCGAAAACCGTGTTCATGGGACATCGAAGGTGGCTTCGCGAAGAAGACCCGTGGAGGAAACGCAAGGATCTGTTCGATGGTGAAACCGAACCCCGAAGACGCCCGCGTACAAGGAGCGGCGAGGAAATAAATGAGCTGTTGTAAAATTGGAAAGATTGCCCACTGCCGGGAAAGAAGCAATAGGCGCTAGAGCCGGGAAAGAAGCGAAAGGCCCCAGAGCCGCTGCCAAAGGTATGGAAAACGAGGTCTGTTTTCTGGGACTTGCCGTACTGGAAGATCCACCGTGTGCCGCACAGCCTTGATGTCAAGCATATCACGAAGAACATGTGCGAGAGTCTGCTTGGTACCCTGCTCAACATGCCAGAGAGGACCAAAGATGGGCTGAAAGCAAGGGTAGACTTGAAATCAATGGGCATCAGGCAAGAGCTTCACGCTAATGATGATGATGATGATGATGATGATGATGATGATGATGATGATGATGATGATGATGATGATGATGAGGCGAAGCAGGACACGGAAAGTCGTCGCAAAGGCAAAAAGGCCAAGAAGACCGGAAATGACTACCCTCCCACGTGCTTCACTCTAAGTCAGGAGGAGATCGAGCAGTTTTTTCACCTACCTCATAAGAGTAAAACTTCCTTATGGTTACGCGGGGAAGATAAGCAGATACCTAGACCCAGCGAAGCAGAACTTCAGTGGGATGAAGTCTCACGACTGTCACATGCTGATCACGCAGATACTTCCAGTTGCAATCCGTGGGATCATGGACGCGCACGTCCGTGAGACGCTATTTGGCCTATGCAACTTTCTTGACATCATCTCTCGGAAGTCGGTTGGCGTGAGGCAACTCAAAAGGCTACAGGAAGAGATCGTGGTGATACTATGTGAGCTTGAGATGTACTTCCCGCCTGCATTCTTCGACGTTATGGTGCATCTGCTGGTCCATATCGTGGAGGATATCATCCAACTCGGGCCGACGTTCCTGCACATCATGATGTTGTTCGAAAGGATGAATGGTGTCATCAAAGGATACGTTCGCAACATGTCACGTCCAGAGGGAAGCATAGCCAGGGGCTTTCTGACCGTAGAGTGCATCTCCTACTGCACGAATTATCTAGGCATCAAGAACCCCGTTGGTCTGCCCGTCAACAGGCACCTTGGCAGGCTCGCTGGATGGGGTCACCGCGAGGGTCGCCGCGAATGCATGTCGACTTCGAGGGTCGACTCGCCGACTTTGAAAGAGCAAACCTAGTCGCGCTACAACACATAGACGTGGTCGATCCTTGGGTGGTAGAGCACAAAACATTTATTGAGAAGACGAACAATGACCGAGGCCAACAGAGGACGGACGAAGATATAATCAAAGAGCACAACTCATGTTTCACGCATTGGTTCAAGGAGAGGCTTCTGTCGTACCCTTTACATGAGGATTCTTCCGCAGAAGAAAATGTCATATTCGCCTTGTCACAGGGCGCCGAGCACAACCTGATGACCTATGAGGCGTACGATATCAACGGGTACACGTTCTACACCGAGGACAAGGAGATGAAGAGCGATGGTTATCAGAATTCTGGGGTAACAATGGAATCCTACACCGATAATGACAAGGACAGATACTACGGAAGGATCGAAGAGATTTGGGAGCTGAGCTACGCTGGAGAGAAGGTCCCGATGTTCCGTGTCAGATGGGCCAAGAGCGTCCTAAAAGAAGACCGGTATTTCACCACCATGGTTATACCCGAAGCCAAATCCAAGACCGCGGGCGCAAACGTCACCGCGAAAAATGAGCCATGGGTACTGGCTTCCCAAGTGGACCAATGCTTCTTAATTACTGACCCGTCAAAGCCCAGTCGTGTTGTCATGAGGAGAGGCAAAAGGAAGATCATCGGAATGGATGGAGTCGCCAATGAGCAAGACTTCGACAAGTACGGCGACCCGAAGATGGAACATGACGACGACAATGAAGTAACATACACCACAAGAAGAAGCAGGACCACCCTACCTAAAGGACGTCCGTTCAAGAGAAGAACTCCATTTGCGAAAAAGAGGGGCAAGAAGATTGTGAACAGATAGCTAGCTAAGATTGATTATATTTAAATTGTAGCCTTCATTTCTCGATTGTCAAATTTGGAGCTATGGATATTTAGTTATGATTTAAACAAGTTTGAACATATTCAAACACAAATAAATATCAAACAACATTTAAAATGTCGTTAACATGGCAACAAACTACATATTATTTTTCTACATGATATTCTCAGCATCTAGCATATGTGACATGTTATATTTGGATACATGGATAAAAATATATGTGCAAAGAAAAAAATGCATAAAAAAATTGGGGAGGCTGGGAATCAAACCCAGGACCTCCTGGTGTGTGCGCTGTGTGCTGACCGATCGGTCTAGTAGATGGGGTTTGATGTAGGTAGAGTTTGGTGGAAGAAAACCTGTGGGCTCGAACAGAAATAAAAAATACTAATGGCGCACCACGGGGGAGGTGCGCCATTAGAATAGATGTACTTATGGCGCACAAGGGGGAGGTGCGCCATTAGTATTCTGCCCCCATCGATACACTTCTCTCCCACTCCACCTATTCCCACTCTCCCTCGTCCTCGCCCCAGATCGATCCCCTTCCCCTTTCCCTCCCGCGCTGCCCCGACGCCACCGCCCCCGCGCCACCCCCGTCGCCCCCGCGCCCCCGTGGCCCCCACCACCGCAGCTCCCCCGTGCCGCTGCCCCCACGCCCCCACCACCCGCCACGCGCCGCCCCCTCCACTCTCTCTGCTCGCCGTCGTCGCCTCCAGGACAGGAGGCCCAGGAGCTCCGCGTCTCCCCCAAGCTCGCCGTCGTCGCCTCCAGGAGAGGAGGCCCACCCGCCTCCCACAAGCTCGCCGTCTCCGCCCTCCGTCGTCTTCGCTCCGGCCACCACTGCCTCAGGTAACCCTCCTCCCTCTGCCTCTCTTCTCCTCTCTTCCTCCTCTCCTCCCTCCCGGCCATGCCCTCTTCTTCTCTCTTTTGCTAGGTTTATGTCAAATCCCTCTCGAAGGGCCGAATCAACAGCTCATCTTCGCATACGCTGCTCAGTACCTAGGGCAACCTGACGATTATTGACTCTCTCAGCATGACTTAGCCATCTCCAAGCCAGCTAATAAACTAAGGAACACAATAATCATTGCTGTCTTGTTGAATATCTAGAAGTGCTAGAACCCTGGAGTTTTCAGGACCTAGAATGAAAACCTTCAAGTTGTTATCTCTAGTTATGCAAATGATATTTTGCCTTGGTCAAACAAATGTGACCATGAATCCAAAAGGCCAATCCTCCATGACAGGGGGGCTATGCTTTCGATACTTGATGTGTCTTTATTTGCGGAGTAGTTTGGGTCGCTTTGGTCTTCTCTCCACGCTTCTTTGTAGGAGTATATGGCATAGCCTTTAAATATACTCCCTCGCTTAGTATAAAGTCGAGTCATTTCTTTTAGGACGGTGGAAGTATAAAAAAAGGTTCAGAATGGCTGAACGTTGTGGTTACCCCCACCCCCTCCCCTTTAGTGCTTAGTGGTACTGCCTGGCTTAAAAGCAATAAGTTTTTTGTTGCTCAGCGACGTCTACCACACCTTCTAAACCGAGCAGGGGACCCCAATTTTAGTGGTGGTTTAATTTAATCCAGCAAACATGGCATCTAGTCAACCATCAAGTTCATCGATCGAACACCTTCCCTCCTATTGCCCGGCTAGCAGTCTGGGTGTCCAATCTCTTTGTTCGCCCCCGAGTTATGGTTGGTTTTGACAAGTCATGGCCTGTGTTGCTGATGCTATGATCCTCGTAAGTACAATAAAATACTCCAATATTAAATAAATTGCTAATGTATGTTTTGAATGGACCGATTGGTCCCATGATTTTTTGTCTGAAAATAACAAACACGGCAAGTTTTTTTTGGGTTTGAAATTGTGTTCTGCGTGTTCATCATATATCACCAGTTCATTTATGGAGTTCTAGAAAGAAAATGGTACTGATTGTGTGTGCAACTCTGCATTACATGATTTAGAACATGCTTACCATGCTTGTGTAACAATAGATACATAATCAAGCGTGGAAGTGTAACAAGCTCCATTGAACCTTAGTTTTGGCATCCCTCTTATTTTGTCTGTCAGAAAATTCGATTTTTCCTTGTAATTTTCTTCTGTCCAGCAACAGTGGCTGACTCGCCGACAGATCTGCTCTGCTTCTCAATCATGAGATGTAGATTTGTTCCTATGTAGAGTACTTATAGGATAGATGCATACAAATCTTCTTTTTTTTCTTTCTAAAATGGCAGGATGGTCTAGCAACAATGCCCTCCCCTACTTGTTAGATACTACAACTAGTATACTTCTACTGATATGCTTAGCACTAGTGAGATCAATATTGATGTTGATTTCTTCATGTCTAGAGTACGTATAGGTAGATACAACTCTTCTTCTATTTTGTAGAGTACATAAAGATCCAGTTTAGAGTACAGTACATATAGGCTGAATTTTGCTGACTGCTTGACACTGCTTAGCATATTTGGGTTTGCTTGACAATGCTTAGCGTATTTGTCCATGACGTGTTGGCTGTCCCTACTCTACTCTACTTAGAGAAGAGAAGAGAAGAGAAGAGAAGAGATGAGATGATAGCACGTCTAGTGTTTGTGGCAGTAGTTCAAATGATTGACGTGTGCTGCATTTTGCATATCATATTGATCTGTTAAA
This sequence comes from Secale cereale, assembly GCA_902687465.1. NCBI lineage: Eukaryota > Viridiplantae > Streptophyta > Magnoliopsida > Poales > Poaceae > Secale > Secale cereale. The sequence continues at coordinate 743,926,606 of LR738715.1, read as the reverse complement.
TTCTGCATTTTGCAAGATGTTCTTGAAGAGTTGATTCTTTCATTCTCTAAATAAGAAGTTTGTGGATTTGATATCACCAATGGTTGATACTGTCAACTTCAGCATTTCATTACTTATTTGCAGCTAGTACTTCCTGATAGTAGTCAACAAAATCCTAAGAGCAAGCATGTCCCTTACTGGTATTGGCAAACAGTGATTCTATTTCGGTATTGCTCTAGAGGTGACTAAATTCCTTCTATGCATGCAAGTGTGGATAGTCGTTCGTATGCATGTTCTAGATTGACCCTAGAGCAGCTTTTTGCTGGGTTAAGTCTCCGACCATCGTGTCGTGATGATTTTGCAGGTACCCGAGAGGCCCTTGAGTTTGCTGGAATGTCGATTAACTTCCATTCCGGCAAATTCGGGTACTCCATATTTCCTATTTTCAGCAAAGGTCATGCTGAAATTTTCCGTGAATTTTAGCATGACTTTGCTAAAAATAGGACATATGGGGTACTTGTGACTAATACATGGGCCGGGGTATCTTAGTACTTAATTAAGTAGGATCAACTGCCCCTTTATTCTTGCTGCATTAAACCACAGGCGGCAATAGAGCCAAGTGATTAGGCCCAACATAGAATTCTCCTTCCCAGCTTAGCATTTAGGATGCCTCGGTGTCGACAAACCATAAATTATAAAACCTTGGCTTTTAGGGTGCCTCGGTGTCGATAAAAACCGATATGATGAAAGCTTAGGCTTTTAGGGTGCCTCAGCGTCGAAAAACCCTAAATGATAAAAGCTTAGCTTTTAGGATGCCTCGGTGTCGACAAACCCTAAATGATGAGACCATGATCTTGTTCCTTGATAATAACCAACTTATTGACCAAACTTTTTTCCTATTTACAGAGAAACATGGCCCAAAACGATGAGGCCGGCGGTTCGGGTGGCAAGGCATTCTGGGAGCTGTCCCAGGAGATGGAGGAACAACCTCACTTCTATGAGGACGCCGCGAAAGACACCGATCCTGACACCACTCATGGTGCCATCGAGGATGACCCCACTGATGGTGCCGTCGGGGATGCCACCACTGATGGCAGCCAACCGAAGAGGCAACGGAAGGACCGGAGCCCGACCGTGCTCCGCACCGTCAAGGAGGAATTTACTGAAGTGGACTCCGACGGGAATCCAACGGCGCCCAAACAAATAGTCAAGGGGTACTCTGTTCAGATCGGGTGCATTCTCCGGAGCACCATCTCGATCAACACTGACAACCTAAGGCATCCTGACCGAGGGAATTTGCGCAACCTCCTCTTCACGAAGATGCACAAACGATACAAGTTCCCCGCTGAATTTGAAAACACAAGCCTCAAAGGGAATAAAGTGAACAATGCCGCCCTCACGAGGATGAGCACGGCCCTGTCTACTTTGAAAAGCACGGTGAAGAGAATGATTGACAAAGGTTTTAGTTATGAGAAGATCAAGGAGAAAAATCCTTCGATCACCGAAGATGACTAGAAGGAGTTCAAGATCAAGTGCGAGAGCACCGCAACCTCCGAATCAAGTCAGTGGGGGAAAGAAATGCGGCAGTTGAACTTAGGGGAACACACACTCGGTCCCGGCGGTTATAGAATGGCAGAGCCTATATGGGACAAGGAGGACGCAGAGTGTGCCGAGCAAGGCCTACCGCCCCTCTTCGATAAATACGGTGACAAGCAGACCAGGAACTTTGTCAGGGCCCGGTACAAGGAGGACCCGGTAAGAAAGGAGATCACCACGGATCCGAAGACAAGGGCCCTTGAGCTTGTTCTGGTAAGGAATACACCCCAGCGTAATTAGCTCCATATGGTTGCATTCTAATTAATGAAGCCAGATTTCTAAATGGTTCGCATTCCTTCCGCAGGCGACTGAAAGCAGTAGCCCGGGGTCGACTTAGAGCACCCCTTGGGACACCACTCTAAATAGGGTGTTGAATGTAATGAAAAAAAGATAAGCTCAATAAGCCGTCATCAGCTGGTCGTGTGGCCGGCAAAGGCTTGTCCACAAAATGGTCGTCATACTATAACGCTGGCGGGCGAAAGGAGAAAAAGACCAGCTGGGAAAGCCAAGCGCGCGAGGTTCAAGAACTCAAGGCACAAGTGGCGCGGATTCCGGAGATTGTCCAAGAGCAAGTGCAACAACAACTGGGATCGGCGCTCACCGGCATTATGCCTACCTTGATTCAGGGGCTGATGACGTGGATTGCGGGCCGCCAACAAGGGCCGCCCCCGATTCCCAGCTTCACGTCTAGCAACTCGCAGAACGCACAGGCGGGGCCATTGGTGTCTCCGGCGGAGGCGGCATTGGTGTCTCTGACGCCGGCACGGCCATTGGACCTTAATGCACCCGGGTGTACGCCGGCCGGTACCTCTACAGCAAGCGGCCCCTCCGTCAATTGCACGCCCGCTGTTGGCAGTTCCTCGACATTAGCCGAGGTCGACGCCATCATCACGATAACTAATTAAGCCTCTCGGCCGAGGACTTCATCTCCTTGCCTTTAACTAGGCATCTCTGACGCCCTACATGTTTTCGCAGGGCGCCGCCAATGTTCCGTGCACTCTCTTGCACTTTGTGAACGACGAGTTGGTCGATGTCGCCAATGGCAGAATCGTTCAACCGAGCAACCCCATGTTCCACGGTAATCCGATGCCACCCATCGTGTATAGGGTTCAACTGGTTTGGGTGCTGCCAGGCTGCGACGAGTTGTTACCTCCGATTCGACCCACCGGGGCCGACGAAGATGATGTGATGACCCTCAGCGCCTGCCTAAGCTGGCCCCTGCTTTGGCCGAAGAGCCAGATTCGTTTGGGGCGGGGGACACTACCCCAAAGACAACACCGCCAGTCTTGCCAGCGCCAAGCCATGGCAAGACCGCCGCAACACTGCCGGACATCCCTATGGCACAGGATCCGAACATGCATATGGCATTGGATCCGGACGACGACGACGACAAGGACGACGATACATTTGCCAACATCGATAAGTACTTTGCCGATCATGGGTACGATGGCGAATTCATGGGGCCTCCTTCTCAAGAACCCAACCCTACAAAAGACGATCGCGATCTAGCTGGTACCACGGAGAAACCAAGTTGCAACAGGCATCGTCTGGCGTTCAGTTCTCAGGAGACGCCTCCAGCTGCCAACTTCACCGAGCCTCAGATAGCCGAGGTGCGAAATATTATCAGCCCCAACACACTCAAGGAGGAGGTCTGTGAGCAGAACTCGGTCCCATTACCGGAGAAGAAGAAGAAGGCACGGAAAAGAAAGAGTAACAAGGGTGCGAGCCTGCCGGCACCGAGTACGATCCGTGCTCAGGACGGGCCACCTTCACCTAAGGATATAATGAGGAGGGTGCATGTGGCGGGTAGGCCGATGCTACCGACTAATATGCTCAATGCTGCAACCGGTGCTATGCGGAGTCTGCATTACAGTGTTCTTTCTTTGGAGAAGCGGTGTCTCAGAGAGAAGGATGTGGCATACCCGGTTTTCGCGGCCAAGGTCCGAGAGGGCAAGGGCTTTGTGGATAACTCCATCGGGGGTACGATCGTCCTGCGGTTTGATGACATCTTCGCTATGTTTAACCTTCATCCGCTGCACTACACCTTTGTTTGGCTATTTTCGCTGAGTATGGAGATGCGGATCATTAGAGACAAGACCCCGGACATCATGATAGTCGACCCCTTCTACATGCGTCCCAAGATCTTGGGCAGTGCTGGGGACTGGAAAGTCGCAAGTTCTTACCTCGAAGGCGTCATTCTGGCAAACCGAGATAAGGATAACTTCCGCGTGCCTTACTTTCCCGAGTAAGTCGTCCCCTCAACCGCCCCGTAACATATGATTTCTTAGATTTCGATTGTTTTTCTTTTAACATTCCGTGTTTTGTGCAGTGACACACATTGCACACTCATCCTCCTAAGCCCGAAATATTCCATGGCCACGTATTTCGACTCGGACCGTCAGTCGAAGGTAGACTACACAAATGTCAAGAAAGTTCTTGATGATGTTCTCCCTGGCTACGCCAAATCTGGAGGCACCTTCATCGGGACAGTTCATAAGTACGGGAAGTACGTGTTCGCCCACAATACGACGTTCTGCTGCATCAAGCAGTCGCCTGGCGGTCAGAAAGGGTGCCTACTACACCATCCATCACATGTGGGCGATCGTACGGGACCATCATCACCTTCTGGTACCAGATAAACTCAAAGATTGGGCCGCGAGCTTGTCGGCAATCCAGGACACGGACATCAGACAAGAATTCTTTCGCATCTAGTCGGAGTTTGCGGAAATCATCCATCAAGATGTCCTTCGTACCTCGGGGCAGTTCTACCTCAGAAATCAACAGTCCAGTAGTGACATAGACACAATGCTACAAATGCAGGCTGACAACGCCCGTGATTTCATGAATCCCACGATAGACTGCGGCTTCATCCACGCTCCGGTCCCTTGAGTCGAGTCGAAAGCAGTGATGCTATGTCTAGTTCCGAAACATCGATTGGATCATGTTGTAATTAAACTTTAATGAACTTGTATGTCTCTTGGGTTTGGACAGTCGTTCAACTTAGATGTAATCGATGCTATTAATGTCTTGCTTTTCTCTTTATATCCTTTGTTGCATACTTATATATTGCTTATGTATTGTCTGTGAATTGGTACTAACGTTTCGTTTGGCTAGTGCATAGCGATGTCGTCGTATGTCGTGTACAAGGGTAAGGTTCCCGGAGTCTACGACGACTGGGAGGAGTGTCGGAGACAGGTTCACCATTTCAGCGGTAACAGTTACAAAGGGTACACCACTAGGGCGGAGGGGGAATATAGATACGCGCGCTATCTAGCGGGAGAGGGGAGGGAGCGTTGGAGGAACCGGATGAAGACGAGTTTCATCGCGATGATGCTCAACGTGATGACCGCAGCTCTCTTCTATGTGATGGTAGTTTAGATGATCGATATCGACTTGTAATGTGAAGACAAACTCGCTACTCGCGGTCTCGAGACTTGTAATATAATGTTTTATCTTTGTTCGGTCTTTTGAATTCGGAGACTAATATGATGAATTGTATTCGGAGACTAATATGATGAATTGTATTCGGAGACTAATATGATGAATTGTATTCGGAGACTAACCTTCTATTGTATTTGATGAATCTGGTGTTGTCTAAATTATGTCCAATAATATATTTTGTACCCTGCGGAAATATCAAAAAAGAAAAAAAAAATCACTAATATTCATACTAGTGGCGCACCACTCAAGATACTAATGGCGCACTGTCCAGATGATACTAATGGCGCATCACCCATCAGTGCGCCATTAGTATGCCAAAGCACATGGGTACATATGGCCCCCTGGGAGGCATACTAATGGCGCACAGATGGACATACTAATGGCGCACTGCCTGGTGCGCCATTAGTGCATCAGATACTAATGGTGCACCAGTGGTGCGCCATTACTAAAAAATTAATGGCGTGGGCTAGTGGCGCACCACTAGTGCGCCATTAGTAGGCAAAAGTGGTGCGCCACTAGCATGCCTTTTCCTAGTAGTGACCAGTCTTGACGACATACCAGAGATCATTGTCGATAGCTTCAAGATGCATGCGCATCTTATTCTTCAAGTAGGGGTAATAAGTCCGATCGAAGACAGGGCATGCAGCAGAGACTTTGATTATCCCTACAGTCAACATAAGTAAAATTCCAAGTGGTTAAACCAAATCAAACAGAACAAGGGAGCACCTTGCTCTGATACCAATTGAAAGTGCAAGTTATCGACTAGAGGGGGGTGAATAGGTGATTTTTACGAAAGTCTTCAAAACACAATATCGTTTGAAGACAAACAGATGAAAATAACCTACATGATAAGCAGCGGAAGATAAACAACTCTGGACACACAACAATCAAGTAAGCATCATAGTGAAAATACGAAGACTATTGATAGCTAGATAACATGGAAGACAAAATGAAGCTAAACAGGAAACAGACTTCACACAGTGACGTCAAACAGATCATACAAACAAGCAATAACTTCGCGAAGACAAAGTGGAATGTAAATGAGTTGGAAGGTAGAACCAGTAGGTGGGAGACAAAGGGACTTTGGTAGAATAGTTCCAGTTGATGTGACAACTATACGTCTGGTTAGGGAGGTTGAGATTGAATTCTGAAGACCGTGTCTTCACCTTATTCCCCTTGAGCTAAGGACAACAAGTCCTCTCCCAATCACTCTAGTAAGTCTTCAAGGTAGACTTCCTAACCATCACAGACTTCGTTCACCGGCGATCGACAGTGACTCTTGGATGCTCAGAACGCGACGCCTAACCAGCGGGAGGATACACAGTCATCAAGTGTAATGATTCTTCAGATCACATAGACAGAAAGACTTCAGTGATGACTAACACTCTTTGGCTCTGGGTGTTTTGGGCTTTGTCCTTGCAAGGACCTTTTCTCTCAAAGTATTTGGAGGTGGGTTGCGCTCAAACGACAAAAGCTGTGCACTTACTCTGAGCAGCCACCAATTTATGGTGTAGGGGTGGGCTATTTATAGCCAGGAGGCAACCCGACATGATATGCCCGAAATGACCCTTGGTAACTCAGGAACTGACATGTGTCCAACGGTCGGATTTTGAACACACGCGACAACTTAGCTTGAGCTCCAGGCAAAGCTGACTTATCCAACTCTGGATAAGATTTGCTCTCATTGTCTTCGCTCGAAGACATAGGATTTTGGTTGAGCATCACATCAGTCATCTGAATATGTTTCACTTGGACCCCACTTAACAGTGCGGTGGTTCCTACGACTCAAGAAGGAAGAAAAAGAACCACAAAATAAACTATGTCTTCGCATTCCATAGTCTTCATTGCATGTCTTCAAAGGTCATTATCTTCACATGAATGTCTTCACGAGCCACCACTGTCTTCAATGTCTTCACACATTTTTAGGGGTCATCTCCTGAAGGTAAACCGAATCAGTGAGGGACTATTACCTATGTTATCCTGCAATTCTCATGAACATGTTAGTCCCTCAACCACGTTTGTCGTCAATACTACAAAACCAACTAGGGGGCACTAGATGCACTTACAGAGCTGTATCGTGCTGACCTCTAATGCAGCAACTATTGATTTGTTGCCGACCCTGATGTCAATCTCCCCTTGTGCCACACACCTTGTTCTTAATAGCCCCTGCATCGAGTTGCAAATATGAACAACCGATCTGGTATCAAATACCCAAGAGCTACTAGGTATGTTAGCAAGGTAAAGGTCTATAACATATGCAACAAGTGTACCTTTGTCTGAAGCAGCATTTCCGGCCTTCTTGCCATGCTTTGCAAGCCACTTGCTACAGTTCCTCATCTAGTGACCGGTCTCCTTGCAATGATAGCAAACAGTCTCTGAGTTCGGTTCAGATTTCGGCGCTGCGGCAGAGATTGCCTTCTCCATGCCCTTTGCCTTAGCCTTTTCCTTGGACCAACTCTTCTTGAACTTCGCCAGGTTCTGCACCATCAACACTTGATGCGTGCCTTTCTTTATATCATATTCTACCACCTTAAGCATACCATGCAATTCAGTGAGCTTCTTATCTATGCCATGCATATGATAGTTCTAGATGAACGTCCCATAGCTGGGCGGAAGAGAACCCAAAACTGCATCTGTAGCCAACTCATCCAAGAGCGGGAAGCCTAACCGATCCAAAGCTTGCACATATCTGATCATCTTGATCACATGTGGGCTCAATGGATCACCTTCCTTCAGCTTACAATCCATCAAGGATCACCAGACGTTGAACCTTTAGGTCCTAGCCTGAACCTGAAACATGCTCTTGAGACTCTCGTTCATATCAAAAGCCCCAATATCTTCGAAATGTTGTTGGAAATCGGGCTCCATACAAGCTAGCATGAGGCAGATGATCTTATTTGATTCATCAACGAGTTTCTGGTAAGCATTCCTGGTTGTGGCATTAGAAGTATTGGCAGGATCATCTGGAAGTGGATCCTCTAGAACTTGTTCCTTCTTATCATGCTTGAGAACAATTCTCAAATTTCTATACCAGGTGGTAAAGTTTGTTCCATTAAGTTTATCCTTTTCCAAGATTGATTTCAATTCAAAGATGGGTTGAGCAGGTGGTGCCATTGATCTACGATAGAAAAGATGCAATCACTAAGCAATGTGTTTAAGTAGAGTAATTCAAGCCTTAAACAGAAATACTCCCACTGAAGTTAGCATCCCTCCTCAAACTTCGAGTGATTTAGGATCCGACTGGCACATGCGACTAGTGAGCTTTAGCATCACTGCTAGACAATGTGTCTACCCGGTAAGCTACTCCTTGCTAATCGTATCTCTATACGACTCCAGTCGGTCAGGTAGGTATCTCATACCCATGCTCCTGACCTCCTTTGCCACAAGGCCCAAAACCGTTTTGATAGCCTTGTCAAGTTAACCTGATGCAGTACATGTCCGTGTCCAACACGAACCCTTCGGTTCAAGGACACCTAGCAGCCCCCCAATTTTATGAGCCCACTACTAGACGTACTTGACGTGTAAAGGTGCAACATCAGAAATGGCAATTTACGTGATATTCATGCAGGGTCTTTCTACCATTTAAACATGCATAGAAAGTAAGAAGCATAGCAATCACAAATAAACATATATTGTGAAATAGTATGGCTCCTTCATGGATGTTTTTCAAGGTCAGCACCGACTTCGATGACCATCCAGGAACTCCATCTTGTTCGTCACGCCAGGACGCCGAGCCACCAACCTGATCTCTATTATCCAACTAGTACAACTAGTAATGAATTTTACATAGAGTCACAAGTCGACACGTAGGTCGTTATACATTATAATGACAACACTTTGTCTCCTGCCGACTGACAAACATGACGCGCAGGCCATGTATAAATTACACACATGCATCACATGCACATGAGCCAAACTATTCACATCAAACCTGTAAAACAAACTTATGCATAGAATCACATTCTACCGATTTGAGTGTCGGGTACGAAATACACGACGCTACGCACACGACGAGAATAAAAGGACTTTCCCAATTATTCATTTGATTCTTATTTGTTTGTGTATTGAATATTCAAATGGGAGGGAATAAAATGACTTCCCCAATGTTCCTTCCGATCTTATTTTTTTGAGTTTGAGAATATTCAAAAGTGTTTCAAATTGGATACGAGAGAGGATGACATGACTTCCTCAATAATTGAACTAGAAATTTTTCAAATACTCTTTTTATCGAAAATTAAGTCAAGTAAGAGAAGGTAATATGATACCTTCGTTAAAAAAGAGTTGGCATTTGTTTCAGTTTTAATTTCGATATTTGTCGGAGTTCAAAAATATTTTATAGAAAATTTTATAAGTGCAAAAATAAAGTTTATAAAAATATTATATGTATTCTATATACATATTGTGAGCTGGAAAAATGTTCACTAGGCTCTATATAATTATGTTAATTTATGTGGATGTTCTGGTATTTTTGTTATAAAACTATTTGGATCTTTTTTTGAGCAAAAATCGCTTTGGAAAAAAAACTAAACCTCGCTCGCGCGAGCTCAAAGCAAGCGCAGCATAGCATGCAGCCCAACCGCCAGCCCACATCGCCAGCAGACCACAACCCACTCCACCTTCTTTTTTGTTTTTTTCTCAATTCCACCGACACGCGGGACCCGCATGTGTCTTCTTCCTCCCCCGCTCCATCTCCCCGTCTCGCACGACAGCGCCGCCACTGTCGCACAAAATCCCTCATGATTCGCGCGACCCCTTGCTCCCTTCTCCAATCTGTGGCCGCTGGGTGAGGGAGTCCTGGATTTGGGGGGTTCTCGGGTGTTCGGGCTATTTGATATGGGCCGTACTGATGGGCCATGAAGACAAAGCGGAAGACTATCCCCCGTGTCCAGGTAGGACTCCTATGGAGTCCGAGTGTAATATTTCCTACCTCTGTAATCTGACTCTGTACAACCCTAGGCCCCTCCGGTGTGTTTATAAACTGGAGGGTTTAGTCCGTATATGCCATCAGAATAATCATAGGCTAGACGGCTAGGGTTTAGCCATTATGCTCGAGGTAGATCAACTCTTGTAACCCCTATACTCATCGAATACAATCAAGCAGGGCGTAGGGTTTTACCTCCTTTAAGAGGGCCCGAACCTGGGTAAATATCGTGTCCCTAATGTCCCTCGTTACCATCAATCCTTAGACTCACAGCTTGGGCCCCCCTACCCGAGATCTGCCGGTTTTGACACCGACAATGGTGCTTTCATTGAGACCTCCGTTATGTGGTCACAAAAAGTGATATGTGGCTCACCTTGTCATCAGTGATGCTATGACTTCTGGAAGGAGGCTAGCTTTTGGACAGATCCTCCAGCTCGGCGGTTTCACCGGGAGTGCCCGCACGGCCATTAACACTACAAAAAAATACACTTCCGTGATGATACGTGTTTGTCACAGTATGTCACGTTTTCTGTCATGCATGTACATCCATGACAAATTTATTACAGAATCAAGATAGTCATACCTATGCTGTCGTAGAAGTGTTCCATGACATTACCAAAATTACCATCACGGAAGTGTCCACTTCCATGACGATAAATCGCGCGTCACAGAAGTGCTTTATTCAAGGGTGACCGACACATGGCATCCACCATAACAGAACGCCGTTAAGCTATCGGGTCCGGTTTTGGATCCGATAACCCGTTACCAGCCCCGACCAATGGGGATTTTCCACGTGTAAAATCGTCATTGGCTGGAGGAAACACGTGTCGGCTCACCGTTCGGACAGATGTCATCCACTCATTGGACCCAAAGCTCCTATGATACGTCGACACGTGGCACGGCCCAACAGAGGCCCATTCCTGTGAAAAGGTCGGCCCGTTTGACTTGGTCCAAAGGTGGCGGGCAGGCCCACGGCAAGCCAGTTAACGGCATGTTCGCATATAGCCCATTTACAGGCCGCTAACCTAGGGCCCGTTTACGGCCTATCCGAATTAGGCCCAGTAGCGTCATCTACTCATTGGACCCAAAGCGCCTATGATACGTCGACACGTGGCACGGCCCAACAGAGGCCCATTCTTGTGAAAAGGCCGGCTCGTTTGACTTGGTCAAAAGGTGGCGGCCCGGCCCATGGCAAGCCTGTTAATGGCCTGTCCGCATATAGCCCATTTACAGCCCGCTAACCCAGGGCCCTTTTACGGCCTATCCGAATTAGGCCCAGTAGCATCTTCTGGGCCGTCCAATATAATTCCAGCCCGTTCTAACTTTCAGCCCATGTATGGCCCATGACGTCTGTTGGCCCATATGAGGCCCTTAGTAACACTCGGCCCATTAATGGCCCGTGCTAAAACTGGCCTGTAATGAACAGTGTATCACTTTATACCCATTAACGGCCCATTATTCTGTTGGGCCGTTTCCAGTCCATGTTATCTTTCGGCCTTCTCAGGGCCCATTTATTCTTGGGCTCATTTCCAGCATTCGTTTACTTTCAGCCCGTTACTGCCATTTTCCTACTCTATACTGTCACCTCTAAAAAATATACACTATACAATAAAGAGACTAAGGCATAGAAATGTAGAATAATCCTACACTATACAATAAAGAAATTACAATCGATTATACCCACTAGGCATTATGGTTCGGCACCAGTGATAATAAAGCATACACAAACAGCAAATTACATACACTGGGCAAATACAACTCATGCATCATGGACGTGCATCAACATAACTTACCATTTGAACTATAATCTCTTCAGAAAATAGGATTGGCCGGATTTAGATGGCACAAATTTCAGTCTGCAAAATCTCCAATTCCTTCATTGTTACATCAGTGTCTTGTTTTCATTTTTTTTGACTCCTGCATCTAATACCTGCATGTCCAGTCTCAACTTGTTGATTGTACGTTCAGAATCATGTACACGTTGTCTTTCCACCTCTAGTTGATGCTCGAGAACATCAGCACATTCCAATTCCAATCCATAATCATTCGGTAACGGCCATGCTGCACTGCTCGCAGATCTTTGTGTTGATGTCACTTCATCCTGAAATGTTTCTGTAAGTACACATGACTAGGGAGAAAATATAGTTACAACAGTGAAGCGAGCAAGACAGACTATTTTGTACATCGCAAAACAGGACTAACAATAAAGTTACACGTCATGAAGCATAAGCAGGTGATTTTTTAAAAATTGTAAAAAAGGTAGTCTGTGCAGCCCGCATACAAAAATCTCTCTTAGCTCACCAAAGGAACATGATGTTGGGGCCCAATACAAAACACAGACAAGTTACAAATTTAGACAGCATGTTGTGTAGAAGTAAGCAAGCAGTTGGCCATTCTGTAGCTCAATTAAAGTCTTAGGGAGCATAATGAACAGCAGAGGATTTCATACAAACATACTACGGCAAGCAAAACTATGCAGTCATTAGCCTAGTATAAACTAGATTGTAAGCCTCATTCAGTAATAGTCGGTTAATAGAGTTCAAAGCTTCAGGCACACTTCGGCAGAGTAATTAAATGGTAAGGCCTTTAAATATGTCAACTAATAGTTATACAAGTACCCAACATCAGGCATCATTCTTTGGGCATCTCATTAACTAAGGAAAAATAAAGCAATTGAGAAGAGCAAATTAACTATGCCTGAAACAAACAAGGAATTGAACTGTTGAGTTGGATACAGTGACTTACCTTAATAGGTTGAAGAGGCTCAGCTCCTACTTCTCTTGCAAGGCTCCTTCCTAACATCTTGTACTTGGAAATCCTCAATCTTATCTACATTAAACCCCCTCTGCAAGGCGACACAAACTAGTTACTCGTCTCCTTGGAAGATAAATATGCATACTTTCCAGTCTGTGAACACAAAAGGATGAGATTATAACAAAACAACACCACATAATGAAACATGCCGCATCTCTTGCACTTGCACACAATGAAATAAGCATTTACTATGTCTGCACTATGTAAAAACTAGGCATACCTTTGAACTGGATCTCCAGGTACTCTTGGAGAGCCTACTTTACTGTACAGCCAAACCTTTATGTCGCCTATGAGTTAGAAAAGGCCCCACTACAGCAGCCCTTAGTGTTTAAATCGTTGACAAGCTCTTTTAGAGTGTTAGGTCAAGAACAACAAGTAATCAAAGCAAACAGTGATGGTTATGCGTTTTTGTTTAAATTAGACAATGGGATCTCTATGGAAAACATTGACCAAAGTAGATTGTGCCAAGTAGATGGTATCTTTGTATTTGCATTTTGAGCAAATAGTGATGGTATGTTTTCCTATCATATTAATTACTGCACTGGGTTCAATTTGTGATGTTTGCAAGTCAAATTAATTTTCATATGGGCAGCAAAATGAAAAAATATAATGCAATCTAGAATTTTTACTGGTCATACCAAAGGTAAGCTGAAAACGCAATGAAAAGAACTGGTTGGCTTATTACATGGAGCTTATAGTCACAAGTGCTTATTTTCTTAGGATAACTCGTAATAATTGTCCCTAAGAAACTTGGCCAATAGAACTGACATGCAAATAACATGTCACGATGATTGCAATGGAGGAGTTACGTACCATGGCACACTGTATAGGCTCACCGCAAGCTCTCCTTTTTTGCGATGTTCCATGAAATTGCCACATACATCTTGTACTTTTTCATTGTGTAACCCTATCTGCATGTTGACACGGTTAATTTCAGACATCTCTACATGATAATACATTGCATATCCCTTGCGCATATTTAAACCAGCAATTAATGATCGTGTGTGTAGCATAAACTAGCCATGACTCTGTGTGCTGGACTAGCAGGCACTCTAAGGGAGCCTAATGTAGTGTACTGGAATTCATACATGCCACCTACGATTTTGTGTAATGTATTACCTCTATTCCTAAATATATGTCTATGTAGAGATTCTAGTATGGACCACATACAGATGTATATAGATGCATTTTCGAGTGTAGATTCACTAATTTTGCTCCGTATGTAGCCTATAGTGGAATCTGTAGAAAGACTTATATTTAGGAACGGAGGTACGAGGCAGTATCATGTATGACATCTACATATCTAATTTAGCAGCCAGTAGTAGAAATCATTGTCTGCACAAAGGGATTACTGGTCGAAAATCTTAGCAAAGCACGCTGGCAGGCACAGAACAATACAAGAGAGAGAGACACACCTAGAAGATAATAGCAATGCCTCGGTCCAGGATCTTGGTTGGCCAAGATGTTAGATCCAGAAGAAACATCGTCCTTGTAGTTTTTGCCAGCTGCAAAACAGGTAACAGCGACCTGTTAGTATATTTGAAGTACATCGGGCTGGTGATGTTGGACGGGTTTAAAGGTGACAAGTACCTAGGCCATGGTGGGTGCATTGCATCATGCCAGACGATGGAAATCACATTAGAAATGTCAAGGGTGATGACGCTGCGCTGGGTGTCGGGGTCCGGTAAGGAGATCTACAACCGTCGAGTAGGGTGTTTGTGGAGCGGCTCCGGTAGTGTGGACTACAGTGTGGGCGAACTGGATCTGTGGCTGTGGACGAGGGCGTAGGTGAAGCTGCTCCGGTGCTTGGGTTAAGGATGGTGTCTATGATGTGGATCTGCGGCCGTGGATGGGGCGTCAGAAGCTGCTCCGGTAGGTTGGATGAGGGTGTGAGGAAGCGGATCTTAGGCCGTGGACTTGTGAGTTGGCAAAGCGGCCCCGGTAGGGTTGAAAATGGTATAGGCGAAGCTACTCCGGTGGGGTTGACGACGGTGTCGGCGAAGCGGCTCCAGTAGGGTTGAGGAAGGTGTCGGCGAAGAGGATCAGAGGCCGTCGACCGGGGCGTCGGTGGGGCGGCTCCGGGGGGTGTGGACGAAGCGTCTCCGGTGGGGAGTACGAATGAGCCGCTGCAGATGCGCTGTGGTTGACGAGAGTACCGGCGAAGCAGATCCGGCGTGGTGGACAAGGCCGACACTGAATGGGCTGTGGTACAGTGTTGGATGAGCAGTCTACTTGTTTCTAGGGGAGGTGGGAGGGGTAGATGCGGCCGCAGAAGCAGATTCGCCGAGGTGGACGCTGCTGGAAGTGGATGGGCTCTGGTACGCCGGTGGATGAGCAGTCTAGGGTTTCAAGAGGGGAGGGGAGAAATGCCGATGAAGTACGGACGGCGTGATGTGAGATGCTTTGGTGCTGTGGAGTTAGTCGTTTTTGCAGGAGGGGGAGAGGAAATGGGGGTGTCGTATAGTGGGGGACACCGGAAGTTACCAAAGCAACCCCGACCTATTATGTAGATGAGGGCGGTATTGTAACCGTTGGTCTCCGTGCACCAAGGACAAAAGGGGAATTTCAAATGCTAAAGACTAAGGTGGCGGAAATTTTAGAAGGAGGCGGGAGATTTTGCCGCCCGCGGGATCGTTCGTATCCAGTTTCAACTAATTTTGGACCGTGCTAGCGGGAAGGTCATGCGAGACTGTGTACACGGGGCCCGCGTTAGCAGTTATTAACTGGTGTGAAGTCCACCCCAGAAAAAAAGACAATAACTTAGGATGATGCGCCCATAACTTGGACATTCACATGGGCGCGTCCAATCGTACAGGTGTAGTGGCGCGTTCACAAAAAAAGGGATCAAACGCTCAGCCTATGTATTTCTTGTGTAAATAGATAATTTAGTGCAATTGGTTATTTACTTTAATCATAATGCATTGACGTGTTAGTGTAGAGGCGTACAAAAAGAAATGGATATTTTAGTCAGCTACTTAAAAGCGTTACCTCATATGATTACATAGCCTCCATTTCATGAAATGAGTACCCGTTGAATTCATATATGAATATTTCATATCTTTACCTAATAATAAAGCAAATTGGGTTTCTTCTCGGCCATCATGGCATTTTTCAGAAAAGTCCCTCTATTTTAGAGAATTCAACACGCAGTCATGTTTTAAGTTAAATCGAATCGTTTTTTCCTGTTTTACACAAAAGTCCCTATGTATTCTTGAAATCAACCCGGAGTCCAGATATAAGTCACTCCCGAACCGTTATTTTACAATTTTCAAAAACCCCCTGATGTTTTAGGTAATTCATCCGCGGATCATATTTAAGTCAAATATAAATGCTTTTTAAAATCATCCATATCTTTTAAACCGTAACTCCGATTTGAACATGTTATATATGAAATTTGATTAGAAAAATAAACAGAATATGAATATGAGATTATTTTTACCTGTTAAGTATTTTTAAATATTAGTTTGGAAAATATTTAAGTCAAACAAATGATTTTCTAAATTATACGTATCTTTTAAACCATAACTTCAATTGTAACATATTACATATGAAATATTATTAGAAAAATGTGTGGAATCTAAATATGAGGTTAATTTTACCTATTAAATATTTTTTTAATATTGTTTTGAAAGCAAAATTATACTTTATAGCGCAAGATCCATTTTTTTCTTTCCTACAGGGATGAGACTTCGGACGAAAAAAGGGCAAAAGAAAAAAAGGCCTTAAAAAAGAGGAAAAAAGAAAGGGCCCAAAAAATGAGATAAAAAGAGAAGGAACAATGCAACTATCCTTTTTCCACACTTGTGCTTCAAAGTAGCACCATGATCTTCATGATAGAGAGTCTCTTGTTTTGTCACTTTCATATACTAGTGGGAATTTTCGTTATAGAACTTGGCTTGTACTCCCTCCGTTCCAAAATAGATGACTAAACTTTGTACTAACTTTAGTATAAAATTAGTACAAAGTTGAGTCATTTATTTTGGAACGGAGGGAGTATATTCCAATTTTGGGCTTCCTCAAAATGCCCTAGGTCTTCGTGAGCAAGCGAGTTGGATGCACACCCACTTAGTTTCTTTTGTTGAGCTTTCATACATTTATAGCTCTAGTGTATCTGTTGCATGGCAATCCCTATTCACTCACGTTGATATCTATTGATGGGCATCTCAAT
Organism: Secale cereale; assembly: GCA_902687465.1. Lineage (NCBI taxonomy): Eukaryota > Viridiplantae > Streptophyta > Magnoliopsida > Poales > Poaceae > Secale > Secale cereale. The sequence goes on along the minus strand of LR738715.1, from coordinate 743,909,687 downwards.
AGCCCATTGATACGCCTAGTTGATGTGAGATTATCTTCCTCCTTTTTTGTCTTCTCCACAACCACCACTCTATTCCACCAATAGTGCTATGTCCATGACTCACTCATGTATTGCGTGAAAGTTGAGAAAGTTTGAGAATAATAAAGTACTCCCTCCGTTCATGAATATAAGGTTTATTATTTTTTTAAAGTCAAACTTCCCTTACTTTGACCAAGTTTATAGACAAAAATAACACTGTCTAGAATACCAAATCATCAACACTAGATTTACCATGAAATATATTTTTATATTTTATATGTTTAGTATTGTAAATCTTTATATATTTTGCTATAAAGTTGGTCAAACATGGACAAGGTTTGACTTTTTGAAAAACTAATGCACCTTACATTTAGGAACGGAGGGAGTATGAAACAATTGCTTGGCTGAAACCGGGGTTGTGCATGATTTAAATATTGAGTGTCTGAAGATAGACCATAGCCAGACTATATGATTTTGTAGGGATAGCTTTCTTTGGCCATGTTATTTTGACAAGACATAATTGCTTTGATAGTATGCTTGAAGTATTATTATTATTATGTCAATATTAAACTTTTGTCTTGGATCTTTCGAATATGAACATTCATGCCACAATAAATAAAATTACATTGATAATTATGTTAGGTAGCATTCCACATCAAAAATTCAGTTTTTATCATTTACCTACTCGAGGACGAGCAAGAATTAAGCTTGCGGATGCTTGATATGTCTCCAACGTATCTATAATTTTCTATTTTTACATGCTATTATATTATGCATCTTGGATGTTTTATATGCATTTATATGCTATTTTATATGATTTTTGGGGCTAACCTATTAACCTAGAGCCCAGTGCCAGTTTCTGTTTTGTCCTTGTTTTTGAGTTTTACAGAAAAGGAATACCAAACGGAGTCCAATTGACGTGCCAATTTTTGATGATTTTTTATGGACCAAAAGAAGCCCCTAGAGTAAAAGAGTTAGGCCAGAAGACTCTTGAATAGATCGATCGGAAATAATAACTTTGAGGTGGTTTCATACCCTACAATAATCTCTTCGTTTGTTCTCCGCTATTAGTGACTTTGGAGTGACTCTTTGGTTCATGTTGAGGGATAGTTATATGATCCAGTTATGTTATTATTGTTGAGAGAACTTGCACTAGTGATAGTATGAACCGTAGGCCTTGTTTTGAAGCATTGCAATACCATTTGTGCTCACTTTTATCATTAGTTACGTTGCTGTTTTTATATTTTCAGATTACAAAAGCTATATCTACCATCCATATTGCACTTGTATCACCATCTCTTCGCCGAACTAGTGCACCTATACAATTTGCCATTGTATTGGGTGTGTTGGGGACACAAGAGACACTTTGTTATTGGTTGCAGGGTTGTTTGAGAGAGACCATCTTCATCCTACGCCTCCCACAATTTTCTACTGTCCTACGAACCTCTGCACTTGGAGGCCAACAACGTCTACAAGAAGAAGGTTGCGTAGTAGACATCATTCCCGCCCGACTCGGTGAAATCCCCCAAAATCCCAATGCTTACCGGCTTGTTATATAAACCCTCACGGTCGGCGAGTCCCGCGTCACATTTTCCCCTTCCTCCATGTAGCTTATCTCGTCTACTTCTCCCACAATCGCCAATGGCACCGGTCTGTCGTTGTCGCTCACCCACTCCGCCATCATCAGAGGACAGCTGCAGCTGGGAGGCTACACCGTGGCGGCGGCGCAGTCCCTGGCATAGTGTAGTGCGCATGGAGTCCCTGTTGGGTGTGCGCGGAACACCCATCACACGCTTCGCCGCTACTGCTATCGGCAGCTGTTGCCGGCTGCCATTGCCGCGACACCACCATCGAAAGCCAGGGGCATCTCCCGCTCTGCCGCCACGGCCCGAAGGCGGGAGGTGGCTGTCATGGCCGCCACCCCACTACCAGCAACCGTGGCCATCACCCGCTCTGCCACCGCGCCCCGAAGGCAGGAGGTGGTGGTCATGGCCGCCACTCCATCGTCGGCCGTCGTGGCCGCTAGCCCATCATCGACCGTCGGGGTCATCACCCGCTCCGCCACTGCCGCCCGAAGGTGGGAGGTGGAGGTGGATGCCCGCACATGTGTCAGCGACCTTGCGCGCTACACCGAGTTCCTGCGGGAGGAGGAGGAGCGCCTCGTTGAGCATGCAAAGAGCCTTACCGCCGCCGTGGCCGCGGCACACGCCGCCTCAGAGGCAAGGAATCAGGAGATCTACGAGGAGAACCACCGCTTCGAGAGGGGTCATTTGGAGTGGCAGAGGGCGTTCGAGCTGAGCGTCGCTAAAGCTGTAGTAGCGGCAGGCAACGTATTGCAGTTGTCCAGCTCATCCGTAGGCTCCTCCTCCTCTGCCTCCTAAGCGCGCTCGGTAAAGGAGAGGCAGTCGGAAGTAGTACAAAGCCCCTCCGTATTAGTCGTGGTATTTAGGGGCTATTTTGTTCATTCTTCTGACCATAGATGTGGTGGAACTGTACAACGTACTTAAAATTAGCTAGTATATATAATTGAACTAGCTATTTCAGTACGTGGTTGGCAACAATTGGGGAAAAGTTTGGTCGGTTCAGCTGTCAAGTTGAACTGTTTGTATAAATTAAGAACGACTGCTTAATCTATGAATGAAATATATGCTTAATTACTGAATTTTAGTTGCCAAAATTCAGTACTGCTAGTGATTTTTAGCTTCATATTTTGACAAATCGCAGTATTACAAGGTTGACAAATGGCAATGTTACTAGATCAACAAATGTCAATCTTTAAAGTTTGACAAATGGCAACATACCCAATATGATAGATGCAATTCTTACCAAATTGTTTGTAAGTGGTTGCACACGGGTCATCCAAAAGAACCGTTTGCGTTGAAGAGATGCACAAATCCTGCTCTCACTTTGCATACGGTGTTCTATCTAAAACGTTTGCGATTAAGAGCCGCAAAAATCCCGCTCGGCACATTTTCCCTTGGATTCTTGGGGAAGCTCCAGGTTCGCATATCGGTGTTCTAACTAAAACGTTTGCAATGAATGTTTCATATTTAAAAACCATTGATGTTTTTTTCAAAAGAAAATTGTTTGATAAGTCTGTACATTAAGAGAGAAAAACACAAGTTCGCTCAAACCATATCGTTCATTTAGTCATACTGCAAATTTATATTATATGATGGAGATAAAGTATTAAACCCACGAAAAAAACTATTTCATACAAGTTCTGGATTTACTAGAATTTAAAAATAAAGTATCTCAATGTTTTGCCAGCAATCAACGGTGCACTGGTGTTTGAAATTCATTCCCATTTCTTGCATGGGACCCAAGCATGCACCCAAGGACACATATTTCTTTTTTCAACCAATTTATATGCACTGGAGCATGTGCATGTAGTTCAAATTTGAATTATGCACATAAATGCATTGTAAACTCAGTTAATGCATAAAAATGTCCAAACGAACCCCGAAAAATCACAAAATTTGACACAACACTCATGTTGTTCTATGTTGGCGCGAGAAATTTTTTGAAAGCAATATGAGGCAATGGATATTGTTTTGTCCCAAAAAGTAGGACATTCCCTACCGAAACCATCATGTTTGTTGTGAGAAGCTCTGGTTTATGAGAAGTATATACCCAAACCTGCCCCAAATGCAACAATAAATTTACCATGGTATGTTGATGCCGCTCCATGATAGCATGCCAAGTTTCATGAATTTCAGACGAGTTTTGGATTTACTAGAATTTAAAAATAAAGTATCTCAATGTTTTGCCGGCAATCAAAGGTGCCCTGGTGTTTGAATTTCATTCACATTTCTTGCGTGCGACCTAAGCATGCACCCAAGGACACATATTTGTTTTTTCAACCAGTTTATACGCACTGGAGCATGTGCATGTTGTTCAATATTGAATTATGCACATAAATGCATTGAAAACTTAGTTAATGCATAAAAATGTCCAAACGAACCCCGAAAAATCACAAAAATTGACACAACACTCCTGTTGTTCAATGTTGACACGAGAAATTTTTTGAAAGCAATACGAGGCAATGGATATTGCTTCGTCCCCAAAGGTGGGATGTTCCCTACCGAAACCATCATGCTTGTTGTGAGACACTCTGGTTTGTGAGAAGCATATACCCAAACCTGCCCCAGATGGGAAAAAAAATTACCACGGCATGTTGATGCCGCTCCATGATAGCTTGCCAAGTTTCATGAATTTCAGACGAGTTTTGGATTTACTAGAATTTAAAAACTAGGTATCTCAATGTTTGTGGCCGAGTGACGGTGGCAGGGTGCTTGACATTCATTCCCATTTGTTGCATGGGACCTAAGGATGCAACCAAGAACACATATTTGAGTTTTCAACCAATTTATATGCATTAGAGTATGTGCATGTAGTTCAAATTTGAATTATGCACATGAATGCATTGAAAACTCACTTAGTGCATAAAAATGTCCAAACGAACCCAGAAAAATCACAAAAATTGACGCAACACTCATGTTGTTCTATGTTGACACGAGAAATTTTTTGAAAGCAACAAGAGGCAATGGATATCGTTTTGTCCCCAAATGTGGGATGTTCCCTATCGAAACCATAATGCTTGTTGTGAGAAGCTCTGGTTTGTGAGAAGCATATACCCAAACCTGCCCCAAATGGACAAAAAAAAATACCATGACATGTCGATGCCGCTCCATGATAGCATGCCAAGTTTCATGAATTTCATACGAGTTTTGGATTTACTAGAATTTAAAAATAAAGTATCTCAACGTTTTGTCGGTAATCAATTGATCAAAAAAAACGTTTTGTCGGCAATCAACAGTGGCCTAGTGTTTGAAATTCATTCCCGTTTCTTGCATGGACCTAAGCATGCACCCAAGGACACATATTTGATTTTAGAACCAGTTTATATGCACTGGAGCATGTGCATGTAGTTAAAATTTTAATTATGCACATAAATGCATTGAAAACTCAGTTAATGAATAAAAATGTCCAAACGAACCTCGAAAAAAATACAAAAATTGACACAACACTCATGTTGTTCTCTGTTGATTGTTGACATGAGAAATATTTTGAAATCAATAAGAGGCAATGGACATCATTTCGTCCCCAAAGGTGGGACATTCCCTACCGAAACCATCATGCTTGTTGTGAGAAGCTCTGGTTTGTGAGAAGCATATACCCAAACCTACCCCAAATGGGACAAAAAAATTACCACGGCTTGTTGATGCCGCTCCATGATAGCATGCCAAGTTTCATGAGTTTCATACGAGTTTTGGATTTACTAGAATTTGGAAACTAGGTATCTCAATGTTTGCGGCCGAGTGACGGTGGCAGGGTGCTTGACATTCATTCCCATTTCTTGCGTGGGACCTAAGCATGCAACCAAGAACACATATTTGAATTTTCAATCAATTTATATGCATTAGAGCATGTGCATGTACTTCAAATTTGAAATATGCAAATAAATGCATTGAAAACTCAATTAATGCATAAAAATGTCCAAACGAACCCCGAAAAATCCCAAAAAATAACACAACACTCATGTTGTTCTATGTTGACACTAGGAAAAAAATCGAGAGGAGCCAATGGATATCGTTTCGTCCAGAAAGGTGAAACGTTCCCTACCAAAACCATTAGGCTTGATGTGAGAAGCTATGGTTTGTGAGAAGCATATCCCCAAACCTGCCCCAAATGGGACAAACAATTTACCACGACATGTTGAGGCCGCTCCATGATAGCATGCCAAGTTTCATGAATTTCAGACGAGCTTTGGATTTACTAGAATTTAAAAACCAGGTATCTCAATGTTTGCGGCCGAGTGACGGTGGCAGGGTGCTTGACACTCATTCCCATTTCTTGCATGGGACCTAAGCATGCAACCAAGGACACAGATTTGAATTTTCAACCAATTTATATGCATTAGAGCATGTGCATGTAGTTCAAATTTGAATTATGCAAATAAATGCATTGAAAACTCAATTAATGCATAAAAATGTCCAAACGAATCCTCAAAAATCCCAAAAATTGACACAACACTCCTGTTGTTCTATGTTGATACTAGGAAAAAAATTGAAATCTAGAAGAGGCAACATACATCATTTTGTCCAGAAAGGTGAAACATTCCCTACCGAAACCATCCAGCTTGTTGTGAGAAGCTCTGTTTGTGAGAAGCATGTCCCCAAACCTGCCCCAAATGGCACAAAAAATTTACCTCGGCACGTTGATGCCGCTCCATGACAGCATGCCAAGTTTCATGAATTACAGACGAGCTTTGGATTTACTAGAATTTTAAAACCAGATATCTCAATGTTTGCGGCCGAGTGACGGTGGTAGGGTATTTGACATTCATTCCCATTTCTTGCATGGGACCAAATCAGGCAACCAAGGACATATATTTGAATTTTCAACTAATTTATATGCATTAGAGCATGTGCCTGTAGTTGAAATTTGAATTATGCACAAGAATGCATAGAAAACTCAGTTAATGTATAAAATGTCCAAGCGAACCCCAAAAAAACCCCAAAAATTGACACAACACTCCTGTTGTTCTATGTTGACAGTAGTCAAAAACTTGAAATCGAGAAGAGGCAACGTATATCGTTTGTCCAGAAAGGTGAAACGTTCCCTACCAAAACCATCACACTTGTTGTGAGAAGCTCTGGTTTATGAGAAGCTTATACCCAAACCTGCCCCAAATGGGACAAAAAAATTACTACGGCATGTTGATGCTGCTCCATGATAGTATGCCAAGTTTCATGAATTTCGGACGAATTTTGGATTTACTAGAATTACAAAAGCAAGTACGTCGACGTTTGCCGGAGAGCCACGGTGATGTGGTGTTCGAATTTCATCCCCATTTCATGCATGGGATATAAGCATAAACCCATGGACACATATATGATTTTACAACTCATGTTGGTGCATCGGAGCATGTGCATGTAGTTTAATTTTGAATTGTGCACCTGAAATGGCTAGAAAACCAATTTAATGTATAAAATGTTCAAACGAACCCTGAATAATTCCAATTCTTTTACGACACACATATAGTTGCATGTTCGCTGCAGATAAAAGGTCTAGCAATTCAAACACCGTCCATTGCCGATGTGACCCCATTATATAATTCAAATCAAGATGAAAAATCAAGTAGATCACACACAGTTTATTATCACCAACTGTGTGAGATGCGGCACAAAATATCCTGGAGCATCGTCGGTGTATAGTACACATATGGCTTACGTGAGAAGGTGCGTCGGCTACAGTCCACAGCCGGCGTCTCAAGCACACTAGCTCGCTCCCCTTATATCATTTCACTGTTCAATCGTCGCCGGTGAAAGATGGGCACATGGACCCGCGTCGTGAGGGCAACTTTTGTGGCCCACTCCGGCGAGAGCGCGGTTGCAGCCGCCATGCGCGTGCTAACAAGGTGGATGAGCATGGCCGCAATCTGCGCCCGGGCGGCCAAGGCAGCCCAAACGGTCGTTGTTGCTTCTCAGGTGGTGGCAGCAACATCTGCCTCGGGGATAGCAACTGGCGAGAGCGGCACAACAGTTGTCTGTTCCGTAGCGGCGGCCTTATCCTTGACGGAGGCCGCCCACAACCCTGTCGAGGCCGCCCATGCCCACCTCATGGCAGCACCGCACAAATCAAACGAAGCTTCTCCGACAATGGTTGGCAACCCACGGCCGAAGAGTTGGCATTCACCGAGAGCATTCGATGAGCCGTCCGTTCCTCTGCCGCATACCTTGCGACGATGGAGTCTGTCCAAGCCTAGATCGCGGCCTCCCATTCCCAGCTCGTGGCGGCCTTTTCCAAAGAGATGGCGGATGCGGATGGCGAGATGCTTGTCAAGTATGGTGTGATGGATGCCATGGAGCCCCTTCCCTAGGATAATGTCTGGCGCGACCTGGAGATGGAGGCGGCGGCGGAGATCGATGAGCACCAGCCGTAGTAGTACTCTTTGTTTTGTTCAATTAAGAACGCCAATCTTTAAATTGTTAGAGTAATATTTAGGTCAGCTAGCTCTGTTTAATTGCTGAACTTGCTCGATTAAGAAGTGTGGGTGCGATGTAGTCTCCTTTGTGTACCCAAATTATGCAATGACGCGGATGACCACTGTAACCATGGATATTCGAACCGAAATTTTTGACGTTCAAACTCTTCACACACGGGTTAAGCTATCTGAATCGTTTGTGATGTTCACATATCGTACACAGTTCTGAATAAGGGACCGTGTCTCATGACACTTTGCGCGCCAGTTTTTTCGCTGAAGCGATTCAAAATTTTCGGCTTCCGCGGAAATTTCTACCTCCCCGCCCCTCCCCATTACCAAAAGCCACATTTCCCCTGTTTCCGCCTTCCTTTTGCAAGTTGAAACCTTCACTCCTTGCTTGCAGCGTCGTCTCCTCGCCATCGACCCTCCTTCATGCTGCTCGGCCTCATCTATCCCAGGTAGGTAATCCACACCCGACCCCCATCCTCCTCCTCCTTCCACATCCCACATGCCCCGACCGCCGATGCGAGCACGACACCTTCCACCCAAATCACCGAACGCTCCACCAAATAAGCGCTGCCCTAAGCCATGGTGCATGTAGTATAGCGAGGATCTCAAGGAGCATTTGGCAGTGGAGAAGAAAATCGCGGCCGCACGCGCGGATGAGGTCGCGGTGGCTGTCATTCGTGCCGACACCCAAATCTTGGAGGAGCGCCTTGCCATTTTCTAGCAACGCCGGTTAAGCATGCTCGGTTTACCCATTGCGTGCCGCTCCTGCCTTTCCTTCACAAATTCTAGTGAATTGTGCTATCTAATTTTACCATGCAATATGTTGCTCTAGTGTATATGTTCTATATGTCGTGCAGTGTGGTGCTCACTTATTAATTGTTTTGTTAATTATTTGTCGTCTTTAGTAAACTGCTTGGTTCAATTCTGCAAATGTGATGTTCAATTCTTCAGGCTCCAATTTTGTATTGCCTTCCATGTGAGAAATAAATCAAATTTATCTTTACAAAATACATGAGAAACGAATATAATTGTTATATTTCCAAGTTGTCAAGCATGCTTGGTTTGGTTATACATTGTGCAATGTGGTGCTCAGTTAACGTTTCGTTCATTTGCGTTGTGGTGTTGAGTTAACTGTTTGGTTCAATTCTGCAATGCGATGTTCAATAGTTCTGGGTGCATTCTGTTATTGTATACCATGAGAGGAATAAATTGAATTTGGTTATAGTAAAAAAATGAGAAACAAATACAATTGCTATATTTCCAAGTTGTTAAGCATGCTTGGTTTGGTTAACTATTTGATCTTCTATTAGGAGTATGTTATATTGTGCAATGTGGTGCTCACTTAATGTTTGGTTCATTTGTTGTGGTGTTTAGTTAACTGCTTGGTTCAATTCTGCAATGTGATGTCCAATTGTCATGGGTAGAATTTTGTATTGTTGTGCATGTGAGGAATAAATCGAATTTGGCTGCACTTAATACATGAGAAAGATATACAAGTGCTATATTTTCTAGTTCTTAATCATGCTTGGTTTGGATAAATGGGTTTTCCATGTGGCTCGAATTAATTTAATGAATCTGCAATGTGCTTATTTTTCATCAACATATTTTACTGAAAGCATGCGAACCCTTACTTAACCTGATGACTAACTACCTTATATGTGTTGCAGGGAAACAATGGGAAGCACCGAGGTTTACAAGCGAGGTTAGCACGTGCATGGTCCGTTGTCTGATAGCACATTATTGTGTAATTGCAAGAACCATTCTAATATTTAGGTTTTTAACAATTTGGTCTTGCACATGTAGGTCCTGCTGTCAGATGTTTTGACCCACTGTTCGACCCATTTTGCATACGGGGAAATGGGTTGTCCATGAATATCAATCAAATCAAGAAACTCAGAAAGATTGTTAGGATAAAGAAATTAGCGACAAAAAACAACAAGATCTTTGTCTGCACAATGAAGAAGACATGAGTTCACTACAAGATGGTACTAACTATTATACCTTGCAATTTTTTATTCCTTTGCCCCATTTCCAATATAGAGAAGATATTTATGCACATCCTTGTTTTCAGGCCCTTCCAAAGCAGTTCACTGATGATTACCTCTCAAACCACCTCTATGGTCAGGAGGCGAGGAAGGTTTTCATACAACACCCACGGTTAAATATTGAAGTGTTCCTGAAGAGGACGAAGGACATATGGTCAATCATCCACAGGAACTGGCCTAAAGTTGCAAAGACCTTCAACATGAATGAAGGCTCAATATTCGCCTTCCGCTTCAGCAGTTTTCCAGATGAGATGCATCTGTCTATATACCGTCTATGATGCTAATTTCAAAAGGTTCTACATGTTGCATGTGAAACTTGGTGAGGGTGCAGTTGTGTAATGGGGTAGCTGAGTGCTGAAGCTATGTCATGTTGTACTCTTATGTATTTCAATTATGAAACTCTCTTCCTTAATATGGAAATGAAATATATTATGTGCTTAATATGAATGTCAATTAGATTAATAAATGGATTATTAATAACAGGGCAATTAGCCTGCTAATGGCGAATTAGCCTGCTAATTGGGTTTTGCTATTGCAAACGGTTATTGAAAAAATACCATGGGCGATGACCTCAGGCAACGCACACAGTTTCTAGGAATAAACCATGTTGGGTCAATGAACAATCACACACGACTTTCTCTTGAAAATTGTTTGCGTTAGGCCACCTTGTGCAAATGTTTACCACATAAAAACTTTGTGTGGTGGACAGCCTTTGTCACACGGTTTCTTCTACGAACCGTGTGTGATGCATTCAATAACGCAAACGATAAAATTGTTACTATCGTGTGCAATGGCAACGCTATCACAAACGATTTAATGGGAAAAAAATTGTGTGATGTACCTGCGAACGGAAACATTTTCCTTGGAGCGACTTTGTGGGACGTACATATGAACGGAAACGTTTAGCGGGGACTAACTATATGGGATGTACTTGCGACCGAAAACAATTTCGCCTGTATAATTGTATTTTTTTAGCTCTACTGTACATATTTCCGTATTTGAGCGCTCGCCGGTCGCACACGACCTCATTTTGTTGAGTGTGTGTGCCAGGATGGCATATTCCTGACGGTTTCAGGGTCGTGTGGGAAGGACCCCCCCCCCCTATCGCCGTCACTCACTAGGCGACGGTTCCAAATTAATGTCATCACGGAAAAGGGTTAAAAACCGTTTGTATAGCACCGACGCGTACTAGTGACCCTTCCTTAGGGTGGGACTTTGCACCTTCCGAACTTAGGATCGTACATAGAGTCTGGGGAGCGCTTGGATCCTCCCGGACCCAAACTGGCAACCACGGAGATCGTGCGAACTCCGGATATTATCTTGGGTCGGGATTCAAGTTTTACCGCACCCAAACACCACAATCAAAACTCTCCAAGTAATTCTGGTCCTCTAGACATATATGACATGATGTATGTACGACAGGAACCTCAGGAAACGGTCCATCACTTCTGGGCCAGGTTCCTACTTGTTAAAAACAAGATTAAAGATTGATGCGACGACGATGCAGTTCTGGTATTTCATCGCAATTGTACTGATGAGGGAATTTTGAACGCCCTCGGCCGTCGTTGCATATAGAGTTTCACGGAATTAACGCACTTAGTACGGAAGTACTGCGCGATGGAGAGCACATGGAAGGCCCAGAAAAACCATTTGGAACCTGCTGCTTTCAGGCAATGTACTGCTTGGGCAAAATGGATACACCCTGACGGGGCATTCGATCATAAGCCCATCGGCATGAAAAATAAACCCTTTGCAGGATACAAGTCCGTTCTTGACGAACTCCTCGACAAGCCCTATCCAATACAGGCGACGTCAGGCACAGCCTGAACTCACAGCCTTCGAGCGTGTTGGATACTCCGGCAGGTAGCTAAAAGTGGTGAGGTCATCCTCGCCGCCGTCACTCCATAGAAACACTCTCTGAAAGATGACGATTTAAACAACCTTAAGGTCTTCAAGAAATTCTCTTCAAATAATCGGCATAAGAGGGCACTTCGGGACTCGTTGAGGTCCACCAAGTAAACACAGTGAGCCCATGGAACGACACGGCAATAACCTTCACCGCTGACGACGAACCAAGGGCCCGACCAGTCCGAGCACCCGCCGAGTTAGTACTAAACCCTATAGTGGATGGCTTTTGACTTACCAAAGTGCTAATGGACGGTGGCAGTGGGCTTAACGTCATCTACGAGGACACACTCGACAAAATGCAAGTTGATAGAACCCGAATTGAGCAAAGCAATACAATCTTTCAAGGCATCATCCCCAGTCGAGAAGAACAATGTTCAGGGAAAATTAAACTTGATGTAGTATTTGGCACGCCTGAAAATTATAGGCCGGAAGAGCTGCTCTTTCACATTATTCCCTTCAATAACGGATACCACGCCCTTCTGGGGTGGAAAGCTTTCTCACACTTCCAAGCCATACCCCATTATTGGTACATGAAGCTTAAAATGGTAGGGCCCAATGGAATAATCACATTCACAAGTGATCCAGATAAAGCACTCCACGCGGAAAACAAAATTGCATCCTTGGCTCTTAAGGCACTATCCGAAGCCTTTGCGGCCGAAGAACTAACAACCCTACGATCCACGGTTGAAAAGCATGATGTGGTCCTCGATAAGAGGCCTAAATCCAACACTTTTAAGCCAGCAGATGAAATAGTTAAATTTCAAGTGCACCCGACAAATCCTAATAAAACAGCATCCATTAGAGCATAGCTAGACCTAACGGTAGACACCGCCTTACACGCGTTTCTGCGTGAAAATCGGGATATCTTCGCCTGGCACCCTCCGGACATGCCTGGGATCCCACGCAGACTGGTCGAACACAACCTCAACATAATCAAAAGATTCAAACTAGTCAAGCAATCACTGCAGCCATTTTCTGAACCCAAACGACACGCTATGGGGGAGGAACTAGTGAAACTACTCGGGGCCGGGTTCATTAGAGAAATTAAACACCCGAATTGGCTAGCCCACTTGGTCATGGTGCCGAAGAAGGATAAATCCTGGCGTCTTTGTGTCGACTTCAAACACCTCAACAGGGCTTGCCCTAAGGACCCTTTTCCATTGCCCCGCATTGACTAGATCATCGATGCGACTGCGGGACATGACTCACTATGTTTCCTTGATGCTTACTCCGGATACCATTAGATTAAAATGAAGGAATCCGACCAGTCTACAACGATGTTTATCACCCCGTACGAGCCTTTCTGTTTCAACACTATGCCTTTTGGGCGTTAAAACGCTGACGCCACTTATCAACGCATGATTCAAACATGCTTGGAAAAACAAATTGGCAAGACAGTGGAGCCATATGTGCACGACGTAGTCATCAAGACTAAGCACATTGAATCATTGGTGGACGATTCAACCTCACATTCAATAACCTCCGAACATATGACATACGGCTCAATCCGACGAAATGCGTCTTTGGCATTCCAGCCGGAAAGATACTGGGGTTCATTGTCTCCCATAGAGGAATTGAAGCAAACCCAGCTAAAATATGAGCCTTGTCACAATTGGCTACACCAAATGACCTATAGCAGGTCCAAAAGCTAGCGGGGTGCATGGTGGCTTTGAGCCACTTCATCTCCAGACTAGGAGAAAAAGCATTACCACTTTATAGACTGCTTAAGCGCACCGACAACTTCGAATGGACGAAAGCATCCACAACCGGATTGGAAGAAATAAAAACATTATTATCAGGTAACCCAATCCTAGCCACTCCTAGTGTTGGCGAGCCTATGTTGCTTTACGTCTCAGCAACACACCAGGTAATGAGCGATGTACTCGTTGTCAAATGAGAGGAAGAGGGACATAAATTCCCCGTCCAAAACCCAGTCTATTACGTATCGGAGGTCCTTACACCATGCAAATCACGATATCCTCATTATCAGAAGATAGCTTATGTGGTATTTATGGCATCCCGAAAACTCCTATACTGTTTTCAAGAGTGTTCGAGCATAGTGGCATCCGAAGTACCACTTAGTGATATTACAAACAACAAGGACACCACTGGCCGCATAGCTAAATGGGCCATTGAGCTCTTACCGTTTGAAATAACATACAAGCCACACAAGCTATCAAATCTCACGTGTTGGCCTCACTTCGTTGCAGAGTGGGCGGAAGCCGAGCTCCCTAAAGAGTACAGTTCATACTCCAACTGGACCATGTATTTCGATGGCTCCAAGATGCTAGATGGACTAGGGGCTGGTGTCATCTTGACATCCCCTGCGGGGGACACGGTCCGCTACGTGTTACAAATCAAGTACACGGACTCCAACAACGCTACCAAATACGAGGCACTTCTACATGGTCTCTGCATGGTCGTTTCCATGGGCATACAACGCCTAGAGGTGCGTGGACACTCAAACCTCGCAATATCTCAGGTAAACGAAGAGTTCGATGCAAAAGATCCAAAAATGGTGCCATATCAAAACGCCATATTAAAAATATCGGCTCAGTTTGTGGGGCTCGAATTTCACGTCGCTCGAGACAGTAATCAGGCAGTGGACATACTCGCTCGCATGGGTGCCAAGCGCGACCCCATCCCGCCTAAAAACTTTTTTCGAAAGGCTCTTAAAGCCATCCGTAGTATGGCAGGACGAGAGCAAATACGCTAGTGCAGACCTCGTCATGCCCCCAGCAACAAAACATCATACAGGTATCATCGGGGGTTCGGATGCTGAAATAACACCATCTGCTCATGAGATCATGGCAGTTATTGCTCCTTGGACCGAACCCTTCCTGGCCTACCTTAATAGGCAAGAGCTTCCCGATAACCAAAATGAGGCCCGTCGCATAGTTCGGCGTTCTAAAGCCTACAAAGTTCACGAAGGTGAGCTGTACAAGCAAATTACTACTCAAGTTCTCCAAAGGTGTATCTCGAAGAGGAGGGATGGCAACTCTTGGCCGGAATACATGCTAGTCTGGTCGCCCATCACGCCGCAGCTCGGACCCTCATAAGCAAAGCTTTCCGGACAGGCTTTTTCTGGCCAACGGCCCGAGCAGACGCACAAGCCCTTGTCCAACGTTGTGTGGGATGTCAGCTTTTCGCCAATCAAAGTCATATGCCCCCCACCACCTTACGAACAATCCCCATCATTTGGACCTTCGCGGTCTGGGGGCTCGATATGGTCGGACCCCTTAAAGGGGGAAGACACAAAAAGAAATATTTACTAGTTATGGTGGATAAATTCACTAAGTGGATAGAGGCCAAACCAGTAAAAACGGTCGAAGTAGGACCAGTAATTTACTTTATATCCGGCGTGGTACACATCTACGGTGTCCCGACAGCATCATCACTGATAATGGCTCCAATTTTATGGCCGATGAGGTGAAGAACTGATGTGCTAAATTGGGCATTAAACTCAACTATGCATTCATCTACCACCCTCAAACAAACGGTCAGGTTGAGCGGGCCATTGGCCTGATAATGAGTGGCATTAAACCCCGACTGTTGCGCTCCTTACGGAAGTCAGATAAGCACTGGGTTGAGGAGCTCGATTCCGTGCTCTGGGGGCTACGGATTACACCTAACCGAACAACCGGATACACACCTTTCTTCATGGTGTACGGCGCAGAAGCTGTTCTACCATGTGACATTATTCATGAGTCACCTCGAGTGCACATGTACGAAGAGCGAGAGGGCGAGATCGATCGGCAGGATGACATAGACGACCTTGAAGAGGAGCGCAATATCCCGCAAGCTCGTTCCGCATTTTATCAACAACAGGCCAGGCGGTACCAAAGCAGAGAAGTACGGGCTAAAACATACAATGTCGACAATCTCATCCTACGTCTCCCAGAGAAGAAAAAGAATGAGCTCAAACCAAGACGGGAGGGTCCCTTCATCATAGATGAAATTCTCATAGGAGGAGCCTATCGCCTTCCCAATGCATCGGATAATCACCTTTAGCCGAATCGATGGAACACTGCTCGGCTCCGACAATCCTACAGATAGTTCGGTAGCACCTTTTCTATCATTTTGACTAGGTTCCTTTTTCCTCTCTCCTTTTTTATTTTTTATTTTTTCTTTAGTATCCCATGTTGCATTCGGATCTACCGAACTATTTGGGGTACACATCTTTAAATGTACATACCCCATGATAACTGGGGGCTTCTTTGACGAAGCTTAATAATAAAGCTTGTTGCTTATATTGTTTAGGTTCATTTTCTCCTTCTTTTGCCATTATATGCACCTCTATGACTTAAGTTTTTGCCAAGTCGGGTTGCCTCACTCGTATGTTTATGCCCTACGTTCCCGATTGTTCGGCTAGGGTGTAAAGGGAGCACCTCTGCGGTTGTTACAACCGGGTAATCTGGATCTGTACCTCAGACTGGTGAAGCTGAAATCTAGCGATCTTAAGGGAATAATTGGTCGGCAAGCAATGACAAACTATCTACGTTTACATAATTCTTATAATACGGGATAGGCTGACCTTAATTCCATTGGATCAATAGCCTGCACATGCATAATTAAGCATGCTGACCCAAGGAAAGGAACCCTTAACGGAACTATTTTCACTGGAAGATGTTTCTTACATTAAATAGTAATATAACATAACTCCCTGTAAAAAAATTGTCTGCTCAAGCAATATGACCGGATTGCCTGGTTTCCGAACATAATGAGTGTTTATTACATTCAAACATGGTATCCGGAAACATTCCAAAATTTTGGTACGGAGGTTGAAGCCGAAGGCCTGCCATGACAAATTTTGCCAAGTTCAATCGGAGATAAGTTTGATGATAAAGTACATTGATTCATAAAATCAAATGACTACTCTTTATCTATGCCATCCATAAGACTATTTAAGCTACAGCCTTCTTGCGTACATTTCGCAGCTATTATCACTTGGTCATATACCAAGCTTACGGGAATCTCTTGTCTGTCCGGTCCACGAGGTCCAACTCGGGACGTATGATTCGGCTCAAGTCCGGTGTAGCGTGTTTTCACCATAGCCCATGCCTCTCGTGCACCTTCCTGACATGATGACGCCTTCCATAACTCAAAGCGGCGCCAAGCACCTTTGAACAGGTCTGCCAAATCCTCCATACTTTCTGGAGGGGCATCGGATGGCCATAAGATTTTGACCATACTATTCATGGCTTTTCGGTCCCTCTCATGCACTATGGAAAGCTCTTTTAGTACATCGCCTCGGAATCCACATACTTCTTCATGACGCCCGGTTAACAGACCTGCAGGAACAGCATTATAATACTCCGAATTACCGGAATGTCATACCAAATATGCCACCTTTCAACTTCTTATTTTCCTTCAGTGCATCCAATAATTGATCCTTTAATCTCTCTATATCTTGGGCTTTCTTATCATTTTCCTCTTCTAGTTTTTTCTTTCGGTCAATGGTCCATGCTAGTACTCGGCGACTGGCTGCTTCTTGCCTCTCAGCATACTACTGGGCTTTCTTGGCAGCCGTTAAGCTTTCTTCCAGTTGACCTATAGAATCCACTGCTAAAATACAACAATGAATGCTTAAAAGATCATTACGGCGGATCGTATTTTTCGGATACTATTTTTCCTTACCATGAGCTCCCCTCATGGATTTCTTCATTTCCTCTAGCTTTGTGGTGGCGGCATTTAGCTTTGTACGACTTGTTTCAAGCTCCTGGGACAACATGTTGTTCTTCTCTTTGAGAACATGCGGTCATAACGATCCTTAAATCGGTTGGACTAACCGCTTCAAGTCTCGGGGGCTACTGGCATATACCTATTAAATTAACACAAACTCTTACATGCATATGTTTTCAAAACAGGTGAGTGACTCCCGTAAGTCCATCCCGGGCAGCTCAGATATATGCATCCACGGAGCTGAGGGCATTGAATTCCTGCTCAGTGAAAGATGGAGCACACATGGCCTCTTTTCATCATCGATGGTTCATCACGCTCTCCACTTCAGAATTTGTGATAGATACGTCATCTGAATCCTCATGAGGTGAATAATTTGGTGCCGCATCTGTATTGGCTCTCGTCTTGGTTGATGAGTCCGGAGCCGGATTAGCTGGTGGCTAATCGGGACTTCGTACACGATTCGCCGTATGCTCCTTCTGAAATAAGATAGGAGGAGAAGTGTGATAATCTGGTCTTATGCCTAAGCACATATTAAAGATTATACCTCTTTGATGAAGGAGGCGGCTCGACAGCGCTCCCCTTTTCTTTTCGCTTTGAAGGCTCAATCGCCCTGCATAGGCGCTATCTTCTTAGAAGCCACCCTGGATGCAGTGCAGCCTGCTGAGCACCGGCCCTTTTGAGCACGAGTCGGTGCAGTGGGTGAGGCGCAAGGGGAATGATCCTTTTTGAGGATGTCTTCTGGGTACTTAAATCGGAGGAGGGGAGAAGGCCAGGATATTCGGCCATAATAGCCACTTCCGAGCCATGAAGGCTCGCATGATAAAAGACAGCATCATCAAGCTCTATTAATGTATCCGGATCCTCATGGAATCCGGGGTCTTCGTCGCGAGCATAATCCTCTGGTTGTGGGGCTGGACAATGAACCTTTTCGACC
The DNA here is from genome assembly GCA_902687465.1 of Secale cereale. Lineage (NCBI taxonomy): Eukaryota > Viridiplantae > Streptophyta > Magnoliopsida > Poales > Poaceae > Secale > Secale cereale. Next base: position 743,891,101 of record LR738715.1, on the reverse strand, counting down.
ACCTTCCTACATGTCTGTTTTAAAATGATCGGAATAATTTGATTAGCACATCTCAATAATGAGGTTGGATAATGTTGATAATCAAAAAACTTACCCATCCGATAGGGTTATACATGGAGAAACCTTCCCGACAAATTAAACGGGCGAACTCTTCTTTCTACCCCTTATAAAGATCCGCCAGAATGGCGGCCAGGGCGGCAGGGGTATCCGGACCCTCGCGCTTGCAACGAGACGCATCGTCCGCCCCGTTATAACACCATAAAGGGAACCCCCTAGATTGAAGGGGCTGGAGGCATAGCTTTATCGCGATAGCCATGACTTTGATTATCGAGAGTTTAGAATGGGCAAGTACCCCTTGTTAACTAACCTCTTAACTTCCTCACTATCTCCTTGCTTGGGGCTCTAGGGGCGCCAATTGAAGCATTTCTTCAAAGGAGCGCCGGAGAATTCGGGAAGTCCGCACCGAACTGGGTCTAGAAGGGGAACATCTTCAATATAAAACCATTTCGAAGTCCATTCTTCGTATTCCTTCTTGGGAGTGCCGACAAGGTAACCTGTTTCGGCTATGCGCCATACTACGGCACGGCCCACTTTAAATATGGAACACCCTTGGGAACGAGGGACGAGGCAAGAGAACTTTCTCCACGGTTCAAAATGAGCCTTGCAGCCTAAGAATAGCTCGCAGAGAGCAACAAAATCCGAAATATGCAGGATAGAACCTGGTGTGAGGTTGTGCAGTTGGATCCCATAGAATTCCAATAGACCTCTGAGAAAGGGGTGGATCGGAAATCCTAAGCCCCTTAGAAGAAACGAGACAAAGAACACCCTCTACTCCTTGTTGGGGTTAGGGAAATTTTCTGCTAGCACCTCATTGCCGATTGAGGCCAATCCCGCCCGCACGAAGACTAGATCTGCGGGAGGCAGATATCCCTCCATTCGAAGTCAATTCAGCTGGAGGTGAGACACTGAGCAGCTTCCTCAATTGCCCGCTTGAGGGCCATGGGGGCGTGAGGAAGAGCTAGGGGCATTAGCCATGCTTTGAAGTTTTTCGTGGTTTGCTTTGATGCTCTTTGCGCGATGTGGAAATGCATCTGGGATCTGGTCTCCTTAAATAGATGATGCCCTTGCATGATAAGGGGTTTATTTGTAAAAAAAGGGGGGACTATTCGCACTCACCCGACGCGTGGAAATTGAGGCGGCGACGGGATGGAATCGCAAAGGTAGGGTATGAAGGTCAAGGCCGGACTGTCATCACTCCGAAGTATAATAAAGAACTTGCCTTGCAAAGCCGAAGACATAAAGCCGCATACTACATCGTCATTGAAGGAAAGTTTGGGGGCTACTGAGTGAGTCCTGGTTTTGGGGGGTCCTCGAGTGTCCGAGCTATTCGATAAGGGCCGGACTGATGGGCCGTGAAGACAAAGCAGAAGACTATCCCCCGTGTCCGGGTAGGACTCCTATGTGTGTAGAACGGCAAGTTTGGTGTCCGGGTGTATCCTCCCTCTGCAAGCTGACTATATACAACCCTAGGCCCCTCCGGTGTGTATAAAAACCTGAGGGTTTAGTCCGCAGAGGCCATCAGAATAATCATAGGCTAGACGGCTAGGGTATAGCCATTACGATCTCGAGGTAGATCAACACTTGTAACCCCTATACTCCTCGAATACAATCAAGTGGGACGTAGGGTTTTACCTCCTTTAAGAGGGCGCAAACTTGGGTAAACATCGTGTCCCTATTGTCCCTTGTTACCATCGATCTTAGACTCATAGCTTGGGCCCCCTACTCGAGATCTGCTGGTTTTGACACCGACACCGGGCGACTCCCCTAGAAACCATCATCTGATTCCCATCAGTCCATTGTTACCATCGATCCTTAGACTCACAGCTTGGGACCCCTACCCGAGATCTGCAGGTTTTGACACTGACACCGGGCGACTCCCCTAGAAACCATCATCTGATTCCCACCAGCGCTGCTCGAGTTTGGCGCCAATTTTGTGCTCGCGGACCCCATGGATCTTCGCCGCCTGAAGCCACTTCGACGACGAGTTTGCCACCACCGGAGGTTCCCTGCCTCATCTCTTGCCCCGATTCGTGTCGCCTTGATCTTCTCTTTCTCCCTCATGCTCTGTTCAAACCATGGGAGCACCCAGCCTACCTTGTCCCGAAGATCACCACTGCCGCCCGAGCTCCACCAGCAGACACTGGAGGACGCGCTCGTCGCCACCACACGCTATCGAGCTCATTGTCCCCCACTGTATCCAGAAGTATCTAGCCCAAGCATCGGAGCCCCATATGTGTTGCCATCATCTTTCCCCGGACTGCCATCGTGTTCTTCTCCAAGTACGATGCCTAGTTCCCCTATTCACCGGTGAGCAAATCCCCTCAGCTGAACCCTAGCAGCATGGCTTGATCTTCATCGTCCCGTGTCACTTGATCGAATGGTCGTATCTTTATTTGATCAAGATTCTCAATGCCGCATTCCCCCTGAACCATTTTGCCTCTCGCAGAATGACACCGGAGCAAGCTCCCGATGCACTCCCGATCTCGCCAGAGCATGCGAAGCACAACCTCGTTTCCGTTCGTCACCGCCGCCAAGCGAGGACACCTCATTGCTTATGATGTCACCTAGTTCACCGCCCCACATGTGCCGCATACTCCAGTAAATTCACTTTTGCTGGGGACCCGTTGTGGCCATCGCCGACATCACCACCGAGAAGCCCGCCGCCTTCTCTTTCGTTTTAAGGTGAGACTCGTCGTTGCATTTAACTATAGCTGACGTGGCACATTATCCACCATCCCTGCTCACTTATTTCTGATAGTTGTTGTCATTTTTCTTAGTGAACCAGTAGTCATCCTATTAGAGCACACCATGTAGCAGTGCCACAACAAACATAGCAGCAACTCAATTCGCTGCCATGGAAAAATTTTCTTTTCCACGTCTCAATACAAACTTCATCTTGTTATATCTCGTGATCTATATATCGAAATGAATTAATTCTCTCTCCTATGTGTTACTGTTCATCATGACTATCTAGTAGCACCATAATTTTCAACTTTTGAATGTTTCAAATTTGATTTCATACTTTCATTTAATCATATTCTGCCAACCATGTATCCTATACAATTGATTCCTTTTGCCTGTGAACACTTGTACAAAATACTCACTGGTTGCATCCTATAAACTCAAATTTTAGATAATTTCTGAACTGTATTGAATTCAAATCCAATTCAAATTTCATTCCACTATAACTTGGACTGAAGTGCTCTTATTCAATTCATTCTTTTTGCAAAATGAACTCTTGTGTCATATGCTTCATGTTCAATAACATGTTTGTTGTTTTTGATATAATTTTGACGATGTTCCTTATTATCTCAAATATAATCCTATATGGCAATCTTTCTATACCAATTGACTCTTTGGAGCTAAATTCTCCACTTGTCACCTTATATTACCACCATAACCTATATTATATACTAAGCTTATATATATATTATGTTGTTTAACATTGCCACATTTGTTTTGTTGTTCTTTTGATTCTTGTATGGCATGTTTGTTTATCTGGATTCCTTATTTTGCGATAGATTGCTCGGAGCATGACGAGTATAATTATCAGGATTGTGAGTGCGGTGATCTTCATCAAACGTACCAGGCAAGTTACATCTTGATCATCCTTCATCCTATTATTTTTCTATGCATGTAGTTATATATATATATATATATATATATATATATATATATATATATATATATATATATATATATATATATATATATATATATATATATATATATATGTCACATTATTATATTATGCATGTGTAGGAAGATCATGGTAGTATGCTATTGCTACTAAGTTTCAGCTTAGTATGGCCTTAAGGTAGATCGTGGTACTATATTTTTGCTATGCTATGTAGACGGGGATTGGTTCGTGTATGCATCGAGATTATGTGAGGACTATATATAATATAACTTGAGTAGAAACGTAATATATAATTCACCTTTGGACGGGCAGGGTTGCATCATGGTTTCTTGTTCCTTTTCTAAGGGCATGAACCATGGCTAAGTGCGCCCGAATGATATTGCTGGGTGGTTTCAAGAACATCATGGTTTCAACCCTCTCAATGTAAGTGGGTGCCGTCCAGGCTCAAAAAAAATCAGATAGACTTAGTGACTAGTAGCTTCCATGTACAACCACTGGCTATATGGGCTCTTGCTTAGTTGATCAGTTGTGGAGACCTTACCCGAATGTGCCAGCAAATGTAGTTATGATAGTTGGGATGGGCCCCTGTGGGACTAGGCGACTGCTTCTGAAATACTTTGTCTCAATCTTTGTATTGGGTCCACTAGGTAAAGTGTACAAACCTCTGTAGAGTGTATAAACTAATCATGATTAGCTGTGTCCCCGGTTATGGACAAATTTTGATCAACTAGACCATAATAGTTGTTGGATGATCTTCACAGATGATACTCGTTTAAAAATTGAGTGGGAAACTTAATAATTGGGATAGATTGGAATTGGATTGCCCAATTCACCCATGTGCATTTAACTGTAGCAAGACAAAACTAAAATTTGACTATTATATTATGTAGTTATCAGGGAAAATTAGCTTTATGAAAAACAACCACTACATTATCCTCTTGATATACCTTGCATATAGATGTAGGTCTGTTATATCATTCCTTGTGTGACTTGCCAATACATTCAAATTATTGACCCTTCGTGGCTGCAATGTTTCATGTTGCAGATATTATACGATGAGTGAGTGATTATCGGTGCAACAAACCCTGGGCTATTCCCCAACCATGCACAGACTCAAGCCCAAGGTTGAAGAACCAAGAGATTCGAAGAACCAACACACAGCTAGAGAGACCAAGGATAAGCCAAAAGAACGAGATATCGACAAGAGAAGAGCCTCCCTTGCTGGGCAGGCGAGCCCGGCAAGGGGCAAGGCCACCACCGAAAACAAGCCATCAGGGACTCCCCGGCAGGGCCTGTCGGGGACCGTGGGGGGATAAACCACCCCGCCAACCACTCAAGCACGACTCACATCATCGATCAGTGTGGTGTCAAGCCTCGAAGTGATTAAGTGGCAGCCATTCGCCACATGGCAGTCATTCCTTACGGAAGAAACCCACAAAGGACACCCATCCTGCGATGTGTCAGGGAAGCAGATGAGGAGCTGGCAAGACAACCCGGCAAGCCTTGCCAGGCAACTGGCGATGCGATACTAAGCGGTGCATTTAATGCACCCTGTCGGCCCGTAGAGTTAGGTATGATAGCACAGTTTGCTGTCATATCAGTCGATAATGACAATTTTGCCACTATGGTGACCCCTTGATCTATAAAAGGAGGTCCATGGCACCCGTAGGGAGGGTTGGAAAGTTTATGAACCCAAGCCACCATACGCGCGTAGTTGCTGCGGCCCTGAGGCACGTCCTCCCGGGCATGTGTACTACGCATCACCACATTCATTCCACTATCAATCCACCAAAGCAGGAGTAGGGTCTTAAGCCTTGTGGCGGCCCGAACCTGGGTAAATTCCTTGTGTGCTCTCTGCCGTGATGTCATGCGCTGTTATGCTCTTTGTGCAATGCGCCGTCCCCCCGCTGAACCAGAAAGGGCCTGCCCGGTCCCATAGGTGGCCGCGGATATCCCGCGACATCTTTGGTGCACCAGGTAGGGGGAGCGCTTGCGTGATCCTAAAAGCGTACACAGCGCGTCATCTTCATCTTCGACGACACCATCAACCATGGCGCCTAAGAACAAGAAATTCGGCCCTTTGGCCCAGCCATCTACCTCGAAGGCCCCGCCGCCTGCGGCCTCTAATGCAATGGGGGATGCGGAGACATGTGAGGGCATGAGCGCCGCTGGGGGCGTGGTTGGAGCAGGTGGCGCCATTGCCACTCCCCCTGCGGCCGACACGGTGGCTGAAGGCGTCGGAGGAGAACAACACCTATAGCGTCTCGTCAATCGTGCTCAGCAAGGTGCAGTCGAGGGGTCACTTCATCTGTACCTTTTCCTCTCACTGATGAGCACGGCCGCAGCAACGGTGCTCGATCCGGGGCAAATCATCGCCCTCCAATCGCCCCCACCCAGGAAGCGAATGCGGCGCGTGCGCCTCCTCCCGGACGAGCACACCAAACCGCTGCGTCGAATGGAGCTGTTGATCTTCAAGCTCCAACACCGCGCAACCCCGCTACCCAGGTGGTCGTCCCATAGCAACGCGGGCGCGACGCCACCGCCACCGCCATTGGTGTCATCAGGATCTAGGTGACGGTGCGGTCGACGTCCTTGACATCAATGCCAAGCGCAGCCACTGAAGCCATAACGCGAGCCCAGCTGCTGCTAAGGTTCCCGCCAGCGGCCGAGCAGATGGATGAATGGCATGCCACAATCCAGAGCCTGCTCAGTTTTGCCAAACCTGGGGGCTCATGATGAGCCTGCCCGCCTCAGCCTCCCCAAGCGACAGCAACCGCCCGCACGACTGGCTGAATGGAGGGGGCCGTCCCCACCGTGCAGTCCCCGCCACGGCAGCCGGTGCGGTCGCAGCCAAATCAAGACCCTGACGACGTCTCGGTGGCCTCTTCTGACCCTCGAGCATGTCCAGGCCGGTGTCGGACCCCGGAGGATAGGTGACGGGGAGACGCGCGCGCTATCATAGATCGACACCTGATAGCCCTCGCCCAACTGACGGGCGCGACAGCCTCAACGCTGATGAGCCAACGCTCGGTGTTGGCGGGTGCCTACCCTTAGAGGTCGGCTACCCTTCCTTTACATGAGAGCTGCGGCAAGTCTGTTGGCCGTCCATCCGCACATTCAAACCAGAGATACCTGAGAAGTACGACGGGAGGCTAAACCCGGCAGAGTTCCTGAGCATCTACACCATCGCTGTTCAGGCTGCCAGCGGAAGAGACAAGAAGGTGTTCGCCACTTACTTCCGTTTGGCCCTCAAGTCAAATGTGAGGTCTTGGCGGATGTACCCATCGGAGAACTCCATTTCGTCATGGGTAGATCTATGCCATGAGTTCATCGAAGCCTTCACCGGCGGGCACCAAGAACCCGGCAGGCCCAACGACCTGCAGCTCCTTCAGCGGAAGGAATGAGAAAACCTCCGTAAGTATTTACAGAGATTCAATAAAGTTCATAGAAATATTCCAAATATCCATCCAGCAGCCGTTATAGTAGCTTTCCAGTCCAATGTGCGCAACCGCCGCATTCGTTCTAAAATGAATGTGCGGTTGCCCAAGACTATGAAGGAACTGTACACACTAGTGGATAAGTGTGCTCGGATGGAGGAAGGAAGGAAATTACCGAGAGAGGAAGATTGCATCAATGTTGATTCAAAGGATGAACATGAGTCAACCAGTCAGAAGAAGGGCAAGAAGCGCAACAAGAAATCAAGAGATAAGGTAGTGATGACTGTGGATGGTTCAAGCACGCCTAGTACTAGCAAGAAGGCCAAGGCTGAGGCCCCCGGCAAGGAAGTTGCTGCATGCACGGCTTGCCGGGAAGCCGATGCTGCCGAGAAAGCTGGGAAAGGCAATGGTTCGTACTGCAAGATCCATCGGACCAAGGGCCACGACCTTCAGGAGTGTTATCAGGTTCAGCAGCTTGCCAAGAGGCACAGGGAAGAGTGTGATAAGAGAGGCAAGGAAAGAGGTCAGAATGCTGCCGACGGTAAGGGCTGAGGCGGTGAAGCAAATCGCCCCGGCAAACCCTTTCGGAACCAAGGAAGACCCGCCAGGGCCCAAGAGATGGAAATCTGTGGCAATGAGAGGGATGGAGGGAATGATGAGGAAACCAGTGAGCAGGAATTTCAGAGGGCCACTGACGCCCTATGCATTGACGGAGGTGCATCTTTGCACACATCCCATCACCAACTCAAGCAATGGACAAGGGAGGTCAATGTTGTGGAGCAAGCGCCAGAGGCCCGAAAGCCGCTCAAGTGGTCCCGCACGCCCATCATCTTTGATGAGGAGGACCACCCTGGCCGCGTCACAGCAGTAGGGTGTTTGCCATTGGGTGTCTCTCCAACAATTCGCAACCTCAAGGTCACAAAGATGCTAGTGGATGGCAGGGCTAGGTTGAATATGATTTCTCCGGCAGTCATCAAGAAGCTTCAGATAGGAGAAGAAGAGCTAGAGGTTACCGGCACGTTTCAAGGAGTTAGCACTGGCAGGCACCGTCCTAAGGGAAAGATTACGATGCCGGTGACGTTTGGGGGGAGAGCTGAACTACTGGACTGAGAAGATTATGTTTGATGTGGTTGACCTCCCCCCGCCGTACAATGGAATTCTGGGACGCCCGGCCCTAGCTAAGTTCATGGCAGCATTCCATTATGCTTATAACACCTTGAAGATGCCTGGGCCACTGGGAGTCATCACTATCCCATCAGACGAGAAGGACGCCATCATCTGCGTGGATAGGATTTACCAGGATGCAGTCGCAGAAGACTCTGCGATAGCAGCAGCTCCCGTCTCAGTAAGCAAAGGAAAGAATAGGGATTGTTGGACCTCCGGCAAGGGGTCCGGGAAGCATGCCCCCTCTGAGTGCACGTCACCCATTGATGACGTGTCGGAGTGTTCCAACAGCAAGAGGCCCAAGGCTGCTGCACTCCAAGTGAAAAAGGTCCCACCAGGGCAGGTTGGCGTTGACGGTACTTTCACTATCAGTGCCACCCTTGATGACAAATAGGAAAGCGCGCTCATTTCCTTCATGCTGGCGAATATCGATGTGTTTGCCTGACAACCATCTGATATCCCCGGTGTTCCCAGGAAGGTAATTGAGCACCACCTTGTTGTCTGCCCACATGCCCGACCTGTGAAACAGAGAGTTCCGAAGCATGCCTTGGAGCGGTAGCAGTTCATTGCCGAGGAAATCAAGAAACTAGAGGCAGTTGGTTTGGTCAGAGTAGTGTTGCACCCTACATGGTTGGTGATACGTCCATTTTGCATCATACTTATATGTTGATATTTATTGCATTATGGGTTGTTATTACATGTTTTGTCACAATACGTATGCCTTTTCTCTCTTATTTTACAAGGTTTACGTGAAGAGAGAGAATGCCGGCAGCTGGAATTCTGGGCTGGAAAAGGAGCAAATTCTGGAAACCTATTCTGCACAACTCCAAAAGCCCCGAAACTTCACAGAATTTCGTTTCAAAAAATATAAAAAGTATCTGGCGAAAGAAGATCACGAGGGGGGGCACCTGCTGTCCACGAGGGTGGGGGCGCGCCCCCCTGTCTCGTGGGCCCCTCGAAGGCCCCGCGATGCCCATCTTCTTCTATATGAGGTGTTTTGACCTGGAAAAAATCAGAAGGAGGCTTTCGGGACCAGACGTCGCCATCTCGAGGCGGAACCTTGGCGGAAACCAATCTAGGGCTCCAGCAGAGCTATTCTACCGGGGATACTTCCCTCCGGGAGGGGGAAATCATCACCGCCGTCATCACCAACAACTCTCCCATCTTGGGGAGGGCTATCTTCATCAACATCTTCACTAGCACCATCTCCTCTCAAACTCTAGTTCATCTCTTGTATCCAATCTTTGTACCCAAACCTCAGAATGGTACCTGTGGGTTGCTAGTAGTGTTGATTACTCCTTGTAGTTGATGCTAGCTGGTTTATTTGGTGGAAGATCATATGTACAGATCCATTATGCATATTAATACCCCTCTGATCATGAACAATATTATATCTTGTGAGTAGTTACTTTTGTTCCTGAGGACATGGGAGAAGTCTTGCTATTAGTAGTCATGTGAATTTGGTATCCCTTCGATATTTTGATGAGATGTATGTTGTCTCTACTCTAGTGGTGTCATGTGAACATCGACTACATGACACTTCACCATTATTTGGGCCTAGAGGAAGGCATTGAGAAGTAATAAGTAGATGATGGGTTGCTAGAGTGACAGAAGCTTAAACCCTAGTTTATGCGTTGCTTCTTAAGGGGCTGATTTGGATCCACTTGTTTCATGCTATGGTTAGGTTTACCTTAATACTTATTTTGTAGTTGCGGATGCTTGCATTAGAGGTTAATCATAAGTGGGAGGCTTGTCCAAGTATGTACAGCACCCAAGCACCGGTCCACCCACATACCAAATTATCAAAGTACCGAACGTGAATCAGATGATCGTGATGAAAACTAGCTTGACGATAATTCCCATGTGTCCTCGGGAGTGCTTTTCTTTATATAAGAGTTTGTCCAGGCGTGTCCTTTGCTACAAAAAGGATTGGGCAACCTTGCTGCACCTTATTTACTTTTACCTTTTGTTATTTGCTACCAATTACCTTATCACAAAACTCTCTGTTACCTATAATTTCAGTGCTTGCATAAAATACCTTACTGAAAACTGCCTATCATTTCCTTCTGCTCCTCGTTGGATTCGACACTCTTACTTATCGAAAGGACTATGATAGATCCCCTACACTTGTGGGTCATCAAGACTCTTTTCTGGCGCCGTTTCCGGGGAGTGAAGCGCCTTTGGTAAGTGGAATTTGGTAAGGAAAGTTTTATATAGTGTGCTGAAATTTATTGTCACTTCTTACTATGGCTCATAATCCTTTGAAGGGCTTGTTCGGGGTATCTTCACCCCGACCAGAAGAGCAAAGAGTTGCTCCTCAACCTACTGCACCTACTAAAAATGTTTGCTTTGAAATTCCTTCGGGTATGATAGAGAAACTGCTAGATAATCCTTTTACAGGAGACGGAACACTGCATCCCGATTTACACCTAATCTATGTGGATGAAGTTTGTGGATTATTTAAGCTTGCAGGTATGCCCGAGGATGTTATCAAGAAGAAGGTCTTCCCTTTATCTTTGAAGGGAGATGCATTGACATGGTTTAGGCTATGTGATGATATTGGGTCATGGAATTATAATCGTCTGAAGTTGGAATTTCATCAGAAGTTCTACCCTATGCACCAGGTTCCTCGTGATCATAATTATATCTATAACTTTTGGCCTCGCGAAGGAGAAAGCATCGCTCAAGCTTGGGGGAGGCTTAAGTCAATGTTATATTCATGCCCCAACCATGAGCTCTCAAGAGAAATGATCATTCAAAAAATTTATGCTCGGCTTTCTCTCAATAATCGCTCCATGCTCGATACTTCTTGTTCTGGCTCTTTTATGATGAAGATTATTGAATTCAAATGGGATTTATTGGAAATAATTAAATGCAACTATGAAGATTGGGATCTCGACGAAGGTAAGGAGTCAGGTATGACCCCTAAGTTTGATTGTGTTAAAGCTTTTATGGATACCGATGTTTTCCGTGAGTTTAGCACTAAATATGGACTTGACTCTGAGATAGTAGCTTCTTTCTGCGAATCATTTGCTACTCACGTTGATCTTCCCAAGGAGAAGTGGTTTAAATACCATCCTCCCATTGAAGTAAAAGTAGTTGAACCTGTTCAAATTGAAGAAAAGACTATCACCTATAATGTTGATCCTTGAAAGTGCACTATATCGACTAGAGGGGGGTGAATAGGCGATTTTTATGAAATGCTTCAAAACATGGAAGTTTCGAAGACAAATGATAAATCCAATCCTATTGATATGCAGCGGAAAGTAGAATACACTAGACAAGCCATAGTTAAGTATTCAATGAAGTGAAAGCATGAAGACTAATAGCAGCTAGGCAGTAAGGATCAGGATGGAAGATGGAATGAAGCCAATCAGAACAAGTAGTCACACAGTGAAGTCAATCAGATAAGGCAAGCAGGCAATGACTTCACAACATAAGACAGTAAGTAAAGGGAAGGAAACGATAGATCCAGTAGCTCGGGGAAGACAGTGATTTGTTAGACCAGTTCCAGTTGCTATGACAACTGTACGTCTGGTTAGGGAGGCTGAGATTTAACTCAGAAGACCGCATATTCACCTTATTCCCCTTGAGCTAAGGACACCTAGTCCTCGCCCAATCACTCTGGTAAGTCTTCAAGGTAGACTTCCAAACCTTCACAGACTTCGTTCACCGGCGATCCACAATCACTCTTGGATGCTCAGAACGCGATGCCTAACCGGCTGGAGGAAACACAGTCCTCAAGTGTAATAAGTCTTCAGGTCACACAGACAGAAAGACTTCAGTGATGCCTAACACTCTTTGGCTCTGGGTGTTTGGGCTTTGTCCTCACAAGGATCTCTCTCTCAAATGCTTCGGAGGTGGGTTGCTCTCAAACGACAAAAGCCGTGCAATAACTCTGAGCAGCCACCAATTTATGGTGTAGGGGGTGGGCTATTTATAGCCACTGGGCAACCCGACCTGATTTGTCCAAAGTGACCCTCGGTCACTAAGGAACTGACACGTGTTCCAACGGTCAGATTTCAAACACACACGGCAACTTTACTTGGGCTATAAGTAAAGCTGACTCATCCAGCTCTGGATAAGATTTTCTCTCATTGTCTTCGCTCGAAGACATAGGATTTGGTTGAGCATCACTTCAGTCACTCTGGCTTAGTTCACTTGGACCCCACTTAAAAGTGCGGTGGTTCCTATGACTCAACAAAGAAGAAAAGGAAACAACAAAACATCTAAGTCTTCGTGCTCCATAGTCTTCACACAATGTCTTCTCTTGTCATAGTCTTCAATATGGTTCTCTTCATGTACCACCATTGTCGTCAATGTCTTCATACATTTTTAGGGGTCATCTCCGGTAGGTAAACCTAATCAATGAGGGACTACTACCTGTGTTATCTTGCAATTCACACAAACACATTACGCCCTCAACCAGGTTTGTCGTCAATACTCCAAAACCAACTAGGGGTGGCACTGGATGCACTTACAATCTCCCCCTTTTTGGTGATTGATGACAAACTGGTTGAAGTTTTCAACGGGGATAAAAGTTTGTGAAATTGTAAAGGATAAAGGTATTGTCTTCGTAAGTAGCAAAAGGCTCCCCCTAAAGATGTGCATATAGTTGATTTGCCTTTGAATGAAAATGCACATGGCAGGTTGTATTTGTGGAGATCCTCTTCAACTTATGAAGACAATTCATCATGCACAATTGATATATCGAATATAATGATATGCATAATGAAAAATGGACGTCTGCAAAAATGACTAAGTGCAGAATATAATGTAGCACATGCAGAATTTATCATCGCATTACAGAGTACCAGAAAACGTAGCAGACGACCATCAAGTTTAAGTGTTACAACTCAAAGAACCAAATGTAGCAAAACGTGAGTTGTAAACACTAGGCAAAATATAAAGCACCCGCCCATATGGACCCCCTTGAAGACTATCAACTCATATGCTTCTCCCCCTTTTGTCAGTAAGGACCAAAAAGGTTTGAAGACATAGAGCCTCTACTCGTTCCTAGTCGGAGCAGGAGAGGATGCAGGGTCGGCGTTGGTGTTTGGCAGTGAGAAGTAGTTGGTGCAGTGTTGACACGCGCTGAAGTAGGAGGTGGTGAGGTAGCATCATCTTGATCATCTATCACCCTGGCGTCAACCGTTGCAGTGCAGGAGGAGTAGTCAGAATCTTCAAGAGATGGAGTTCGATGCAGAACAGCATTCCGTGGAGGAGTGTGGTCAAACTCGAATCTCTGTGTGAAGCCATCGTCTTGAAGATCCGCTTCAGCACTCAGCAAGGTTAGACTCTTCCATGACCTCCGACAGGTTTCATGCGCAACAAAGGCATTCTTGGTGTCAAGGGTGTGAATGCGATTGATGTCCACCAAGAGGCTTTGCATCTGACGCTTCAGCCAGTAGTGATGCTTATCATGTTTTTGATGTAGGGCAACGAGAAGCTCTCGGTTATTGAGAACACGAGAACGCTTCTGAGGCCTTTGGGCAATGGTGCTCTTAGTAGCTTCAGTTTCAGCATGTCGACGTAGGCGAGTACGGCCAGCCAGAGGATAAACGCGAGAGACTGCTTGAACTCCTTCAATTGGCTGAGTGAAGCTCTGGTGATCAGCGTTGTGAAGACTAACATGCTCTTTGGCAGGCTCTTGGTATATGGCTTCAGCTGACATATCAACCTCTGGCAAGAATATATGATGGTTGCGAGCAGAAGGCTGATAGGTGATAGAAGAATGCAGCTTGATGAGGCGCATTATCCATGGAGCATAGAACTTAATGCCAAATAGATCAGAGCCTGACACAGCCAACTGCCTGATGAAGAAATCTTGAGCATTGAAGCTGATTCCATTGAAGATAAAAAAGACAAATGTCTTCATTGTGCCTTCAAGCTTGGCTGATGAGAAATGCCCTTTGACAGGCCGTAGACTTCGCCTGATGATATGATAGATGGTGCGTGGCAGATACTCTAGGTCTTCAACAAAGAACTCTTTTGGATATTCAGCATCACTTGGCAAAGGCTTCATCATGCTCAGCATCTGGCTCATGTTAGGCTTGCGCTCTTGAAAGATATTCTCCAGGGCTTCATTGTGCAATTGACAGCCAGGTTCATACAGTTCTCCTGGAGTGGGCAGGCCAGTAAGCTCAATGAGATCAAAGGCTTTGGCTTCATGATGGACATTGCCTGTCATCCACTCAAGGACCCATGTCTTCGGATCCCTGCTATAGCCGCGAATGTGGAGGGTTGCATAGAATTGCAGAAGCAGCTCTTCATTCCAGTGCTCTTTGTCATTCACAAAATTGAGCAGGCCAGCATCACGGAAGCAATCAAGAGCTTCCTCAAGACAGGGCAGTCCAACAATAGCTTCAGTATCAAGACGCATATGAGGGAAAATGCGCCCTTGATCATAAAGTACTCTTGAATAATAACTGCGTTGCTGATGGTTCCAGAACCTATTTGATGATATAATTGGCTTTGAATAGGGGTTCTTGGCACTGTCAAAAAATGTGTTGTGCACAGTGAAGCTATTGGCATTGAAGGACCCTTGAGAGGTGGCAATACCTGGGAACCTTGGCAGTCTTGGCTTAGGCTTCTGAACCTGAGGCCTGTGCTCAACATGATGGTGAAATTGAGGACCAGTAGCATGCGGTCCAGCAGCAGGCGAAGGAGTCAGAATGGGCCATCTGACAAAGATGAGCTGATCATATTGGTTGTATGCTTGCTCAATTGTATGGGGCCTTGGAGGCGGAACAGGAGCAGAGGCAGTGGCTTCAGGCTGCTGATTGACTGCAGGTGCAGCACTTGCTTCAGGCGCCATCACTTCAGGCACCACAATGACTTCAGGTGCCACGTTAGCTTCAGCCATGACCACGTCATTGGCTTCAGTGGTGGTGGTGGCAGCCTCTGAATTTGTAACCTCCACTTCAGGAGCTGGAGGGTCGGACACGTTCTCCTCGAGAACAGGGGGTGTGGCAATATGTGCTTCTTATTCCTGGGGTTGTTCTTCTTTGGCTGATGCAGCCTGAATATCTTCAGCCGCTTTGGCTTCATACTCTAGGAGGTTCCCAGTAGGAGTAGCTTCAGGAACTGATTGTTGCTCTTCTCCTTCTGGAACACTTGGGGTAACGACTTGAGGCCTTGGTCCTTTGCGAAGCATGCGGAATGCTGGCGACGCCTGAGGGGATGGAGTTGGTTGGGCCTCAAAGTCTTCATCTTCAAGCACCGAACTAGTGACTTGAGTTGGGTGAGTTGCTGGTGTATCTTGTGGGTGATCAGCCCACGAGTCATCATGTGCAATTGGCGTCAATGGACGACCAATGTTGATGCCTTCGCTGTTCGTAAGAACAGGCGAAGATTCTTGTACGTAATATCTCCCCATGGACGCTTGATGGCATTCTTTTCAGCATACTCTTGGGTCACGAACCTGTACTTGAACCACTGTTCAGCCCAATATCTTCGAATCCATTGGATTCGAGTCTTCTCTGATTGTAATCCTCCTCTGGATCAATCTTGTACATTTCACTGAGATCAGGAGGCAAATCTTTGGAGGTGTTGCCACGGCGTTGTCTGCCACCCTTCCTAACTGACTTGTCGGTTGCCATTGGGTTCAATCTGAAAGGCTTCAAACTGAATGGTTTCAACACTGGCAAATGCTTTGGTCTGCTGGTCAGACAGGAACTGGCTTCGGGAGAGTGAATATGACGCTGCAAGAATTCTGCAAATGAATGCAGACTATGAGAACCAAGGGATTCTCGCACGGACATGTACCTGTGACAGCATTAGATATGTGAGGGAAGGGGAAGAGGTCATATGCATTCTCAGAAGTTTTTTTTGAAGATAAAAAAGTTTAGAAGACTTTGACCTCATAGCGCGAAGACATTCACTTATATGATGAGAGTTGGTTCCAGATTAGTACGAATCCATGAATAGATACAAGTGAGGAATCTAACTATGTTTGAAGCATATGTGAATGTACTAGGTAAGATATGAGATATAGACATGATAGATCCATATGTGTAGGCAGAAACTTCTTGTGGTAAAAGTGATGAATCTTTTTAGATCAAGAAGATGGTAAAAATAGAGTTTAATTTACCACACGATGAACTGCTTAGACGGAGAGGAATTGGATGCCGAGCCGTTCGATCTTCCGTGCCCTAACTTGGCGATGGAGGACAGCTACGGCGACGGCAGAGTAGACAATGTCCGCGGCCGGCGTGAAGACGGCGTCGACGAGGTCGCGGTAGCGAAGCGCTTCGTCGCCGGCGTCGTCGAGAGCTAGCGGAGTCGCTAGGGTTTGTCGAGGTGGAGAGGTGGTAGAAGAATTTTTGACCGTGATGGGACGTGCATTTATAAGCATGGGAGACGGCACATGCAATTACGTAGGTGCCCCTGGTGGTTCACATCTGAGGGACACGTGGCGGACATGTAACACATTGGGAGTTGTCCCACGATCCCACGTACGCCACGACAGTCGGAGTGGTCGTTCCGGCTTCTCCGGGTTTCAGGCATAAAGGATGGAGCATTAAAATCAGATTTAAAGTTTGTCTCTGTATCTTCTGCTGACAAGGACGCAGAGAAGATATTCGACGGTTCCAACAGAATGCATATGATTTGGACAGACAGAGTTTGAGATGAGAAAGCATAGAGAGGTTAGGGTCCAATCACATTCACTTAGTTCAAAAGATTCAAATAAGAAGACATAGCTATAAGTGAATGTTGTAGAGGACATAACACAAGTATATATATATATATATATATATATATATATATATATATATATATATATATATATATATATATATATATATATATAAACCAAGTGTGAAGACTTTGCAAATGTAACGCCAATAGAAACGCTTCAGACAAAAATTTGGTGGTGGCGTTACCCACCGTACAGGAAGTATTAGACCCAGACACGGCGCACAATTATCGTGGCGCTCTGAAGTCAAATTCCGCGTTAATGTATTCACACTTAGAATGTAAGTCTTCATTGATTGAAGATATACTTTACTTCGTGTGTTGCACATCTAAGTCATCAATATGCATAAGTGTTAGGATGTATGCCTGATTACATGACATTTGAGGATTCTAAGATATTTAGCTCACACCGCAACTTGCAAAACCTTTTCTCATCCAAGGGCTTTGTGAATATATATGCCAGTTGCTCTTCAGTGTTGATGCGTATGATATCAATATCTTCCTTCATGACATGATCTCTGAGAAAGTGATGACGAATTTCAATGTGCTTTGTATCCGAGTGCTGAATTGGGTTGTTGGCAATCTTGATGGCGCTTTCATTGTCGCAGTAGAGTGGCACATGCTTCAGATGGACACCATAGTCCTTTAGTGTTTGCTTCATCCAGAGAATCTGATCGCAGCAAGATCCAGCAGCAATGTATTCAGATTCAGCAGTGGAGAGTGATACACAGTTCTGCTTCTTTGAAGACCAGCAAACAAGTGATCGTCCCAGAAAGTGACATGTGCCTGATGTAGACTTGCGATCAACTTTGTCACCAGCATAATCAGCATATGAGAATCCAACTTGATCAAACTCTGAGCCCTTTGGATACCATAATCCTAGTGTTGGGGTGTAAGCCAAATATCGAAGTATTCGCTTCACAGCTAAGTGATGCGAATCCTTTGGTGCCGCTTGATATCGAGCACACATGCAAACACTAAGCATAATATCTGGCCTAGATGCACATAAATAAAGTAAAGAACCTATCATGGAGTGGTATACCTTTTGATCAAAATCTTTACCATTGGCGTCGGGACCCAGATGGTGTTTAGCTGGCATAGGTGTTGAGTATCCTTTGCAGTCTTGCATTCCAAACTTCTTCAGGAAGTCTTTGAGGTATTTCTCTTGAGATATGAAGATGCCGTTGCTTTGCTGATGAATTTGAAGACTAAGAAAGAACTTCAGCTCACCCATCATGGACATCTGATATTGCTCTTGCATCATGTGACCAAACTCATCACTGTATCTTTTGTCAGTGCAGCCGAAGATAATGTCGTCCACATAGATTTGGCATACAAACAGTTCATCATCATATGTCTTCGTGAAGAGTGTGGGATCCAGGGATCTAGGTTTGAAGCCTTTGCTCTTCAGGAAGTCTTTGAGTGTGTCATACCAAGCACGAGGGGCTTGTTTGAGGCCATACAGTGCCTTGTTGAGCTTGTATACCATATCAGGACGTTTTGGATCTTCAAAGCCAAGTGGTTGTGCAACATACACTTCTTCTTCAACCCTTCCATTGAGAAAGGCACTCTTCACATCCATTTGATACAGAAGTATGTTGTGATGATTTGCATAGGCTAGCAGTATACGAATAGCTTCAAGTCTAGCCACAGGAGCAAATGTTTCATCGAAGTCAATCCCTTCAACTTGAGTGTATCCTTGAGCAACAAGACGTGCTTTGTTTCTGACAACTTGACCATGCTCACCTTGCTTGTTGCGATATATCCATTTTGTGCCTATTATGTTGTGCTTGTGAGGGTCAGGACGCTTGACAAGTTCCCATACGTTGTTCAGCTCAAACTGTGGAAGCTCTTCTTGCATTGCTTGAATCCATTCGGGTTCCATAAAGGCTTCAACAACTTGCTTGGGTTCAGATATTGAGACAAAAGCAAAGTGCCCACAGAAATTTGCTAGTTGTGTTGCTCTTGAACGAGTAAGTGGACCAGGTGCATTTATGCTGTCAATTATCTTCTCAACTTGTACTTCATTTGCAACACGAGGATGAGCTGGACGAAGATTTTGCTCTTGCTGTACATTGTCATCATCAGGAGGATTGTCTTCAGGCTGAGCATTGTCGTCAGGTTGATTTAGAACAGAAATGATGAGTTCCTTGTCAGGCTATGCTTCAGAAGGCATGATCTCACCGGTTCCCATTAGCTTGATAGATTCATTTGGTGAAGCTTCATCCAGCACATTTGGCAAGAACTCTCTTTGTGAACCATTTGTTTCATCAAACCGCACATCCACAGTTTCAACTACTTTATAGAGAAAGATGTTGAAGACTCTGTAGGAGTGTGAGTCTTTTCCATAGCCGAGCATGAAGCCTTCATGTGCTTTTGGTGCAAATTTTGACTTGTGATGTGGATCCTTGATCTAGCACCTAGCTCCAAATACTCTGAAGTAACTTACGTTTAGCTTCTTTCCAGTAAGGAGTTCATAAGATGTTTTCTTCAGAAGCTTGTGAAGATAGACACGGTTGATGATGTGGCATGCAGTATCAATAGCTTCGGGCCAGACCCTTCTTGGTGTCTTGTATTCATCGAGCATCGTTCGAGCCATCTCAATTAGGGTTCTGTTCTTGCGCTCTACGATGCCATTCTGCTGAGGTGTGTACGGAGTTGAGAACTCATGAGTGATTCCCATTGTATCCAGATAAAGATCAAGGCCGGTGTTCTTGAATTCAGTGCCATTGTCACTTCTGATATGCTTGATCTTGACGCCATAGTTGTTCATGGCACGATTGGCGAAGCGTCTGAAGACATCTTGCACTTCAGTCTTGTAGAGAATTATGTGCACCCATGTGTATCTTGAATAATCATCAACAATGACGAAGCCATAGAGACAAGCTGTGGTAGAGAACGTGGCGTAGTGAGTAGGGCCAAATAAGTCCATGTGAAGCAGCTCGAAGGGTTTGTATGTCATCATGATTGTCTTCGAGGGATGCTTGACCCTAGTCATCTTCCCAGCTTCACAGGCACCACACAGATGATCTTTCTTGAACTTGACGTCCTCGATGCCTACGACGTGCTTCTTCTTTGCAAGAGTGTGCAAGTTCCTCATGCCGGCATGTCCTAGCCTCCGATGCCAGAGCTAGCACTCTAAAGCTTTTGCTAGAAGACATACGGCCATCTGCGGTCCAGCTGAGAAATTTACCATATACATATCACCTTTTATGTATCCTTCAAATACTAGAGACTTATCAGACTCCATTAGTACAAGGCAACAAAATTTTCCAAATATAACAATCATGTTTAAGTCACAAAGCATTGAGACAGACATTAAGTTGAAACCAAGAGATTCAACAAGCATGACTTTATCCATGTGCTGATCCCTTGAGATTGCAACTCTACCTAGACCCAACACTTTGCTTTTACCAGTATCAGCAAATGTGATGTGACTCTTGTTAGATGGATGTAAGGTTGATTCCATAAGAAGACTTCGATCTCCAGTCATATGATTTGTGCATCCACTGTCCATAATCCATTCTGAAGACTTTGGTGTCACTCCCTACAATGCAGTTAGGAGGATAGGCTTCACCAATAGCCATAGTGAAGCATAAACATTTGACGTACAAGTGGATTATGAAAGCTTAGATCCAAGTTAGGACCGATAAGATGATTAGCAAGCGATTCATGAACAATATGGATAGTAAACCATTTGGGCATTTGATCTTGTGCCCTACAAGTGTTTTAGGTCCCCAGCAATAGCATCAGACGTCTTTGATTGTCGGCTGGAGACCTTTCCCTGCAAGATAAAGTTAGTTCTTCTTAACCACCCACATCTTCACGGGTGGCTTAGAAGCAATGAGTCTAAGAGCAGCATCTGAGAATTTTGGATTAGGAGCCCTAGCAAACAGTCTTGCAGGAGGAGAATAATACTCATAAGAATAGGCAGAAAAATTATTTGTTTTGTGAACATAGTGGTTTGAGGAAACACGCTCATATTCATGGGTCTGAGTATAATTTCCCTGCAAAACATCGGCGTTAGGGTGACTCAGATGAGTCCTTTGTCTGTATGAAACCTTAGGACCATATGAAGCCTTTGGTCTTGGGTTTGTCTTCTTCCCAGGAGGTGTCATGATGACATTTGCTGGAAGCTTCTCAAGACAACCTTTGGGAACCCAGATCTTCTTCATAGGTGGCCCGTTCCTGCAGTTAGTACCAATATACCTGGCAAACACTTCACCATTTTGATTCTTAAACAGTTTATAGTTTGCATCAAAGGATTCATCAATGATAATAGGATTAGCACAAGTGAAGCCAGATATGGTAGATGGATCCACTGAAGGTTCCTTTGCAGCAACCCATGTGGTTTTGGGGTACTGCTCAGGCTTTCAGTATGAACCATCAACATTCATTTTCCTCTCGAACCCTACACCCTCTTTCCTAGGGTTTCGGTTCAGTATCTTCTTTTTGAGGACATCACATAAAGTCTGATGCCCTTTGAGGCTTTTGTACATCCCTGTTTCAAGCAAAGTCTTCAACCTAGCATTTTCATCAGCAATAGTAGTGGTATCCTCAGCAGAGGGGTTAGTTACCACATCAGTAGTTGAAGATATTGCAACAGTGGCAGCAGTAGAACATTCAGCAACAGATGTAGCGTTATCACGCTCAGTGCATTTTAGACATGGTGGTTCAAATCCTTCCATAGTGGAGCTGATCAGTTGTGCGCCGAGTGACTCATTTTCTTTTTGAAGATCTTCATGAGCCGCTTTCAATTTCTCAAGTTCTCGCTTCCATTGAAGGTAATCGTGGGAAAGCTTTTCATGAGTTTTTGAGAGCGATTCATAAAGACCTTCAAGTTCCTCGTACTTCACATTAAGATTTTTTATGTCTTCAATTAAGGACTGAGAACGGGTCATTTCCGCGTCCAATAGGTCATCGCTTTTATCTAAAAGTTTTTGAATATGTTCCATAGCTTTCTGCTATTCGGTGGCAATTTTAGCAAGTGTTTTGTAGCTAGGTTTTGATTCACAATCAGAGTCATCTTCACTGGTTGTTTGAAAGTAAGCATCACGTGATTTTACCTTGGCACCGCGTGCCATGAAGCAGTAGGTGGAAGCAGAGTCGTCGTCCTCATCATCAATGTTGGTGACGGGGCCATTGTCTTCAGTGTTGAAGATGGACTTGGCCACGTAGGATGTGGCTAGAGCCAGACATGTAGCACCAGAATCGGACTCCTCCTCAGACTCCACCTCCGCTTCTTCTGAAGCAAACTCCTCCTCTGAATCCATCTCCTTGCCAACAAACGCACGAGCCTTGCCAGATGAATTCTTGTTGTGTGGTGAATACTTTGATGAAGACTTGGAAGAAGACTTTGAGTATTTTCTCGTTTTCTTGTCATCAGAATCATATTCCTTGCTCTTCTTCTTCTTCTTCTCATTGTCCCATTGAGGACACTCAGAGATGTAGTGACCAGGTTTCTTGCACTTGTGACATGTTCTCTTCTTGTAGTCACGGGTAGAAGCTTCATCATTTCTTGAGCTGCATCGTGAAGACTTTTTGAAGCCTTTCTTCCTAGTGAATTTCTGGAACTTCTTCACAAGCATGGCAAGCGTCTTTCCAATGTCTTCAGGATCATCAGAACTGCAGTCAGATTCTTCTTCAGATGAAGAAACAGCCTTTGCCTTCAAGGCGCGAGTTCGGCCATAGTTGGGACCATAGATGTCACGTTTCTCAGATAGCTGGAACTCATGTGTGTTGAGCCTCTCAAGTATGTCAGACGGATCGAGAGTCTTGAAATCAGGGCGTTCTTGAATCATCAGGGCAAGGATGTCAAATGAGCTGTCGAGTGATCTCAGGAGGGTCTTGACGATTTCATGCTTGGTGATCTCAGTGGCGCCAAGTGCCTGAAGCTCATTTGTGATGTCAGTGAGGCGATCGAATGTGTGCTGGACATTCTCATTGTCGTGTCTCTTGAAGTGATTGAAAAGATTGCGAAGGACACTGATCCTCTGATCTCTCTGGGTTGAGACTCCTTCATTGACTTTTGAGAGCCGGTCCCAGACTTCCTTTGACGTTTCCAGGGCACTCACACGACCATAATGTCCTTTGGTCAGATGACCATAGATGATATTCTTGGCTGTTGAATCTAGTTGAACGAGCCTCTTGACATCAGCAGGGGTGATACCTTCACCAGTCTTGGGAACGCCGTTCTTGACGACAAACCAGAGGTCCACGTCAATGGCTTCAAGGTGCATGCGCATCTTGTTCTTCCAGTAGGGATATTCAGTGCCATCGAAGACGGGGCACGCAGCGGAGACTTTGATTATCCCTGCAGTCGACATAGCTAAAACTCCAGGTGGTTAAACTGAATCACAGAGAACAAGGGAGTACCTTGCTCTGATACCAATTGAAAGTGCAGTATATCGACTAGAGGGGGGTGAATAGGAGATTTTTATGAAATGCTTCACAACATGGAAGTTTCGAAGACAAATGATAAATCCAATCCTATTGATATGCAGCGGAAAGTAGACTACACTAGACAAGCCATAGTCAAGTATTCAATGAAGTGAAAGCATGAAGACTAATAGCAGCTAGGCAGTAAGGATCAGGATGGAAGATGGAATGAAGCCAATCCGAACAAGTAGTCACACAGTGAAGTCAATCAGATAAGGCAAGCAGGCAATGACTTCATACATAAGACAGTAAGTAAAGGGAAGGAAAGGATAGAACCAGTAGCTCGGGGAAGATAGTGATTTGTTAGACCAGTTCCAGTTGATGTGACAACTGTACGTTTGGTTAGGGAGGCTGAGATTTAACTCAGAAGACTGCGTCTTCACCTTATTCCCCTTGAGCTAAGGACACCTAGTCCTCGCCCAATCACTCTGGTAAGTCTTCAAGGTAGACTTCCAAACCTTCACAGACTTCGTTCACTGGCGATCCACAATCACTCTTGGATGCTCAGAACGCGATGCCTAACCGGCTGGAGGAAACACAGTCCTCAAGTGTAATAAGTCTTCAGGTGACACAGACAGAAAGACTTCAGTGATGCCTAACACTCTTTGGCTCTGGGTGTTTGGGCTTTGTCCTCACAAGGATCTCTCTCTCAAATGCTTAGAAGGTGGGTTGCTCTCAAAGGACAAAAGCCGTGCAATAACTCTGAGCAGCCACCAATTTATGGTGTAGGGGGTGGTCTATTTATAGCCACTGGGCAACCTGACCTGATATGTCCGAAGTGACCCTGGGTCACTAAGGAACTGACACGTGTTCCAACGGTCAGATTTCGAACACACACGGCAACTTTACTTAGGCTACAAGTAAAGCTGACTCATCCATCTCTGGATAAGATTTGCTCTCATTGTCTTCGCTCGAAGACATAGGATTTGGTTGAGCATCACTTCAGTCACTCTGACTTAGTTCACTTGGACCCCACTTAACAGTGTGGTGGTTCCTATGACTCAACAAAGAAGAAAAGGAAACAACGAAACATCTAAGTCTTCGTGCTCCATAGTCTTCACACAATGTCTTCTCTTGTCATAGTCTTCAATATGATTCTCTTCATGTACCACCATTGTCGTCAATGTCTTCATATATTTTTAGGGTCATCTCCGGTAGGTAAACCGAATCAATGAGGGACTACTACCTGTGTTATCCTGCAATTCTCACAAACACATTAGTCCCTCAACCAGGTTTGTCGTCAATACTCCAAAACCAACTAGGGGTGGCACTAGATGCACTTACAATCCTATTGTTCCTACTGCTTATATTGAGAAACCACCTTTCCCTGTTAGAATAAAGGATCATGCTAAAGTTTCAACTGTAGTTCATAAGAGTAATACTAGAACACCTACACCCTCTGAGCAAATTAAAGTTGAACCTAGTGTTGCTATGGTTAAAGATCTCTTGGTAGAAGATTTAGATGGACATGTTATTTACCTCCAGGAGGAATATGCTAGAATAGCCAAACCCGATGCTAGGAATAAACATAGACCAATTGTAGGCTTGCATGTTATCTCTGTTAAGATAGGAGAGCATTGCTATCGTGGTTTGTGTGACGTAGGTGCTAGTGCGGGTATTATCCCTCATACCTTATATCAAGAAAGTATGCATGACATTGCACATGTTGAGTTAGAAGGGATTGATGTTACTATTAAGCTAGCTAATAGAGACACTGTTTCACAAGTTGGGATTGTTAGAGATGTTGAAGTCTTGTGTGGGAAGGTCAAATACCCTGCTGATTTTCTTATTCTTAGTTCCCCACAAGATGAATTTTGTCCCATTATATTTGGTAGACCCTTCTTGAATACTGTTAATGCTAAGATAGACTGCGTGAAAGATATTGTTACTGTTGGTTTGGGGGATATGTCTCATGATTTTAACTTTGCTAAATTCCATAGACAACCCCTTGATAAAGAATTACCTAGTAAGGATGAAATTATTGGTCTTGCTTCTATTGTTGTGCCTCTTAATGATCCTTTAGAACAATGTTTGCTAGATCATGAAAATGATATGCATATGAATGAGAGAAGGGAAATAGATGAAATATTCTTTAATCAGGGACCCGTATTGAAAAACAACTTGCCTGTTGAAATCCTAGGGGATCCTCCTCCACCCAAGGGTGATCCCGTGTTTGAACTTAAACCTTTACCTGATAATCTTAAGTATGTTTATCTTGATGAAAAGAAGATATATCATGTTATTATTAGTGCTAACCTTTCATACCAGGAAGAAGAAAAATTATTGAAAACTCTGAAGAAGCATTGTGCTGCTATTGGATATACTCTGGATGATCTTAAGGGCATTAGTCACACCTTATGCCAACACAAGATAAAATTGGAAGAAAACGCTAAACCAGTTATTGATCATCAACGACAGTTAAATCCTAAGATGAAAGAAGTGGTAAGGAAGGAAATACTAAAGCTTCTAGAGGCAGGTATTATCTATCCAGTTGCTGATAGCCAGTGGGTAAGTCCTGTCCATTGTGTCCCTAAGGAGGGAGGTATGACTGTTGTTCCTAATGATAAAGATGAATTGATCCCGCAAAGAATAGTTATAGGTTATAGGATGGTAATTGATTTCCGTAAATTAAATAAAGCTACTAAGAAAGATCATTCCCCTTGCCTTTTATTGATCATATGCTAGAAAGGTTATCCAAACATACTCACTTTTTCTTTCTAGATGGTTATTCTGGTTTTTCTCAAATACCTGTGTTAAAAGGGGATCAAGAAAAGACCACTTTTACTAGTCCCTTCGGTACCTTTGCTTATAGACGTATGCCTTTTGGTTTATGTAATGCACCTGCTACCTTTCAAAGATGCATTATGGCTATATTCTCTGATTTTTGTGAAAAGATTGTTGAGGTTTTCATGGATGATTTCTTGGTTTACGGAACTTCTTTTGATTATTGCTTAAGCAACCTTGATCGAGTTTTGCAGAGATGTGAAGACACTAATCTTGTCTTGAATTGGGAGAAGTGCCACTTTATGGTTAATGAAGGCATTGTCTTGGGACATAAATTTTTTGAAAGAGGTATTGAAGTTGACAAAGCTAAAGTTGATGCTATTGAAAAGATGACGTGCCCCAAGGACATCAAAGGTATACATAGTTTCCTTGGTCATGCTGGGTTTTACAGGAGGTTCATAAAGGACTTCTCCAAAATCTCCAGGCCTCTGACTAATCTCTTACTAAAAGATATTCCTTTTGTCTTTGATGATGATTGTCTAGAAGCATTTGAAATACTTAAGAAAGCATTGATCTCTGCACCTATTGTCCAGCCTCCTGACTGGAATTTACCCTTTGAGATTATGTGCAATGCTAGTGATTATGTTGTAGGTGCTGTTTTAGGGCAAAGAGTTGATAAGAAATTAAATGTTATCCAGTATGCTAGTAAAACTCTAGATAGTGCCCAGAAAAATTATGCTACTACTGAGAAAGAATTTTTAGCAGTTGTATTTGCTTGTGATAAGTTTAGACCTTATATTGTTGATTCTAAAGTAACTATTCACACTAATCATGCTGGTATCAAATACCTTATGGAAAAGAAAGATGCTAAACCTAGACTCATTACATGGGTTCTCTTGCTGCAATAATTTGAGTTGCATATTATTGATAGAAAGGGAGCTGAGAACCCCGTTGCAGACAACTTGTCTAGGCTAGAGAATATACTTGATGACCCACAACCTATTGATGATAGCTTTCCTGATGAACAATTAGTTGTCACAAATACTTCTCGTACTACTCCATGGTATGCTGATTATGCTAATTATATTGTTGCTAAGTTTGTACCTCCTAGCTTCACATACCAACAAAAGAAAAAGTTCTTCTATGATTTAAGACATTACTTCTGGGATGATCCACATCTTTATAAAGAAGGAGTGGATGGTATTATTAGACGTTGTGTACCTGAGCATGAACAGGAACAGATCTTACGCAAATGCCACTCCGAAGCTTATGGAGGACATCATGCTAGAGATAGAACTGCACATAAGGTATTGCAATCCGGTTTTTATTGGCCTACTCTCTTCAAGGACGCCCGTAAGTTTGTCTTATCTTGTGATGAATGTCAAAGAATTGGTAATATTAGTAGACGTCAAGAAATGCCTATGAATTATTCACTTGTCATTGAAACATTTGATGTTTGTGGCTTCGATTATATGGGACCGTTTCCTACCTCTAATGGATACACACATATTCTAGTTGCTGTTGATTACATTACTAAGTGGGTAGAAGCTATTCCAACTAGTAGTGCTGATCATAACACTTCTATTAAGATGCTTAAAGAAGTTATTTTTCCGAGGTTTGGAGTCCCTAGATACTTAATGACTGATGGTGCTTCACACTTTATTCATGGTGATTTTCGTAAAATGCTTGCAAAGTATGATGTCAACCATGGAATTGCATCCCCTTATCACCCACAGACTAGTGGTCAAGTAGAACTAAGTAATAGAGAGTTGAAATTAATTTTGCAAAAGACAGTTAATAGGTCTAGGAAGAATTGGTCCAAGAAACTTGATGATGCATTATGGGCCTATAGAACTGCATACAAAAATCCTATGGGTATGTCTCCATATAAGATGGTTTATGGAAAAGCTTGTCACTTACCTCTTGAGCTAGAACATAAGGCATATTGGGCAATTAAACAGCTCAATTATGATTTCAAACTTGCCGGTGAGAAGAGGTTATTTGACATTATCTCCCTTCATGAATGGAGAATCCAGACCTATGAGAATGCCAAGCTGTTTAAAGAAAAAGTTAAAAGATGGCATGACAAAAGGATACAAAAGTGTGAGTTTAACGTAGGTGATTATGTCTTGCTATACAACTCTCGTTTAAGAGTTTTTGCAGGAAAACTTCTCTCTAAGTGGGAACGACCTTACGTTATTGAGGAGGTCTATCGTTCCGGTGCCATAAAAATCAACAACTTCGAAGGCACAAATCCGAAGGTAGTGAATGGCCAAAGAATCAAACATTATATTTCAGGTAACCCTATAAATGTTGAAACCAATGTTATTGATACCGTAACCCCGGAGGAATACATAAGGGACACTTTCCAGAACGATTCGGCCTCCGAAAAGGAAGAGGTATGTGGTACGGTAAGTAAACCTACTCCAAAACAGTTCTAAAGGCATTTTTTTTCTCCGTTTTGGAATATTTACAAAAATAGAAAAATAAGTGGCAGTCCGGAAGAGACACGAGCCGTCCATGAGGGTGGAGGGCGCGCCCCCCCTTCCCTGGGTGCGCCCCTGCCTCGTGGGCAGCTCGTGTGCCTCCCGGACTCCGATTTCTTGTATGTTACTCCTTTTGGTCGGTGAAAATTCATTATATATACTCCCGAAGGTTTTGACCTATGTATCACGCAAAAATCCTCTGTTTTTGTTTCGAGTTGTTTCTGTCGCAGATAAGAGCAATATGTCGTCCCAGGATTCGGAGGGAGAAAGCTATGTGGCGGATTTCCTCGCGGGACCCTAAGGTCTGTGGGGACTTTGAGCATTATGGTTGGACCACGGAGGAAGAAGAGGACCACGATCCCAAGGGGAAGGATTGGACTAGCTCAGATGAAGACGAAGTCCCACTACCTCAATTGGGGGACATGCATGTGGAGTTCAGAAAGTCAAGCCTCCCCAATAGAGTAAAGAAACCTAAGATCGAATTTATCCCTTTTAACCTCTTGCAGGAAAACAAGCAGGCACTATGCAAGAAGATATTAAATCTTGAGCAAGAGATCAACGATCTAAAGGAGCAAAACTCTGTCCTTAAGCGCAGGCTAAGGAAGAAGCCTACATCACCACCCCCGAAGAAGGAGACATAATCATATGGGTATGGGCACTCCCCTTGGCAACTGCCAAGCTTGGGGGAGTGACCCCGGTATCGTATCACCATCACTCCTATCTTTACCGTTTTTTCTTATTTCGATCCTTTTGGTAGTATCTTGATCTAGTAGAATAAAGTTAGCATGATCTAGTTGTGAGCTTTTGCTTTATGATCTTTACCCTTGTAATCGAGTCCGTGAGCTATATAATACAGATTAGTGTTGAGTCAAGGGCTTGATTTCCTCACTTGGGTCATGATAAATAGAAAGAAAACATAAAAAGTATCAAAGAGATCATATTGATCATATGGGAAGTAATGACTTCACATATAAAGAGTATGATGAATAAAAGTTGTTGGGAGTTGACACACATAGTTTTGGTCATCGTTGCAATTAATAGGAAGTAATAAAAGAAGAGAGGCTTCACATACAAATACACTATCTTGGACATCTTTTATGATTGTGAGCACTCATTAAAATATGACATGCTAAAGAGTTGATGTTGGACAAGGAAGACAACATAATGGGTTATGTTTCCTTATATCTGAAATAAAGTATAATGTCATGGATCATCCAACATGTTGAGCTTTCCTTTCCCCCTCATGCTAGCCAAAACTCCTCGTACTAAGTAGAGATACTACTTGTGCTTCGATACTTCCTTAAACCCAGTTTTGCCATGAGAGTCCACCATACCTACCTATGGATTGAGAAAGATCCTTCCAAGTAAGTTGTCATGTTGCAAACTCGCTATAGTGTGGAGGAAATAAGCTTTATACGATCTTGTGATATGGAAGTAATAAAAGCGACGGACTGCATAATAAAGGTCCTAATCACAAGTGGAAATATAAAGTGACGTTCTTCTATGCTAAGACTTTGTGCATCCAACCATAAAAACACATGACAACCTCTGCTTCCCTCTGCGAAGGGCCTATCTATTATTCTTGCCTTATA
This sequence comes from Secale cereale, assembly GCA_902687465.1. NCBI lineage: Eukaryota > Viridiplantae > Streptophyta > Magnoliopsida > Poales > Poaceae > Secale > Secale cereale. The sequence continues at coordinate 743,860,863 of LR738715.1, read as the reverse complement.
AGAGTCAAGGTGAAATTCACCTTTCCTTTTTATATTTTATCCTTTGGCAAACACATTGTGTTGGAAAGATCCTGACATATATACCCACTTGGATGTAAGTTTTCATGGTCTATTACTGTTGACATTACCATTGAGGTAAAAGGTTGGGAGGCAACATCATAAGCCCCTATATTTCTCTGTGTCCGATTAAAACTCCATAAACATAATTATTGCGTGAGTGTGAGAAATTGTGAAAGACTATATGATGGTTGAGTATGTAGGCTTGCTAAAAAGCTCTTATATTGACTCTTTCCGATGTTACGATAAATTGCAATTGCTTCAATGATCGAGATCATAGTTTGTTAGTTTTCAATGAAGTTTCTGATTCATGCTTGATATTGTGAATGAATTATTACTTTAGCGTAAGAATCATATGACAATATATATATATATATATATATATATATATATATATATATATATATATATATATATATATATGTTGATGTTATGAGAATGATCATGATGCCCTCATGTCCGTATTTTATTTTTATCGACACCTCTATCTCTAAAAATGTGGACACATTTTATGATTTCGGCTTTCGCTTGAGGACAAGTGAGGTCTAAGCTTGGGGGAGTTGATATGTCCATTTTGCATCATGCTTATATGTTGATATTTATTGCATTATGGGCTGTTATTACATGTTTTGTCACAATACTTATGCCTTTCTCTCTTATTTTACAAGGTTTACATGAAGAGGGAGAATGCCGGCATCTGGAATTCTGGGCTGGAAAATGAGCAAATTCTCACAACTCCAAAAGCCCCAAAACTTCATAGAACTCCGTTTTAGAAAATATAAAAAATATATGGCGAAAGAAGATCACGAGGGGGGCCACCTGCTGTCCACGAGGGTGGGGACATGCCCCCCCTCTCTGGGCGCGCCCCCTGTCTTGTGGGCCCCTAGAAGGCCCCCCGATGCCCATCTTCTCCTATATGAGGTATTTTGACCTGGAAAAAATCAGAAGGACGCTTTCGGGACCAGACGCCACCGTCTCGAGGTGGAACCTTGGCGGAAACCAATCTAGGGCTCCGGCAGAGCTGTTCTGTCGGGGATACTTCCCTCTCGGAGGGGCAAATCGTCACCGCCGTCATCACCAACAACTCTCCCATCTTGGGGAGGGCTATCTTGATCATCATCTTCACTAGCACCATCTTCTCTCAAACCCTAGTTCATCTCTTGTATCCAATCTTTGTACCAAAACCTCAGATTGGTACCTGTGGGTTGCTAGTAGTGTTGATTACTCCTTGTAGTTGATGCTAGTTGGTTTATTTGGTGGAAGATCATATGTTCAGATCCATTATGCCTATTAATACCCCTCTGGTCATGAACAATAGTATGTCTGGTGAGTAGTTACTTTTGTTCCTGAGGGCATGGGAGAAGTCTTGCTATTAGTAGTCATGTGAATTTGGTATTCGTTCGATATTTTGATGAGATGGATGTTGTCTCTCCTCTAGTGGTGTCCTGTGAACGTCGACTACATGACACTTCACCATTATTTGGGCCTAGAGGAAGGCATTGGGAAGTAATAAGTAGATGATGGGTTGCTAGAGTGACAGAAGCTTAAACCCTAGTTTATGCATTGCTTCGTAAGGGGCTGATTTGGATCCACTTGTTTCATGCTATGGTTAGGTTTACCTTAATTCTTAGTTAGTAGTTGTGGATGCTTGCATTAGAGGTTGATCATAACTGGGAGGCTTGTCCAAGTAAGGACATCACCCAAGCACCGGTCCACCCACATACCAAATTATCAAAGTACCGAACGCGAATCTGATGATCATGATGAAAACTAGCTTGGCGATAATTCCCATGTGTCCTCGGGAGCGCTTTCCTTTATATAAGAGTTTGTCTAGGCTTGTCATTTGCTACAAAAAGGATTGGGCCACCTTGCTGCACCTTATTTACTTTTACCTTTTGTTATTTGCTACCAATTACCTTATCACAAAACTATCTGTTACCTATAATTTCAGTGCTTGCAGAAAATACCTTACTGAAAACTGCCTATCATTTCCTTCTGCTCCTCTTTGGGTTCGACACACTTACTTATCAAAAGGACTGCGATAGATCCCCTACACTTGTGGATCATCAGTTGGCAAATCCAGTGGTAGTCCAGAAGGCTAATGGGAAATGGAGGCTTTGCATTGATTTCACGGACCTCAACAAGGCTTGCCCAAAGGACCCGTTCCCTTTGCCGCATATTGACCAGATTGTGGATTCCACATCAGGTTGTGATCTGCTCTCCTTTTTGGATGCATACTCCAGCTACCACCAAATATCCATGTCCAAAGAAGATGAGGAGAACACAACGTTCATCACTCCGTGTGGCACATACTGCTTTGTCCGCATGCCTTTCGGATTGAAGAGTGCCGAGTCCACTTTTGCAAGAGCAGTCCAGATTGGTTTTGAGCCTCAGCTACACAAGAATATAGAAGCTTATATGGATGACATCATGGTCAAAACCAAGGATAAGGCCACCCTTATCCAGGATTTGGAGGAGATGTTTGCTAATCTGCGCAAGATCAACTTGAATTTTAATCCAAAGAAGTGTGTGTTTGGTGTTCCCTCCGGCAAGCTGCTTGGATTCTTCATATCCCATCGGGGGATTGAAGCCAACCCCGATAAGATCAAAGCCATTGAGCAGATACAGGCGCCAAGGATAGTTAAGGATGTAAGGCGCTTGATGGGATGCGTTGCCGCGCTAAGCAAATTCATCTCCAAAACTACTGAGCGCGCCTTGCCGTTCTTTAAAATTCTGAAGACGGCAGGGCCAATGAAGTGGACCCCGGAAGCAGATGCAGCATTGCAAGAGTTGAAGGCCTACCTATCATCTGTGCCTACCTTGGTTGCACCCAAACCCCAAGAGTCGTTATTTCTTTACTTGGCGGCAACCAACCAAGTGGTCAGTGCGGCCTTGATAGCACAACATGAAGTATATGAAGCAGAAAGTGGCCAGATCATGGCAGAATCAGGAAAGGATCAAGACAGCAATAAGCACGACAACGAGAGCAACCCCAAGGACGCAGCAAGGAAGAAAGTGGTGCAGCGCCCAGTGTATTTCGTCAGCTCCTTGTTACAAGGAGCTCGGTCGAGGTACTTTGGCATGCAAAAGTTGATCTTTGGCCTTGTCATGGCCTCGAGGAAACTGCCCACTACTTCCAAGCCCATGAGATCACGGTTGTCACTCGTTTTCTGTTGCAAAGGATACTCCGAAACCCTGAGGCTACTAGCAGAATAGTGGAGTGGGCTTTGGAGTTATCCAGCTTTGGTTTGAAGTTTGAGAGCACTTCAACCATTCAGAGCAGGGGACTGGCAGAGTTTATTGGAGAATGGACGCCAACCCTTGACGGGGAAGTAACAAAGACAGCTCTTCCCGGCATGGAATCACTGAAGGGAATATGCCCTAGAGGCAATAATAGAGTTATTATTTATTTCCTTATATCATGATAAATGTTTATTTTTCATGTTAGAATTGTATTAACCGGAAACTTAGTACATGTGTGAATACATAGACAAACAGAGTGTCACTAGTATGCCTCTACTTGACTAGCTCATTAATCAAAGATGGTTAAGTTTCCTAGCCATAGACATGAGTTGTCATTTGATGAACCGGATCACATCATTAGAGAATGATTTGATTGACTTGACTCATTCCGTTAGCTTAGCACTTGATCGTTTAGTATGATGCTATTGCTTTCTTCATGACTTATACATGTTCCTATGACTATGAGATTATGCAACTCCTGAATACCGGAGGAACACTTTGTGTGCTATCAAACGTCACAATGTAACTGGGTGATTATAAAGATGCTCTACATGTGTCTCCGATGGTGTTTGTTGAGTTGGCATAGATCGAGATTAGGATTTGTCACTCCGATTGTCGGAGAGGTATCTCTGGGCCCTCTCGGTAATGCACATCACTATAAGCCTTGCAAGCAATGTGACAAATGAGTTAGTTGCGGGATGATGCACTACGGAACGAGTAAATAGACTTGCCAGTAACGAGATTGAACTAGGTATCATGATACCGACGATCGAATCTCGGGCAAGTAACATACCGATGACTAAGGGAACAACGTATGTTGTTATGCGGTTTGACTGATAAAGAACTTTGTAAAATATGTAGGAACCAATATGAGCATCCAGGTTCCGCTATTGGTTATTGACCCGAGATGTGTCTCGGTCATGTCTACATAGTTCTCGAACCTGTAGGGTCCGCACGCTTAATGTTCGATGACGATTTGTACTATGAGTTATGTGATTTGATGACCGACATTTGTTCAGAGTCACGAATGAGATCACGGACATGACGAACAGTCTCGAAATGATCAAGACGTAAAGATCGATATATTGGAAGGCTATATTCGGACATCTGAAAGGTTCCGAGTGATTCAGGTATTTTTCGAAGTACCGGAGAGTTACGGGAATTCGTATTGGGCCTTAATGGGCCATACGTGAAAGGAGAGAAAGGCCTCAAGGGTGGCCACGCCCCTTCCCCATGGACTGGTCCGAATTGGACTAGGGAAAGGGGGCGCCCCCTTCCTTCCTTCTCCTTCTCCCTTCCCCTTTTCCTATTCCATGTGGGAGGAGGAATCCTACTAGGACTAGGAAGTCCTAGTAGGACTCCACACTTGGCGCGCCCCATCTAGGGCTGGCCTCCTCCTCCTCCCTCCTTTATATACGTGGGCAGGGGGCACCCCAAGCTTTGTCTTAGCCGTGTGCGGTGCCCCTCTTCACAGTTACACACATCGGTCATATCGTTGCAGTGCTTAGGCGAAGCCCTGCGTCGGTAGCTTCATCATCACCGTCACCACGCCATCATGCTGACGAACTCTCCCGCGACGCTCAACTAGATCAAGAGCTCGTGGGACGTCATCGAGCTGAACATGTGTTGAACATGGAGGTTCTGTACGTTCGGTGCTTGGATCGGTTGGATCGCAAAGACGTTCGACTACATCAACTGTGTCACTAGACGCTTCCGCTTTCGGTCTACGAGGGTACGTAGACACACTCTCCCCGCTCGTTGCTATGCTTCTAGTAGATAGATCTTGTGTGATCGTAGGAAATTTTTGAAATACTATGTTCCCCAATAGTGGCATCATGAGCCAGGTCTATGCGTAGATGATATGCATGAGTAGAACACAATGAGTTGTGGGCGATAATAGTGATACTGCTTACCAGCATGTCATACTTTGATTCGGCAGTATTGTGAGATGAAGTGGCACGGACCGACATTACGCATATGCTTACGCGAGACTGGTTTCACCGTTACGATCACTCGTTGCTTAAAGGTGACTGGTGGGTGTCTGTCTCTCTCACTTTAGTTGAATCAAGTGTGGCTACGCCCGATCCTTGTGAAGGTTAAAACAGCACATATTTGACAAAAAATCGTTGTGGTTTTTGTATGCGTAGGTAAGAACGGTTCTTGCTAAGCCCGTAGCAGCCACGTAAAACTTGCAACAACAAAGTAGAGGACGTCTAACTTGTTTTTGCAGGGCATGTTGTGATGTGATATGGTCAAGACGTGATGAGTTATACGTTATTGTATGAGATGATCATGTTTTGTAAAGTTCTCGGCAACCGGGAGGAGCCTTATGGTTGTCTCTTTATTGTCTGAATTGCGAAGGCCATGTAATTGCTTTACTTTATCACTATAAGTTAGCGATAGTAGTAGTAGCAATAGTTGGAGAGACGACCACGACGCTACGATGAAGATCATGGTGTCAAGCCGGTGACGATGGAAATCATGATGATGCTTCGGAGATGGAGATCAAAAGCACAAGATGATGATGGCCATATCATGTCACATATTTTGATTGCATGTGATGTTTATCTTATTATGCTTCTGATTTTGCTTAATACGGCGGCAGCATTATAAGATGATCCCTTAGAAAATTTCAAGGTACAAGTGTTCTCCCTGAGTATGCACCGTTGCGAAAGTTCGTCGTGCCGAGACACCACGTGATGATCGGGTGTGATAAGCTCTACGTTCAAATACAACGGGTGTAAGACAGTTTTGCACATGCAGAATACTCGGATTAAACTTGACGAGCCTAGCATGTACAGACATGGCCTCGGAACATTGGAGGCCGAAAGGTCGAGCGTGAATCATATAGTAGATATGATCAACATAAGATGTTCACCATTGAAAACTACTCCATCTCACGTGATGATCCGACGTGGTTTAGTTGATTTCGATCACGTGATCATTTAGATGACTAGAGGGATGTCTATCTAAGTGGGAGTTCTTTAGTAATATGATTAATTGAACTTTAATTTATCATGAACTTAGTCCTGGTAGTATTAGCATATCTATTTTGTAGATCAATAGCTCGCGATGTAGGTCCCCGTTTATTTTTTTACATGTTCCTAGAGAAATATAAGTTGAAAGATGATTGTAGCAATGATGCAGACTTGTTCCATGATCTGAGGATTTTCCTCATTGCTGCACAAAAGTATTATGTCCTTGATGCACCACTAGGTGATAGATCTATTGCAGGAGCAGATGCAAACGTTATGAACGTTTGGCAAAGCTCAATATGATGTCTACTTAATAGTTTAGTGCACCATGCTCTACGGCTTAGAATCGGGACTTCAAAAACGGTTTGAACGCCAGAGAGCATATAAAATGTTCCAAGAGTTGAAATTAGTATTTCATACTCATGCCCCGTGTCAAGAGGTATAAGACCTCTGATAGTACTTTGCCTACAAGATGGAGGAGAATAGCTCAACCAGCGAGCATGTGCTCAGATTGTCTGGGTACTACAATTGCTTGAGTCAAGTGGGAGTTAATCTTCCAGATAAGATAGTAATTGACAAAGTTCTCTAGTCACTATCACCAAGTTAGTAGAACTTCGTGATGAACTACAATATGCAAGGGATGAAAAAAGTATTTCCCGAGCTCTTCGCGATGCTGAAATCGGCGAAGGTAGAAATCAAGAAAGAGCATCAAGTGTTGATGGTTAACAAGACCACTTGTTTCAAGTAAAGGGCAAAGGGATAGAATGGGAACTTCAAGAAGAATGACATGCAAGTTGTCACTCCCGTGAGGAAACCCAAAGCTAAACTCAAGCCTGAAACTAAGTGCTTCTACTGCAAAGGAAATGGTTGCTGGAAGTGGAACTGCCCTAGATACTTGGCAGATAAGAAGGATGGCAAAGTGAACAAAGGTATGTTTGATATACAGATTATTGATGTGTACTTTACTAGTAATCATAGCAACCCTCGGGTATTTGATACCGGTTCAGTTGCTAAAATTAGTAACTCAAAACGAGAGTTGCAGAATGAACAGAGACTAGTTAAAGGTGAAGTGAGGATGTGTGTTGGAAGTGGTTCCAAGATTGCTATGATCATAATCGCACACTCCCTATACTTTCGGGATTAGTGTAGAACCTAAATAAATGTTATTTGGCATTTGCGTTGAGCATGAATATTATTTGATCATGTTTGTTGCAATACGGTTATTCATTTAAAGTCATTGAATAATTGTTATTCTGTTTAAATGAATAAAACCTTCGATGGTCATACACCCAATGAAAATAGTTTGTTGGATCTCGATCGTAGTAATACATATATTCATAATATTGAAGCCAAAAGATGCAAAGTTGATAATGATAGGGCAACTTATTTGTGGCACTGCCGTTTAGGTCATATTGGTGTAAAGCGCATGAAGAAACTGCATGTTGATGGGTTTTTGGAATCACTTGATTATGAATCACTTGGTGCTTGCGAACCATGCCTCATGGGAAAGATGACTAAAACTCCGTTCTCCGGAACAATAGAGCGAGCAACTGACTTGATTGGAAATCAGACATACTGATGTATGCGGACCAATGAGTGTTGAGGCTCGCGGCGGGTATCGTTATTTTCTGACCTTCACAGATGATTTGAGCAGATATGGGTATATCTACATGATGAAACACAAATTTGAAACATTTGAAAGGTTCAACAAAATTTCAGAGTGAAGAAGAGAACCATCGTAATAAGAAAATAAAGTTTCTATGATCTGATCGCTGATACGTCCAAAACGTATCTATAATTTCTGCTTGCTCCATGCCACTTTTGGGTGATATTGCTATGATATTCATACACTTCCATACACTTTTGATCATATTTGGACTAACCTACTAATCCAGTGCACCCCAGTGCCAGTTTCTGTTTTCGGTTGTTTTTGTATTTCAGGTTTTCACGTTACGAGAACTGCCAGGAAAAATCCAGAAAAATTATATAAAAAATCAGCGTTCCAGAACCTACCTTGCGCCCGAAGGACAGCCGGGGGGGGCACCAGGGCTCCAGGCGCCCTGGCGGCGCCCCCCCCCTGGGCCGCGCCGGGGGGGCGCCTGGGCCCCCCCGAGCCCCGTCTGGTGCCCCCCTTCGGCATATATTTAGAGCGTCCTTCGAAACCCTCGGGACGGGAACTCTTTTTCGCGATCTCATCTATGTTCCGCCGCCGCCGCCGCTTCCAAGATCGGGAGCACCAGGAGAACTCTTCCCGGCACCCTGCCGAAGGGGAGGATCACCATCGGGAGCTTCTCCACCACCATGGACGCCTCCCGGATGAGTTGTGAGTAGTCTCCCTTGGACCATGAGTCCATGACCAGTAGCTATGTGATGTTCTCCTCCCGTTCTTGTGCTTCACTAATTAGTCCTCGTGAGCTGCCCTACATGATCGAGGCACATATGTAATCCTTATGATGTTGCTATGATGAGTTTCCTAGGATCCGATGGATTATGAGATTATGTTCAGATTGTGATTGAGTAATATATTTGATCTACCTCTTTTATATTTATGTTCATAAGTAATTCTTGCATGTTCTCCGTTGTTATTTATTGCTTTGGCCAAGTAATACGTAGTGACTCCAAGAGGGAACGTTATGCTCGATTGTGGGTTCATGCCCCTCGATGACTAGCTTGAGTGACAGAAACATGAGTCTAGGGGATGTGCTGTTGCCACAAGGGGGAAAACAACGGTGCTTGTGCCCGCGGGTGCAAGGATTGTTTACTTTACGCAAAGTTCTTTTAATGCAGTTGTCTGTTGCATTGAGTTTACACTATGGGTGGGGCTCGCAACTTAATACCAGCGAGATGTTCTGGATAGATATCTCAAGGTGGATTATTAGTAGTAGATATTGATGGATTTCGGTCTACTTACTTTGGCGTACTGCCCATGCTTTGAACCTCAACCTTTCTTGCAATGTAGTCAGCATTGGTTTGCGTTCGTGGTCCTGTCAATTGCCCAGCTGTAATTCGTTTACCTCACATAGCTGTTTTATCGTCTTTTGGGAGAGAGACATCACTAGTGAACATCATGAGACTCCGGTCCATATTACCATCATTAATCACATCCGCTATTTACTTTTCGCCTTTACTTACTATTGCAAACATTATCTATCACTACTATCATTTGCGTTTAATCCTTTGTGAACTACAAGGCCGGAGGGATTGACAACCTCTCCGTACTCGTTGGGAGCAAAGTTATTTGTATCTGTGTGCAGGTCCACGTTGATTGCTAATCCGGCGCCGTTAGCAGTTGACACCTACTTGTTGAACCTAGGAGTCTCTGGGGATTCGATCCTTGGCATCTTTGCTAAGGGAAAAACTTCCACAACACTGCATCTTACACCTTCCACTTGGGGTAACTAACGAGGGGTTAGAGGCCCATCAAGGAGTTTTTCTGGCGCCGTTGCCGGGGACTCCACTCTTCAGGATAGGGGAGTTGCACGCTATCTTTTACCTTTGCTTTTTAGTCTTGTTAGTTTACCTTTCAGTTTTCTTCATGTATTTCACTAGTTATGCTTATGGACAACCTTGCTATTGGATCGTTGCTTGCGGGAAGACGCCCCGCACCTGTGGTGGTTGCTCCTCCCCCTACTGAAATTGTGCCCTATGAAATACCAACTGGTATTATCAATTATATCTTGGCTAATCGTTATGCAGGAGACAGACATCCCGGTGAACACTTGCTATATCTGTCACAACTATGTTCATTATTTAAGCTTGCAGGTGTATCAAGGGAGTTTGTCATGAGGAAATTGTTCGTCGTATCACTTATAGATAAAGCTTCAGATTGGTATAAGCTTCTCGATAACTCGCACTTGCTTGATTGGCAAGAGCTTATGTCTCTCTTTTATAAAAAGTTTTATCCTCTTCATGATGCTTATGTGGAGAGTAAGAGTACCTTTTGGCGTGTGGATCATGGTAACAATGCTTTATGTGATGCTTATATTGTTGAGTTCATCCATGATGCCACTGAAATTTATAATGAGAGAGGGAGACGTGGTTCTAAATATCTTAATAATATCAAGTTCCCTCTCTTTATATTGAAGGTTTTGAAGCTGCCCTTGTTTTGTCTTCCTATGCTTATTGCTTTATGCTTCAATAATTTATTTCCTTACAAGATTCCAATGCATAGGAATAGGGGTAGACTTAAATATGATTTATATGTGCTTCTTGATGCTCTCTTTTGTTCTTCAACTCTTATTCCTACGAGAGCATCATTTTTTGCATTATGCCTAGCTTAAATGCATAAAAGAAAGCACTTTTGGGAGGCAGCCCACATGAATAAATTTTTATATTTTGCTTTTGGTGTGTCTTGATGTTGTTTACTACTGTATCATCATCATTGTATCTTTGCTTTTCATATTTGTGCCAAGTATAGCCTCTGATTGCTAGAAAGTTCAAAAGTTGTGAGGTGCTGTCCAGGAAACAGATTCTGTCCTTGGATAGAAAAATTCTTATAAAATCACCAGATCATCTTTTTGGCCTGAATTTTTTCGAAAGCGTTCTCTATATAATTGCCTTTCGTGCATCTGTTCTGAGTTTTTTTATTTGAGTTGCAGAAGTGCCCCGAACAAATCAATTACTACCTGCTGTTCTGTTTTTCACAGATTCTGTCCTGTTTTGCCTTTCCTTCATTTTGCAAACCAATAGCTTGCTTTTTCTTTGCAAAAACCTTTTGGCAATCTTGAGAAACAGTAGAACTTCAAGAATATCTTTATTTCCAGCAAGGTATAATTATTTTATTAAGGGTACTAACCTCGCTAATCAGATTATAATGAGTTATGTATGAAGGGAGTTTTCAAGTGTGCGAGGGAAGATGATAAAAAGATTCAGGAGTGTCAAGCGCTCAAGCTTGGGGATGCCCCCATGCACCCCCAAGAAATATTCAAGGAGACTCAAGCGTCTAAGCTTGGGGATGCCCCCGTGCATCCCCTTCTCCATCAACATTATCAGTTCGTCTTTCGTTCCGCTATATTTTTATCACTTCATGTGTTAAGTGCTATGCTTGGAGCGTCTTGCTTTTAGTTTTCTTTTTAGTTTTTCATAACGAGTCGGAACTCAGCGTTCTTTATGTGGGAGAGAAACACGCTCCACTTCTACCTAGAACATAACATATAATTTTCATGTCTATCTTTGCTGTGTGTGTTCTTTGTCTTTTAATAGCTACTATCATGCTCAGCTCTTAGTATTCATGCTTATCTTTTCAAAGAGCTTTTGTTTAGTTGGTTGCTTGAACTCTCTTTAATTATCATGCTTACCTTATTAAGAGAGTTTGCTTCCGTTGCATTGGTTAATATGTCTATGATAAAGATGCTACGTGCATAATGGCGCTTAGTAGTTCAGGTTTTCTTATGGTTAGTCTCAAATAGCTGGGGGATTCCCAATGTGTTATTGGAGTACCAACTTGATTTGTTTGCCGATGATGTGGTATGGTTTAGTAATATCTTCCTTCGAGAATTTATTTTGATTGACTTGGCGTATGCTCAGGCATATTTAAGACTGTAAAGAAAGTCTGTCAAGCCTTGATGATCTTTTATTTCTGAGTAGCGATATAACTTCCATGCCTGATTCAATATTGCTTTGTCGCTCTGCATGATTATGACCGCCATTGCTCTCTTAGTTGGTCGCTCCCAGTCTTTTGCTAACCTCCACCTGTACTAAGCAGACTAACGTTGCAATACATAGCTCATGGGAAAGTAGCTTAAAAACTATTGTGGTAAAGAATATGTTGCCTTTGTATCTTATTTCTTATAAGTTGCTTGCTGAGCGGTAACCATGTTTCTGGGGACGCCATCAACTGTCACACTTTTGTTGAATATCATGTGAGTTGATATGCATGTTCGTCTTGTCTGAAGTAAGGGTGATTTGCCATGGGTTGAATGAGTATGCATATTGTTAGAGAAGAACATTGGGCCGCCAACCAAAGCCATGTATCATGGTGGAAGTTTTAGCTTGGACATTAATCCTCAATCTCTTATGAGAATATGCTTATGCATTAAAGAGGAGTCCATCATCTATTTTCTATGTTGTCCCGGTATGGATGTCCTCAAGTTGAGTGTTGGAAATATGCCCTAGAGGCAATAATAAAAGAGTTATTATTATATTTCCTTGTTCATGATAATCGTTTATTATCCATGCTATAACTGTATTGATTGGAAACTCAGATACACGTGTGGATGAATAGACAGATTTTGTGTCCCTAGTGAGCCTCTACAGGACTAGCTCGTTGATCAAAGATGACCGCGGTTTCCAGGTCATAGACATGAGTTGTCATTTGATAACGGGATCACATCATTAGGAGAATGATGTGATGGACGAGACCCAAACGTTAACATAGCTTTTGATCGTGTCAGTTATCGCTATAGTTTTCTGCATGTCAAGTATAAGTTCCTATGACCATGAGATCATGTAACTCACTGACACCGTAGGAGTGCTTTGTGTGTGCCAAACGTCGCAACGTAACTGGGTGACTATAAAGGTACTCTACAGGTATCTCCGAGGGTATCTGTTGAGTTGACATGGATCGAGACTGGGATTTGTCACTCCGTATGACGGAGAGGTATCTCCGGGCCCACTCGGTAATACGTCATCTCAATGAGCTCAAAGTGACTAAGTAGTTGGTCACGGGATTATGTATTACGGTAACGAGTAAAGAGACTTGCCGGTTACGAGATTGAACTAGGTATAGAGATACCGACGATCGAATCTCGGGCAAGTAACATACCGACGAGACAAAGGGAACTGTATACGGGATTGCCTGAATCCTTGACATCGTGGTTCATCCGATGAGATCATCGAGAAACATGTAGGAACCAATATGGGTATCCAGATCCCGCTATTGGTTATTGACCTGGGAGTGTCTCGGTCATGTCTACATGGTTTCCGAACCCGCAGGGTCTACACACTTAACGTTCGGTGACGCTAGGGTTGTTAGTGAGAAATGTGTATGGTTACCGAAGGTTGTTCGGAGTCCCGGATGAGATCCCGGACATGACGAGGGTCTCCGGAATGGTCCGGAGACGAAGATTGATATATAGGATGAAAGGTTTCGGAGTACCGGAAGTGTTCCGGGGAGCATCGGGAAATCGGCGGAGTACCGGAAGGGGTTTCGGGGGTCCGGAAGTGGTTCTGGGCCTAGTGGGCCACAAGGGGGAACACCACAGCCCTCAGGGGGCTGTGCGCCCCCCCTGGGCCCTCTCCTCATGCGGCTAAGGGGGTGGGACCCCCTAGGGCTGGCCGCACCCCTTGGCCTTGGGGGGCAAGGCACCTAGGGGGGGAAACCCTAGGGCCTGGCCGCCCCTCCTGCCCTGGCCGCCGCCCCCTCCCCTTGCCCTGGCCGCCGGCCCCTAGGGGGAAACCCTAGGGCGCCCTCACCTCTCCACCCCCCCTATATATAGTGGGGCAAAGGGAGGGCAGCCAACACAGTTTGTGCCTCGGTGCTGCCCTCCCTCTCCCGTTACATCTTCTTCTCCCGCGGTGCTTAGGCGAAGCCCTGCTGGAGTTCTTCTCCACCATCACCACCACGCCGTCGTGCTGCCGGTTCTCCATCAACCTCTCCTCCACCCCTTGCTGGATCAAGAAGGAGGAGACGTCCCCGAGCCGTACGTGTGAAGAACGCGGAGGCACCGTTGCTTCGGTGCTAGGTCTTCGGCGATCTGAATCGCGACGAGTACGACTCCATCATCCGCGTTCATAACGCTTCCGCTTAGCGATCTACAAGGGTACGTAGATCACACTCTCCCCTCGTAGTTGCATCTACTAGTTTGATCTTGGTGAACGGTAGGAAAATTTTTGTTTCCCATGCAACGTTCCCCAACAGTGGCATCATGAGCTAGGATCTTGCGTAGATGCTTTCTCGAGTAGAACACAAAAGGGTTTGTGGCGTTGATGTTTAAATTGCTGCCCTCCTTAGTCTTTCTTGATTCAGCGGTATTATAGGATGAAGCGGCCCGGACCAACTTTACATGTCCACGTACATGAGACCGGTTCCATCGACAGACATGTGACTTTTGTTGCATAAGATGGCTGGCGGGTGTCTGTCTCTCCTATCTTAGTTGAATCGGAATAGAACAAGGCGGTCCTTGTAGAAGGTTAAATAGCAACTTGAATATCACCGTTGTGGTTTTGCGTAGGTAAGAAGCTTTCTTGCTAGATACCCATAGCAGCCACGTAAAACATGCAACAACAAATTAGAGGACGTCTAACTTGTTTTTGCAGGGTATGTATGTGATATGATATGGCCAATGACATGATGAAATATATTTTGATGTATGAGATGATCATGTTGTAATAGTTAACATCGACTTGCATGTCGATGCATACGGCAACCGGCAGGAGCCATAGGGTTGTCTTTAATTTTTGTATGACCTGCGTGTCAATCATTAAGCGCTTTGTAATGCTTTACTTTATCGCTAAACGGTAGCAATAGTAGTAAGAGCATGGTGGGCGCACGACAACCCCGATGGCAACACGATGATGGAGATCATGATGATGGAGATCATGGTGTGGCGCCGGTGACGATGGAGATCATGCCGGTGCTTTGGAGATGGAGATCAAAAGCACGAGTTGATGGCCATATCATGTCACTTATGATTTGCATGTGATGTTAATCCTTTTATGCATCTTATTTTGCTTAGGGCGACGGTAGCATTATAAGGTGATCCTTCACTAAAATTTCAAGATAAAATTGTGTTCCCCCCGAGTGTGCGCCGTTGCGAAGGTTCGTCGTTTCGAAGCACCACGTGATGATCGGGTGTGATAGACTCTACGTTCGCATACAACGGGTGCAAGCCAGTTTTGCACGTGCAGAACACTCGGGTTAGACTTGACGAGCCTAGCATGTACAGACATGGCCTCGGAACACGGAGGACCGAAAGGTCGAGCATGAGTCATATAGTAGATATGATCAACATGTTGATGTTCACCATTGACACCACCTCATCTCACGTGATGATCGGACTTGGGTTGGTGAATTTGGATCATGTCACGCTCGAATGACCGGAGGGATGTCAATTTGAGTGGGAGTTATAAATAATTTGATTAGGTAGTAACTCACTTATCATGAACAATAGTCTAAAATGTCTTTACAAATTTTTGGTTGTAGATGGCTCGCGTAGTAGCTCCCCTGAATTTTAATGCGTTCCTAGAGAAAGCTAAACTGAAAGATGACGGGAGCAACTTTGTGGACTGGCTCCGCAATCTGAGGATCATCCTCACAGCTGCCCAAAAGGTTTATGTCCTAAATGCACCGCTAGGTGACCCCCCCGCTCCTACAGCCCCTGCAGACGTTTTGAACGTCTGGCAGACACGTTCGGATGACTATTCGATAGTGCAATGTGCCATGTTGTACGGCTTGGAAGGAGGACTTCAAAGGCGTTTTGAACGTCATGGTGCATATGAGATGTACCAGGAGTTGAAGTTCATCTTTGAGAAGAATGCTAAGATCGAGAGGTATGAGACCACCGATAAATTCTTTGCTTGCAAGATGGAGGAGAATTCGTCTGTCAGTGAGCACTTACTGAAGATGTCTGGGTACTATACCCGCATAGCTGATCTGGGACTTGTGTTCCCGGATGAGGCTATCATTGACAGAATTCTCCAGTCACTCCCTCCAAGCTACAAAAGCTTCGTGCAGCAGTATAACATGCAAGGGATGAACAAGACCATCGCCGAGCTGTTTTCGATGCTGAAAGTCGCTGAGGCAGACATCCAGAAGGAGTATCAAGTGTTGATGGTCAATAAAACCACCAGTTTCAAGAAGAATGGCAAGGGCAAGAAGGGTAACTCTAAGAAGGGTGGCAAAGCAGTTGCTAATCCAGTGAAGAAACCCAAGGCTGGGCCCAAGCCAGAGACTGAGTGTTTCTATTGCAAGGGGAACGGCCACTGGAAGCGGAACTGCCCCAAGTATCTGGCGGACAAGAAGGGGGCCAACAACAACAAAGGTATATGTGATATACATGTTATTGATGTGTACCTTACCAACTCTCGTTGTAGTGCCTGGGTATTTGATACCGGTTCGGTTGCTCACATTTGCAACTCTAAACAGGAACTGCGGAATAAACGGAGGCTGGCGAAGGACGAAGTGACGATGCGCGTGGGAAATGGTTCCAAGGTTGATGTGATCGCCGTCGGCACGCTCGCTCTTCGATTACCATCGGGATTAGTTATGAACCTGAACAA
Source organism: Secale cereale (assembly GCA_902687465.1). Taxonomy (NCBI): domain Eukaryota; kingdom Viridiplantae; phylum Streptophyta; class Magnoliopsida; order Poales; family Poaceae; genus Secale; species Secale cereale. The sequence continues at coordinate 743,844,370 of LR738715.1, read as the reverse complement.
TTGTTATTTAGTGCCTGCGTTAAGCATGAACATTATATCTGGATCTTGTTTATTGCGAGACGGTTACTCATTTAAGTCAGAGAATAATGGTTGTTCTATTTATATGAGTAATATCTTTTATGGTCATGCACCCGAAGTTAGGGGTTTATTCTTATTGAATCTCGATAGTGATGATACACATGTTCATAACATTGATGCCAAAAGATGTAGAGTAGATAATGATAATACCACTTTCTTGTGGCACTGCCGTCTCGGTCATATCGGCGTGAAACGCATGAGGAAGCTCCATGCTGATGGACTTTTGGAGTCTCTTGATTTTGAATCACTTGACACGTGCGAGCCGTGCCTCATGGGCAAGATGACAAGGACCCCGTTTTCAGGGACAATGGAACGGGCAAGTGACTTATTGGAAATCATACATACTGATGTGTGTGGTCCGATGAGTGTAACGGCACGCGGTGGATATCGTTATTTTCTCACCTTCACTGACGACTTAAGTAGATATGGGTATATTTACTTGATGAAGCATAAGTCTGAAACTTTTGAAAAGTTCAAGCAATTTCAGAGTGAAGTTGAAAATCATCGTAACAAGAAGATCAAGTTCCTACGATCTGATCGAGGGGGAGAATATCTGAGTTATGAGTTTGGTGATCACTTAAGAAAATGTGGAATTGTTTCACAGTTGACACCACCTAGAACACCACAGCGTAATGGTGTGTCCGAACGTCGTAATCGAACCCTATTAGATATGGTACGTTCTATGATGTCTCTTGCCGACTTGCCACTATCGTTTTGGGGATATGCGTTAGAGACAGCTGCATTCACTTTAAATAGGGCTCCATCTAAGTCCGTTGAGACAACACCGTATGAACTATGGTTTAGTAAGAAACCGAAGTTGTCTTTTCTCAAGGTTTGGGGTTGCGATGCTTATGTCAAAAGGCTTCAGCCAGAAAAGCTCGAACCCAAAGCGGACAAATGTGTCTTCATAGGATACCCAAAAGAAACAGTTGGGTACACCTTCTATCTCAGATCCGAAGGCAAAGTGTTTGTCGCTAAGAACGGGTCCTTTCTCGAGAAAGAGTTTCTCTCGAAAGAATTGAGTGGGAGGAAGGTAGAACTTGATGAGGTTATTGAACCTCTGCTTCAACCAGAAAGTAGCGCAGCACAGAAAGATGTTTTTGTGGAGCCTACAGAGGTTGAAGAAGAAGCCAATGATGATGATCAAGAAACTTCTGATCCAGTTACTACCGAACCTCGTAGGTCGACAAGGGTACGCACTGCACCTGAGTGGTATGGTAACCCTGTCTTGGAGGTCATGTTGTTAGACAACGGTGAACCTACGAGCTATGGAGAAGCGATGATGGGCCCAGATTCCGACAAATGGTTAGAGGCCATGAAATCCGAGATGGGATCCATGTATGAAAACAAAGTATGGACTTTGGAAGTATTACCTGAAGGGCGGAAGGCCATTCAGAATAAATGGATTTTTAAGAGGAAGACGGACGCTGACGGTAATGTCACCGTGTATAAAGCTCGACTTGTGGCAAAGGGTTTTTCACAAGTTCAAGGGATTGACTACGATGAGACTTTCTCACCCGTAGCGATGCTTAAATCCGTCCGAATCATGTTAGCAATAGCTGCATATTTCGATTATGAAATTTGGCAGATGGATGTCAAAACAGCGTTTCTTAACGGTTTTCTTAAGGAAGAGTTGTATATGATGCAACCGGAGGGTTTTGTCGATCCAGAGAATGCTGACAAAGTATGCAAGCTCCAGCGTTCCATTTATGGGCTGGTGCAAGCATCTCGGAGTTGGAATCTTCGCTTTGATGAGGTGATCAAAGCGTTTGGGTTTATACAAGTTTACAATGAAGCTTGTATTTACAAGAAAGTGAGTGGGAGCTCTATAGCGTTTCTAATATTATATGTGGATGACATATTGCTGATTGGAAACAATATAGAATTTTTGGATAGCGTGAAGGGGTATTTGAACAAGAGTTTTTCGATGAAAGATCTCGGTGAAGCTGCTTTCATATTGGGCATCAAAATCTATAGAGATAGATCAAGACGCTTGATAGGACTTTCACAAAGCACATACCTTGATAAAGTTTTGAAGAAGTTCAAAATGGATCAATCCAAGAAGGGGTTCTTGCCGGTATTGCAAGGTACGAAGTTGAGTAAGACTCAATGCCCAGTGACTGCGGATGACAGAGAAAAGATGAGTGTCGTCCCCTATGCTTCAGCCATAGGCTCTATCATGTATGCAATGCTGTGCACAAGACCAGATGTCAGCCTTGCCATAAGTATGGCCGGAAGGTTTCAAAGTAATCCTGGCATGGATCACTGGACAGCGGTCAAGAATATCCTAAAGTACCTGAAAAGGACTAAGGATATGTTTCTCGTTTATGGAGGTGATCAAGAGCTCGTCGTAAAGGGTTACGTCGATGCAAGCTTTGACACTGATCCGGATGACTCTAAGTCTCAAACCGGATATGTATATATTCTCAACGGGGGAGCGGTAAGCTGGTGCAGTTCCAAGCAGAGCGTGGTAGCTGATTCTACATGTGAAGCGGAGTATATAGCTGCCTCGGAGGCGGCGAAGGAATGTGTCTGGATGAAGGAGTTCATGACAGATCTTGGAGTTGTGCCTAGTGCACTGAACCCAATGACTCTGTTCTGTGACAACACTGGTGCCATTGCTCTAGCCAAGGAACCAAGGTTTCACAAGAGGACCAGACACATAAAGCGACGCTTCAATTCCATCCGCGATTCGGTCAAGGAGGAGGACATAAACATTTGCAAAGTACACACGGATTTTAATGTTGCAGATCCGTTGACTAAGCCTCTTCCACGGGCTAAGCACGATCAACACCAAGACTCTATGGGTGTTAGATTCATTACCTTGTAATGCTAGATTATTGACTCTAGTGCAAGTGGGAGACTGTTGGAAATATGCCCTAGAGGCAATAATAAAAGAGTTATTATTATATTTCCTTGTTCATGATAATCATTTATTATCCATGCTATAACTGTATTGATTGGAAACTCAGATACACGTGTGGATGAATAGACAGATTTTGTGTCCCTAGTGAGCCTCTACAGGACTAGCTCGTTGATCAAAGATGACCGCGGTTTCCAGGTCATAGACATGAGTTGTCATTTGATAACGGGATCACATCATTAGGAGAATGATGTGATGGACGAGACCCAAACGTTAACATAGCTTTTGATCGTGTCAGTTATCGCTATAGTTTTTCTGCATGTCAAGTATAAGTTCCTATGACCATGAGATCATGTAACTCACTGACACCGTAGGAGTGCTTTGTGTGTACCAAACGTCACAACGTAACTGGGTGACTATAAAGGTGCTCTACAGGTATCTCCGAGGGTGTCTGTTGAGTTGACATGGATCAAGACTGGGATTTGTCACTCCGTGTGACGGAGAGGTATCTCCGGGCCCACTCGGTAATACGTCATCTCGATGAGCTCAAAAGTGACTAAGTAGTTGGTCACGGGATTATGTATTACGGTAACGAGTAAAGAGACTTGCCGGTAACGAGATTGAACTAGGTATAGAGATACCGACGATCGAATCTCGGGCAAGTAACATACCGACGAGACAAAGGGAAATGTATACGGGATTGCCTGAATCCTTGACATCGTGGTTCATCCGATGAGATCATCGAGAAACATGTAGGAACCAATATGGGTATCCAGATCCCGCTATTGGTTATTGACCTGGGAGTGTCTCGGTCATGTCTACATGGTTTCCGAACCCGCAGGGTCTACACACTTAACGTTCGGTGACGCTAGGGTTGTTAGTGAGAAATGTGTATGGTTACCGAAGGTTGTTCGGAGTCCCGGATGAGATCCCGGACATGACGAGGGTCTCCGGAATGGTCCGGAGACGAAGATTGATATATAGGATGAAAGGTTTCGGAGTACCGGAAGTGTTCCGGGGAGCATCGGGAAATCGGCGGAGTACCGGAAGGGGTTTCGGGGGTCCGGAAGTGGTTCTGGGCCTAGTGGGCCACAAGGGGGAACACCACAGCCCTCAGGGGGCTGTGCGCCCCCCCTGGGCCCTCTCCTCATGCGGCTAAGGGGGTGGGACCCCCTAGGGCTGGCCGCACCCCTTGGCCTTGGGGGGCAAGGCACCTAGGGGGGAAACCCTAGGGCCTGGCCGCCCCTCCTGCCCTGGCCGCCGCCCCCTCCCCTTGCCCTGGCCGCCGGCCCCTAGGGGGAAACCCTAGGGCGCCCTCACCTCTCCACCCCCCCTATATATAGTGGGGCAAAGGGAGGGCAGCCAACACAGTTTGTGCCTCGGTGCTGCCCTCCCTCTCCCGTTACATCTTCTTCTCCCGCGGTGCTTAGGCGAAGCCCTGCTGGAGTTCTTCTCCACCATCACCACCACGCCGTCGTGCTGCCGGTTCTCCATCAACCTCTCCTCCACCCCTTGCTGGATCAAGAAGGAGGAGACGTCCCCGAGCCGTACGTGTGAAGAACGCGGAGGCACCGTTGCTTCGGTGCTAGGTCTTCGGCGATCTGAATCGCGACGAGTACGACTCCATCATCCGCGTTCATAACGCTTCCGCTTAGCGATCTACAAGGGTACGTAGATCACACTCTCCCCTCGTAGTTGCATCTACTAGATTGATCTTGGTGAACGGTAGGAAAAATTTTTGTTTCCCATGCAACGTTCCCCAACATTGAGATCTATCAAAAACGAGAAATGAAATGCGATTTATCTCCTTGGACCTTTGTACAGGTGGCATAGAGGTACCCCTTTGCGACACTTGGTTGAAACATATGTAATGCAATGATAACCCATGAAAATCCGAGCTAATTAGGACAAGGTGCGAGCACTATTGGTATTCGATGCATGAGGCTTGCAACTTATAGGATGTCTTATGCATGACACATATGAAGTACTACTACCGTTGACAAAATTGCTTCTATGTTTTCAAAATAAAAAGCTCTAGCACATAACCATTCTTTTACTTTTATGTTGAGTCTCCACCGTCTTTCTTCAAGCACCAACTACTGAGAGCATGATTGTCATTCTAAGTGTAATGTGCATTGTTCCAAAGTAGCATTGTCTTTTGCATGATTGTGATATCGTTTATTTTGAAATCATTGTATCTAGTCATCACTTAAACCTTGAAGGTGCCCCTGCATTTATGTTTTGCTTCACTAAAGGGGGCAAGCTAGATATCACTTTATCATATTTGCACATCATGTTCATTGCAAATCTATTTGATGTTTCAGTTTCATATTGTAAAACTTTCAGTCATTTGTGATTTTCTCATGAGGCAACTTAATTACTATAGATTCATTGTCTCAGTAAGCTTTTGTCATATGACTATGAATAAGTCCTATATGGTTAATAGCATGTCACCACAGAAATTATTCTTGTTATCATTTACCTACTCGAGGACGAGCAGGAATTAAGCTTGGGGATGTTGATACGTCCAAAACGTATCTATAATTTCTGCTTGCTCCATGCCACTTTTGGGTGATATTGCTATGATATTCATACACTTCCATACACTTTTGATCATATTTGGACTAACCTACTAATCCAGTGCACCCCAGTGCCAGTTTCTGTTTTCAGCTGTTTTTGTATTTCAGGTTTTCACGTTACGAGAACTGCCAGGAAAAATCCAGAAAAATTATATAAAAAATCAGCGTTCCAGAACCTACCTTGCGCCCGAAGGACAGCCAGGGGGGCCACCAGGGCTCCAGGCGCCCTGGCGGCGCCCCCCCCCCCCCCCTGGGCCGCGCCGGGGGGGCGCCTGGGCCCCCCGAGCCCCGTCTGGTGCCCCCTTCGGCATATATTTAGAGTGTCCTTCGAAACCCTCGGGACGGGAACTCTTTTTCGCGATCTCATCTCTGTTCCGCCGCCGCCGCCGCTTCCAAGATCGGGAGCACCAGGAGAACTCTTCCCGGCACCCTGCCGGAGGGGAGGATCACCATCGGGAGCTTCTCCACCACCATGGATGCCTCCCGGATGAGTTGTGAGTAGTCTCCCTTGGACCATGAGTCCATGACCAGTAGCTATGTGATGTTCTCCTCCCGTTCTTGTGCTTCACTAATTAGTCCTCGTGAGCTGCCCTACATGATCGAGGCACATATGTAATCCTTATGCTGTTGCTATGATGAGTTTGCTGGGATCCGATGGATTATGAGATTATGTTCAGATTGTGATTGAGTAATATATTTGATCTACCTCTTTTATATTTATGTTCATAAGTAATTCTTGCATGTTCTCCGTTGTTATTTATTGCTTTGGCCAAGTAATACGTAGTGACTCCAAGAGGGAACGTTATGCTCGATTGTGGGTTCATGCCCCTCGATGACTAGCTTGAGTGACAGAAACATGAGTCTAGGGGATGTGCTGTTGCCACAAGGGGGAAAACAACGGTGCTTGTGCCCGCGGGTGCAAGGATTGTTTACTTTACGCAAAGTTCTTTTAATGAAGTTGTCTGTTGCATTGAGTTTACACTATGGGTGGGGCTCGCAACTTAATACCAGCGAGATGTTCTGGATAGATATCTCAAGGTGGATGATTAGTAGTAGATATCGATGGATTTCGGTCTACTTACTTTGGCGTACCGCCCATGCTTTGAACCTCAACCTTTCTTGCAATGTAGTCAGCATTGGTTTGCGTTCGTGGTCCTGTCAATTTCCCAGCTGTAATTCGTTTACCTCACATAGCTGTTTTATCGTCTTTTGGGAGAGAGACATCACTAGTGAACATCATGAGACTCCGGTCCATATTACCATCATTGATCACATCCGCTATTTACTTTTCGCCTTTACTTACTATTGCAAACATTATCTATCACTACTATCATTTGTGTTTAATCCTTTGTGAACTACAAGGCCGGAGGGATTGACAACCTCTCTATACTCGTTGGGAGCAAAGTTATTTGTATCTGTGTGCAGGTCCATGTTGATTGCTAATCCGGCGCCGTTAGCAGTTGACACCTACTTGTTGAACCTAGGAGTCTCTGGGGATTCGATCCTTGGCATCTTTGCTAAGGGAAAAACTTCCACAACACTGCATCTTACACCTTCCACTTGGGGTAACCAACGAGGGGTTAGAGGCCCATCAATCGCGGAGGCAAATATTTGAGTTACGGGTTTGGTCTTCATTTCAAACAATGTGGAATAGTTTCACAGCTCACATCACCTGGAACACCACAGCATAATTGTCGTGGTTTTGTCATGGCAGATGTCCTAGCGAAAGGACTTAGTCATGAGGCCATCGCTACGGGTTAGCTTAAAGGGGTTAAAGTGGACAAGGACACAGGGATTTTATACTAGTTTGGCCTCTTCGATGAAGGTAAAAGCCTACGTCTAGTTTGGTGTAATATTGCGAGGGTTTCGATGACCAGGGAGCGAATCCGCTTGCCTATGTCTCGAACTGTTGTTCTCTGCCCTTGAACCGTCACCGGGTCGTCCCTTTATATACGAGGTGACGCCCGGTCCGGTTTACAGAATCCCGAGGCCGGCTCATAAACGTGTCCGGCTCGGTCTCTATCCTTCCTATCTTACATCACAAGTTACACACAGTATGGCGGTTTACAAATCATGGGCCCTAATACTTGGGCTCTAAACCTCTTGGGCTTAGGCATCTTGCTCCATGCTCTACTGGGCTTTAATAAAATTAATCTCACCAGACATTAACCGGCCCCTCCTGGGCGGTTTATACCTGGTAGTAACATCCCTCACATTAGGCCCCAGATTGATTTGAACATGTTCATGTCAATCTTCAAAGTCTTCTATAGATTTCCCCTTCCGCAGCTTCAAGTACTTCATAAACCGGCGTGACGTCATCTTCTCCGATCGCATTAAACCGTCATGACGTCAGTTGCCCACTTACACTTGTACATGTTTTTTATCTTTCATTCATTAAAAGCTCCAGAGATCGAGGCAATAGTATCTTGCCATATCCGCCTTTTTTGGCTCCTTGATTCCCATGCATGATGTTTCATTTTGTGGCTTATAAATCGGCCAGGGGGTATCTCCTTCCCCCCCCCCCCTTGCCCCCTTGCCTTCTCCTTATTCGCGTCTGTTCATACCCGAGCTCCGCCGCCGCCGTCAAGCTCCGCATCTTCATCAAGCTTGGCCGCTGCATCCACCTGACCGGACCAGAGAACTCCGGCGCGCCTCCGCATTCGCTTTCTCCGGTAAGTTTCCTTCTTATCCTGCCCCTAGATCCCATTAGGGTTTCTCCTTCATACGAGCTTGCGGGTAGGCACTGTTCTTCCTAGTTCTTCGTCATAGCCCGATAGTTTTTGTGCAGATCTGAATCTCCTATTTGATAGTTGTACGAGTAACTCCATTTCTTCACAGTGCCTTTATCTTTCCCAATATTACTAGTTTAGATTGCATCTGCTAGAACCTCCATCACATCTGTTGAATATAACCTGAATATCTCTGAATTTCCAGCATGTTGTAGATCCGTATTTTCATTACTGTCTATGCGAAAATTGTTTCTTCACAGCTTCAGAACTTTATCTTGTATAACCTTGTTTGGCGGTTTAACTTTCTCAGACACTGTAATCCGGTAGACGCCATTGTTTTTTAGTTGTTCCAGATATCTTATCTTAATCCGGTAGATACCATTAGGCCCTTGCTTAAACCGCCGTTTTTAGACAAATACCTTCATAGAGGCTGCCGGTTTAAACTTGCTTAAATTGTAAACCGGCTCTTCATTATATTTTTAGACTTTTCCTTCAAAAATGGCCAAGCAGTTTACCTCCTGCAACTGGGTCCGATCCCGGGTTACTGAGGATGGCTTAGAAAAACTGGCCGAAATTGGTGCTTTAAGCCCAAAAAATGTCCTTCACTGGAGGGTCCCCGGATCAGAATGTCCTCCAGAGCCCAAAGAGGGAGAAGTTGTCGTCTTGATCATTTAGCCCGGGGATTCAATCCTCCCGGGTCAATGTTCTTCCGTGATGTACTGGCCAATTTCCAACTCCATCCGCAAGATATTGGTCCCAACTCTGTGTCAAATATTTGCAATTTCCAAGTCTTTTGCGAAGCTTATCTTCAAGAGGAGCCGTCAGTTGAATTGTTCCGGGATTTCTTTCACTTAAACCGTCGCACAGAATTTCATGACGGTCCAAATACTGAACTCGGCGGGATGTCTATCCAGAAAAGGAAGGATGTTAGTTTTCCTCATGCCAGTCTCCACAGCCATCCAAAAGATTGGAATTGGACTTGGTTCTACTGCCTAGATACTTCCCCTGAAGAGGAGAATCCGTTGCCGGGTTATCGCTCCCACCGTCTTTCAGAGAACCACCCTTTTCCCCAGCGGCTTAGTGCCCAGGAACGAGTTCGTTACGCTCCTCAGCTCTCAAAGCTTAGGGTTTTCACTGCCAATGGTTTAACCGGGGTTGACTTTATCCGTTGTTGGATTTCTTGGAGTATTCTCCCGCTAAGCCGGCGTCCGGTTTAATGTGTGAGTATACTGGGAATCCCAAATATCCTTTGCGCCACACAGAAGCGGTGTTATCAGAAAACGAGATCAATGAATCCGTCAAGAGACTGCTGAATGAACCCATAGAAGCTTGTAGTCAAACCGGATTGGCTCCCTTCTTTGCGTTCAACAAACCACCCTCGGTAAAATTCCTTTCATATTGCTTTGTTTTAATCTGTCTACAACACTCGTCTTGAAGTGTCTTTATTTCTTCAACGGGGTAATGATCCATTCTGGAAGAGGAAGGCTCAGGATAAACCGACGAAAGCACCTCGCCAAAAGACCAAGGCTATCAAGAAAACCGTCAAGAAGAAGAACACTGCCGCATCTGGATCCAATCCGGAAGATGATGAACCAGCCTCTGAGGTACTACCTGATTCTTTTGACTTCCTTATCTTTTCTTTATCTACATTTTTATTAATAATGACTGTACCCAGGGACACGCTGAAGGCAGTAAAGCGGACGATGTTGAGGTAATTACTCTTTCTTCTGGTTCAGAACCGCTGCCATCACAAAAAAATCGTGAGACAAGCCGGAAAGTACAGTTTTCTCATCCTTTCGCTTATTTGGATCCAAACTTTATTTTGAAGAAACAGCAACATGAAGCTCGCCGCACCACTCGTCATAGCGGTCACACTATTGAATCCACCGGGTTACCGCACACTCCAGCCCGGAGGCGCCGTTCCGAGGTTTTACACACTCCAGACGCTCTTTATCCCAAAGCAGGTCTTATTCGACAACCTCTTAATCCATCTGATTCAAATTATCAGGATACTCCTCATTCATCTTATGGCGAATCAACAGCCACGCAGATTCCTCCCCTCAAAACTGTTCCTGGGTAAGCTGTTTTTCACTTTATCCGGTTTAATTTTTGTCTTGACTCTTCTGATTTTCATTATCTTTATCTTTCGCAGTAAACCCAAGCCTAGCAAAAAGGCCAAACCGAATAAGCCTACGGGTGACGATGTGATTCTTGAACCGGCCAAGGATCATGAACATACTGAAGAACCTATTGATACTTTGAATGACGATCCTATTCCCACAGATCTAGAGGCCTTCGTTGATCAAGCAAACATTCCAATGGATGATGATAAAGAACCGGCTGATGTCGTCCGAGCCAGCCCTGCTCCCGCAAGCCCGGCTAAACGCACAGCCGCTTCAACTGAAGAAGTTGAAATCACTGGAATCGGCTACACCGTTCCAAGTGAACCTGTCGCTTTTTCCAAGCATACTGCTAAGGATGAGGTTCCCAGCATGGACAAAGGACAATGGAATACTGATTTTCCCAGTTATGCTCAGCTCAGCGCCCAGGAACTCCATTCCGGCTTTCTAAACCGGCTACACACCAGCCGCGATCATGAAGCTGGCTTGGTAAATATGATGAAGGAACGCTATGAGGTAACCTTTCTATTTTTTGACTTGTACTCTATTCCTACTTATTTGTTGTAGTCTGTCTTTACTCCATCGTAGCCCCCAAGTGCCGGTTTAGCCCTTTAGGGTGAACCGGGACTTTAGTAGATCGAGTAGATAGCCTGTTTTGCACATGTGTAGTCCCCAAGGGCCGGTTTACTCCTGTAGGATGAACCGGGACTTCAGCTTGTATTCTCTTGATGATGTCACATTAGCCCCCAAGTGTCAAGCGTATAACTTGTTATGTGCTTGGGACTTGACTGAAAAAAGGGTCTATTTAACTGCAAATACACATTAGCCCCCAAGTGCCAAGTGTATAACTTGTTATGTGCTTGGGACTTGTCTGAAAAAATATATAATGTACTTTCCTTTTGGCAGACTGACTTAAACCGGAAAACCTCTGAAGTGACCGAGCTCCGGGATACCTTGAAGTTCCAAGAAACTGCTGCTATCAAAGTCAAGGACGAGCTGACACTTGCTTTAGCAAGTATAGAAAAGCTGAAGAAAGACTTTGAAAAAGAGCGGTCAGACTAGGATGCTAAGAAAGCTACCCTGGAGAAGAGGGCCATTGATGCAGAGGCTGCTCTTAATCCGGTGATAGAGGAATTGTCCGGATTAAAGCAGCAGATAAATGCCATGACAACTGCCATCTTTGGTAAGTACTATTAACATAGCCCTGAACATTGCAGTCCTGTACCGTTCCGGTTTAACTCATATTTTTAATGCAGGAAGATGCATTGCTCATCTTGGCGATGATATGCGAAGGAAATTGAAGGCCGCGTATACTCTAATAGAGCAATTATATTCCGGTGCCCAGAGGATAGTCTGTGCTGCCTCGCACAACAAACCGGTTCCCACAACAATCAAAGGTACTTTGGAAAAGCTGTCCATTCTACATGCCCGCCTCGTGGAGCTTAAAAAGTCGTCTCCAAGGGCGGGTGCTATGATGGCTTTAACTCGAGCGAAAGCTTGGGTGCCTGATTTTGATCCGGCAGAGGCGATGAACGGCTACCCAAGCATGAAGGAAGATGGATCAGCCTTCTCCAACGATGACTTACGTGCGTTAACCAAGGAAATGCGGCGTTTGGCTAGCAAATTAGCTGATGAGGCTGATCTGTCTTGATATCATCTGGGATATGATGCTGAGAACGTGTGGGCCGAGCTTCCGGCTTATGAAATTGAAAACCTTATTCCGCCTGTCTGTAAGCACACTTTTGCTCCTGAAATTGATCCGTCCGACCTCGTGAATGATGAAGTTTATTTCCGAGTGCTGACCAAGATTGATTGGACAACTACTAACTTCCAGCAGCTGGAAGAGACCGTCGAAGAACCGGAGCGAGCTGATCCACAACCTTCACATCAGGCTGACACAGAGTCCTAAGCTGGTGCCGGTTTAAATTTATGTCCCAGCATTTGAGGAAAAACTGATATTCTTTTGGGCCCTCCAGCGTCTTGTTATAGGATAGCTGAAATACTTTATGTTGTCACATACTATCCTTTGTACGAGATTGCTTCAGTTGGCATCGTCTTAATTATTTCTTGCTTATAATGCCTTTGACGATTTATTTTACCTGCTTCTGCATAAAACAATGTTTAAAGTGTCCTGGCGGTTTATCGCCGGACGGGTCATAATGCCCAAACACATGGTCTAAGTTTATAACTTGAATTATGTATAAAATATAAAGTATGTATCATACATGTGATTAAGTGTATCATGATGAACCTTAATCCATAATCAATAACAAAGATAATGATCCAAGATGCAAGTATTGATGACTCCCTTGATCATTTGCCGGTTTATCATGAAACCGAACCGGATTGTGATAATCACCAGTTTAAATGTAGTCAGTACTGGTGTTTGTATAATCAACCCATACTAAGCTTCTGTAAAACGCAGGTGTAGTGGCAACTTATAGTCATCCACTCCCTGAGCCAATGGACTTGGATGAACACCAATGACTTTGAAGATAAAAAATTTATAAAAAATCAAAAGGAAATTTTTGGGCAAATAAGACCATGTAGTCGAGGCTTTTTACGAGCTGTCAGGCTCCAAATTCGAGGCTTTTTATGAGCTGCTAGGCTACTATCATTAACCATTTTACAAAGCCTGTTAAGATGGTCCTCAATCCTTAACCAAATCATCAATGTTAATGTTACCAAGTTCAGGGTCTGTAAAGATTGACTTGTGTAAACACTCGATGATCGTCAATTTAACGTTACCAAGTTCAGGGTCTGTAAAGATTGACTTGTGTGTACGTTCGACGGGTCGTACCAGGTTTACCTGGGCGGAGTTACTTACGTAATGCAGGCAGGCTAATCTGGGGTTTTAGGTGTATACAACAGGCTTCCAAGCCATGGCTTGATAGCCTACTACTAGGGTTGTCAACTAGTTGATGCTATGCATCAGGAGCACCCAGGTAGCATTTGAGCTATGCTCGTCGGGGCCTATGTTTGAGTTGTGCTAGGCATCAAAACTCTCTTTTGCCCCTCATCATCATGTGGGAATTGCCGAAGCAACCAGAGCTATGCTCTTATGATGGTCTTGACGTGGTCGCCGGTTTAAGAGGCCATAGGAACTCCCTTGCACACAGAAGCCCCCATGTGACAAACTCTTTATGAAAAAAGGCGGCTGATACCCCGCTTTTTCGAAGGCGCAGGTTTATTATATTGATCATAATATATACATTGTAAAGATATGTACATAAAACGGAGCCTATGGCTCAGGTGTAGTAAGGTCGAAGAAGAGCGATGTTCCACGGCCGTCTGGTCTCCTCCTCCGCCGTGCGTGAGTCCTTATGTTCTCGAACGTCAACGAGGTAGTATGATCCGTTGTACAGGTTCTTGCTGACCACAAAGGGTCCTTCCCAAGGTGGGGACAACTTGTGCATGTCTGTCTGGTCTTGGATGAGCCGGAGCACCAGATGTCCTTCTTGAAACGTTCTTGTTTTAACCCGGCGACTGTGGTACCGGCACAGATCTTGCTAATAAATCGCCGATCGAGCTGCTGACGTGCCCCGTTCCTCATCCAGCCGGTCTAATGCATCTTGCCGTGCTTTTTTGTTCCCAGCTTTGACGTAAGCCGCCACCCGCGGCGAATCATGACGGATATCACTAGGGAGGACCGCTTCAGCTCCATATACCATGAAGAAAGGCGTGTACCCTGTAGATCTGTTAGGTGTAGTGTTGATGCTCCATAATACAGAGGGTAATTCCTCCACCCAACAACCCAGCGTCATCTGCAAAGGGACCATAAGACGGGGCTTAATGCCTCTCAAAATCTCTTGATTGGCTCTTTCAGCTTGACCATTAGACTGAGGATGAGCTACTGATGATACATCAAGGCGGATGTGTTCTCGTTGACAGAACTCTTCCATAGCCCCCTTGGATAGATTTGTACCATTATCAGTTATAATGATGTGTGGAAAGCCAAACTGGAATATCACCTTTTTGATGAACTGAACCACTGTTGCTACATCACACTTGCTAACTGGTTCTGCCTCAACCCATTTGGTGAACTTATCCACCGCCACCAAAAGGTGGGTCTTCTTATCCAGGGATCTCTTGAAGGGTCCGACCATGTCAAGCCCCCAAGTCGCATACGGCCAAGTAATTGGAATCATCCTCAACTCATGAGCCGGTATATGACCACGCCGTGAGAATTTCTGGCAAGCATCGCATTTTCTGACCAAGTCCTCTGCGTCGGCATGAGCCGTCAACCAGTAGAACCCATGACGAAAAGCTTTAGCCACCAAAGATTTTGAACCGGCATGATGACCACATTCTCCTTCGTGGATCACTTTAAGAATATCACGGCTTTCATCCGGCGACACACACCGCTGAAACGCCCCAGAGACGCTGCGATGATGTAGTTCTCCACTGACGATAGTCATTGACTTGGAACGCCGGATTATCTGTCTAGCCAAGACTTTGTCCTCTGGTAACTCACCTCGGTTCATGTACGCCAGGTAGGGAAGCGTCCAATCCGGAATAACATGAAGCGCCGCCACCAATTGAGCCTCCGGATCAGTTATGGCCAAGTCCTCTTCTGAAAGTAACTTTACCGACGGATTATGTAATACATCCAGGAAGGTATTGGGTGGCACCGGTTTACGTTGAGAACCCAGCCGGCTTAACGCATCGGCCGCTTCTTTTTTTTTGCCGGTCTATATGATCCACCTGATAGCCCTTAAAGTGTCCAGCAACAGCGTCTACCCCTCGTCGATATGCTGCCATGAGTGGATCTTTAGAATCCCACTTACCAGACACCTGTTGAGCCACCAGGTCTGAATCTCCAAAGCATTTAACTCGGCTTAGATTCATCTCCTTAGCCATCCGCGGACCATGGAGGAGAGCTTCATACTCAGCTGCATTGTTAGTGCAAGGGAACATTAAATGGAGGACATAACAGATATTATCACCTCGTGGGGAAGTTAATACGACTCCAGCCCCTGAACCCTCCAATTGCCTGGAACCATCAAAGTGAATAGTCCAATATGTATGATCCGGCTTTTCCTCTGGTGCTTGCAACTCTGCCCAATCATTGATGAAATCTACCAATGCTTGGGATTTTATCGCAGTACGGGGCACATACTTCAATCTGTGCGGGCTAAGCTCAATGGCCCACTTTGCAACCCGACCAGTAGCCTCTATGTTCTAGATTATATCCCCCAGAGGAGCTGAACTGACCACAATGATTGGATGGCCTTGAAAGTACTGCTTTAGCTTCCGGTTTGCCATGAAGACTCCATACACCAATTTCTACCAATGCGGGTATCTCTGTTTTGATTCAATGAGCACCTCACTAATGTAGTAAACCGGCCGTTGAACCGGATATTCCTTGCATGTCTCCTTGCGCTCTACTACAATGGCAACGCTCACTGCACGGGCGTTAGCAGCCACATATAACAACAGCGGCTCATTATCAACTGTGGCAGCAAGGACCGGCGGCTCTGCCAATTGCTTCTTCAAGCCTTCAAATGCAGCATCAGCAGCATCTCTCCAGACAAAACGGTATGTCTTTTTCATCATCTGATAAAGCGGGATGGCCTTCTCTCCCAAACGGCTGATAAATCGGCTGAGCGCCGCAATGCGGCCCGCCAAGCGTTCGACATCGTTGATGCACGCCGGTTTAGCCAAGGATGTAATCGCTTTGATCTTCTCCGGATTAGCTTCAATTCCCATGTTTGATACCAAGAATCCCAGGAGCTTGCCTGCCGTAACACCAAAAACACACTTATCCAGATTAAGAATCATTTTGTAAATCCGGAGATTATCAAAGGTTTCTTTCAAGTCGGTTATTAATGTCTCCTCCTTCCTGGATTTCACCACAATGTCATCCACATAGGCATGAACATTCCGCCCAATCTGTCCATGAAGGCAGTTCTGCACACAACGCTGACAGGTCGCCTGGGCACTCTTAAGCCCAAATGGCATAGATACATAGCAGAAGGCTCCAAAGGGAGTTATAAAGGCCGTCTTCTCCTGGTCCTTAACTGCCATTTTGATCTGATGATAACCTGAATATGCATCCAAAAAACTTAGTCGCTCACAACCTGCCGTGGCATCAATGATCTGATCAATACGGGGGAGGGCAAAGGGATTAGCTGGGCAAGCTTTGTTCAGATCCGTGTAATCAACACACATTTGCCAAGTGCCATTTTTCTTAAGCACCAGCACCGGATTAGCCAACCACTCTGGATGAAACACCTCAATTATAAAGCCTGTCGCCAAGAGCCTAGCCAGTTCTTCACCAATAGCCTTGCACCTTTCTTCATTGAAGTGGCGCAGAAATTGCTTAATAGGTTTAAACTTAGGATCAATGTTGAGAGTGTGCTCAGCGAGTTCCCTCGGTACACCTGGCATGTCAGAAGGTTTCCATGCAAAAATTTCCCGATTCTCACGGACGAACTCGATGAGCGCGCTTTCCTATTTTGGATCTAGGTTAGCACTGATGGTGAACTGCTTGGATGAATCGCCAGGAACAAAGTCAACCTGTTTGGTCTCTTCAGCTGATTTGAATTTCAAGGCCGGATCATGCTCTGTGGTTGGCTTTTTCAGTGGAGACATGTCTGCCGGATCAACATTATCTTTATAAAACTTCAGCTCCTCAGTTGCATAAACCGCCTCGGCATACGCTGCATCACCTTCCTCGCACTCCAACCCAATCTTGCGACTCCCATGGACCGTAATGGTTCCCTTATGGCCCAGCATCTTGAGCTGTAGATAAACATAACACGGCCTCGCCATGAACTTAGCGTAAACCAGCCGCCCGAATAGGGCGTGATACGGGCTCTTGATCTTTACCACTTCAAAGGTCAAAGTCTCAGACCTGGAATCATGCTCATCTCCAAAAGTGACCTCCAAGTCTATCTTACCAACTAGATATGCCGATTTACCAGGCACCACACCATGAAAAACTGTGTTGGATTGCCCAAGCTTCTTATCTGTCAGCCCCATGCGCCGGAAAGTCTCATAGTATAGAATGTTGATGCTGCTGCCTCCGTCCATAAGCACCTTGGTAAACTTGTAGCCACCCACCTGAGGTGCCACAACTAAAGCCAGCTGACCCGGATTGTCAACCTGGGGCGGATGATCCTCTCAGCTCCACACAATGGGCTGTTCTGACCAACGCAGGTAGCGTGGCACTGTCGATTCAACAGAATGTACTGCCCTCTTGTAAACTTTCTGGTCACGTTTACATAAGCTCGTGGTGAAGACATGATACTGCCCACTGCTCAACTGCTTCAGATTATTCTGATATCTGGACTGCTGCTGCTGTTGGCGCTGTTGACTTCCCTGATTGTTATAATCGCCCTGGCCGTGCCGTTGGCTATGCTGATTGTGCTCGTTGTGGTTGCTGTTATTACCTAGGAACCCTGAACCGGATCCACCGCCTTGATAACCCGGCCCGTGAAAACCGGGGCCTGATCCGCCGGATGGTCCATGATCGTACAGAGACCGGTTCATGATTTCCTGCATAATGAAACAGTCCTTCTAGAGGTGTGTAGCTAGCTTTTCTGTTGTACCATGCCTTGGGCAAGGTATGTTCATCTGGCGTTCCAAATTAATAGGCAGCCTCCCATTTCGTGGGGGCGGTCTACCCTTGCGGCGCTGGCCGTTCTCCTGAGCATTGGTGTTGGCCACAAAATCTGAGTTACTATCCGCTTTACGCTTACCGTTGTATCCTTGATTCGCCGGATTGGGCTGTGGCGCTTTACCATTCTTCTTCGCCTTCCTTGACTTATCCTCATCAGAATCTGGGTATTTGGCACTATCTGAATCCGCATACTTCACCAAGGTACCCATGAGCGTCCCCATGTCATTACAATTACGTTTAAGCCGTCCCAACTTCAACTTCAAAGGTTCAAACTGGCAATTGCCTTCCAAGGTTACAACTGCTGTGCTGGGGTTGATGCTGTTGGAGGAATGTAGGATCTCCGACACTCGACACACCCAATGACTTGTTGATTCGTGCTCACCTTGAACACAGGCAGCTAAATCGACGACGGACATCGGCTGCTTGCACGTATCTTTGAAGTTATTAATAAACCGGCAGCGCAATTCGGCCCATGATCCGACGGAATTGGGTGACAAGCCTTTCAGCCAAGTGCGAGTTGTGCCCTCCAACATCATTGTGAAATACTTAGCGCACGCTGCATCATCCACATCCAGCATCTCCATCGCCATCTCATTGCTTTCGACCCATGTCTCAGGGGATAGATCCGCAGTGTAGTTGGGCACCTTGCGCGGTCCTTTGAAATCCTTGGGCAATTTTACGTTGCGTAAAGCGGGAGTAAGACAAGCCACTCCCAAGGAGCTGGACATCACCCCCGGTTCAACTGAGGTAGACGGACGAACCGGCGTTGGCTGACGGGCTTCGTACTGTGCTGCTAACTCGGCCTCCCGGCGCTGCCTGCCCTGATCGACCACGCCCTGAGCATTCGCATCTCCTCCTACCGGATCATCCCTCTGCGGGGGGTTACGTCTTCACGCGCTGCTTGACACGGTCGGCTCATCCAGGTGCCTAGTATAACTCTGTCTTGGGCAAGGGGTTGAATGAATCCTCTCACGGCTGTGAGAATAAGCTTGCTGTTGAGTTAGCGCCGTTTCCAAAAACTCCCTGGCCCGTCGTGCCTCCACCACTACAGGGGATGTTCCTTCAATGGGAAGGGCGGCCAGTTGTGAAGCGGCGGCGACTATGTTATCCAATGGATTAGAATAATGACCAGGAGGGGTGGGTACATGTTGTGGTGGGACAACCTGGCGGGTTGGCTCCGCAGCCTATGGCTGGATTGACTCTCCTGTGCCCGGTGCTCCTCCCCGGTTCACCTCCGACTAGTTACTGGTCCCTGCTCCTGGCGTGTTAAAAAGGTTCCTTGCTTCGTAAACCGGTGGCAAGCGAGATCGCTGCCTTCTCTTCATTACCTCGTGTGAAGCGGTCTGATCCAACATGAGTCGATAAGCTTGAGCATCAAGGTCAGCCTGCTTCGCAGCCATCCTGGTTTTCTCAGCAGCTAGGTCCAACTTGGCTTGATCTATCAGACTTTTCACCTGAGCGACTTCTGCATCATGTTGCTCCTTATTGGCCTGGGCTACCTCTGCCGTTAACAGTGTTGTCAAAGTATCGACCAAGGCGGACAAAGTTTCGGCCGGCGATGGATTAGGACCTCCAGCCCTAGCTCCCGCCATGTCTGATGTTAACGCCGCTGTAGTTGATGACTTCTGCATAGGTCGTGATCCGGCCATGAAGACGGTGACCCGGTTCGGCGGATCAAGGGTGTCCGGAATACTATCACCATCGGAACAGCCCTTGGATCGGCCATCCTGCAACAGGTATAAAGATTCTGTCTCTCTAGAGGACGATTCACCACCGGAATAGACAACAGTCTCACCGCCAGAGTCCGATCCGTCCTCAGCTTGCACTTCATGAAGTTCTCCAACGAAGACGTGCTTCATGGCGGGATGAATCTGGCAGGTCTCGCCCGCTGAGCCAGCTCGATGATGTTGGGGAAGATGTCCGGCTTAGGGCCCAGTTCGCCAATCTTGCCGATCAAGACGTGGATGCCGCCAAAGGGTACCCGGTACCCGTATTCGATTGAATCGGCCTCGGGGCCCCAGCCTGCATCGCCGATGTAGATCTTGCCGCGGCGACTCTTGGTCATCCGGCCCACTGCATAACCCTTGAGTCCTTCAAAGCTGCCCTTCAAGAACTCGAAACCATCGTGCGATAGCCCCACGGTGGGTGCCAACTGTCGTGGTTTTGTCATGGTAGATGTCCTAGCGAAAGGACTTAGTCATGAGGCCATCGCTACGGGTTAGCTTAAAGGGGTTAAAGCGGACAAGGACACAGGGATTTTATAGTAGTTCGGCCCCTTCGATGAAGGTAAAAGCCTACGTCTAGTTTGGTGTAATATTGCCAGGGTTTCGATGACCAGGGAGCGAATCTGCTTGCCTGTGTCTCGACATGTTGTTCTCTGCCCTTGAACCGTCGCCGGGTCGTCCCTTTATATACGAGGTGACGCCCGGTCCGGTTTACAGAATCCCGAGGCCGGCTCATAAACGTGTCCGGCTCGGTCTCTATCCTTCCTATCTTACATCACAAGTTACACAGAGTATGGCGGTTTACAAATCATGGGCCCTAATACTTGGGCTCTAAACCTCCTGGGCTCAAGCGTCTTGCTCCATGCTCTACTAGACTTTAATAAAAGTAATCTCACCAGACATAAACTGGCCCCTCCTGGGTGGTTTATACCTGGTAGTAATATCCCTGACAATAATGGTGTGTCCGAATGTCGTAACCGCACTTTATTAGATATGGTGCGATCTATGATGTCTCTTACCAATTTACCACTATCGTTTTGGGGTTATGCATTAGAGACAGCTGCATTCATGTTAAATAGGGCACCATCTAAATCCGTTGAGACGACATCGTATGAAGCGTGGTTTGGCAAGAAACCTAAGTTGTCATTTCTTAAAGTTTGGGGCGGCGATGCTTATGTGAAAAAGTTTCAACCTGATAAGCTCGAACCCAAATTGGAGAAATGTGTCTTCATAGGATACCCAAAGGAAATTGTTGGGTACACCTTCTATCACAGATCCAAAGGCAAGATATTCATTGCTAAAAATGGATACTTTCTAGAGAAGGAGTTTCTCTTGAAAGAAGTGAGTGGGAGGAAAGTGGAACTTAATGAGGTAATTGTACCTTCTCCCGAATTGGAAAGTAGTACATCACAGAAACTAGTTCTAGTGATTCCTACACCAATCAACGAGGAAGCTAATGATGTTGATCATGAAACTTCAGATTAAGTTACTACTGAACCTCGTAGGTCAACCAGAGTGCGTTCCGTGCCGGAGTGGTACGGTAACCCGGTTCTGGAAGTCATGTTACTAGACCATGATGAACCTACGAACTATGAGGAAGCGATGATGAGCCCAGATTCCGCAAGATGGCTTCAGGACATGAAATCTGAGATGGGATCCATGTATGAGAACAAAGTATGGACTTTGGTTGACTTGCCCGATGATCAGCAAGCCATTGAAAATAAATGGATCTTTAAGAGGAAGACTGACGCCGATGGTAATGTTATTGTCTACAAAGCTCGACTTGTTGCGAAAGGTTTTCGACAAGTTCAAGGTGTTGACTACGATGAGATTTTATCACTCGTAGCGATGCTTAAGTCTGTCCGAATCATGTTAGCAATTGCCGCATTTTATGAAATCTGGCAAATGGATAACAAAATTGCGTTCTTTAATGGCTTTATTAAAGAAGAGTTGTATATGATGCAACCAGAAGGTTTTGTCAATCTGAAAGGTACTAACAAAATGTGCAAGCTCCAGCGATCCATCTATGGGCTGGTGCAAGCATCTCGGAGTTGGAATATACACTTTGATGAGGTGATCAAAGCATATGGTTTTATACGGACTTGCGGTGAAGCCTGTATTTAGAAGAAAGTGAGTGGGAGCACTACAGCCTTTCTGATAAGTATATGTGAATGACATATTGTCGATCAGAAATAATGTAGAATTTTCTGGAAAGCATAAAGGAGTGTTTGAAAGGATTTTTTCAAAGAAAGACCTCGGTGATGCTACGTACATATTCAGCATCAAGATCTATAGAGATAGATCAAGATGCTTGATAAGTTTTTTCAATGAGTACATACCTTGACAAGTTTTTGAAGTAGTTCAAAATGGAACAGTCAAAGAAAGAGTTCTTGCCTGGGTTGCAAGGTATGAAGTTGAGTAAGACTCAAAACCCGACCACGGATGAAGATAGAGAAAGAATGAAAGTGTCGGTGTACTAAAGTAGGGGTACCTTAGTATCCCGAACTTGTGCACGGGCAGTTGCAGGGTCCCGCGGCAAGGCTTGCCAGACGACCGCCAAGATCCTCCGCGGTTCCCTTGGAGCCATTCAAGAACAAAGTATCCAAGTCCAGAAGACAAGACCCCGGCAAGAGGAGCTTGCCGGGAAGGCCACTCAAGGCACAGAACCACTCAAGGCACGAGACCCTGGCAAGAGGAGCTTGCCGGGAAGGCCAATCAAGGAATCTCAAGGAATTTGCCGCGATGCACCACGCGTCCCGGCAAGGCCCGGTGAGCGACAAGCTCCCGGAAGCGACAAGATAGCGACCGCTGCAAGGCACTTGCCGCGGAAAGCTTCCACTCAGTACCCACGCTCCAGCGCATCCACCCACGTGTCGCTCTGGGACCATCCCAGGCACGCGTGGCGGAAGGCTGTCCAGCATGTGGTACACGGTGGCAAGCAGCGATGACGAGGCTACCGTCGTGGCAGACGGTGGCGCCCCTGACGGCCACTTTTTGCACTGTTTGGGCGACGGCGATGGGCATTTAATGCCCTTGTCCCCTGCCGTCAGGGTTAGGTATGGAGCACTATACAAACATTGTTCCAACTACCACCATTTTTACATTTTTACCCCCATCTGTGTTGCCACCCGTCGGTGACCCCTTTGACCTATAAAAGGAGGCCCATGCGCAACGTAGAAGGGGTTCCGAACATCGATCATTCCCACGCTCGGTCTTGCTAGCGGTTAGAGTGTACTGTAGTTCTCCTCGCTCCCGAGCAAGAACACAATACAAACCAAAGCAGGAGTAGGGTTTTACGCATCCGTGCGGCCCGAACCTGGGTAAACTGCTCGTGTGCTCGCCTCGATCCGCTCTTTGTACGATCTCCGCCCCCTGCCGTACCGAAAAGGGGCTCCGGTCCCATAGGTGTTCGTGGGCGATCAGTTTCCCCGACATCTTTGGCGCACCAGGTAGGGGGTGCGTCGAGGTTGTGTGAACCCGATCCGGCGTCCACACGAGCTAGATCTTCACCAACTTCATCAACTTCATCGACTCCATCAACATGTTGCCGAAGAAGAAGGCTTCGGAGGCAGCAGGCCCGTCCGCGTCGATCCCGCCACCGCCGGAGCCAATGGCTGGTGGGGTAGACGCCGGCGGAAGAACGGACGCCGACGAGGGAACTCACGGTGCCCCCAGGTCCAAGGACAAGGCCGCGCTGCCCATCGGCGGCGTAGCCGGCTCTCACGACGACCGGGCACACTCCAAGACCTCTGCGTCCGTGCATGCACCGCGTCCCTCTCAGGAGCCGCGGGATCGGCAGCGTGGTGGTACTCAAGGTACCATACGCTTGCTGGGCCAAGGTCAAGCTGGCGGATCTCGGGACGCTCAAGGCCAGCGTGCACACCAACATGCCGGCACGAGCAAAGCGCGGTCGTCGGGACGGGATGTTGCTCCTTCTAACGCAGTTAGAAGTCCGAGCATATCCCGCTCCTCGCACCGTTCGCCACCGCTACCCGCCACTCCAGCAGAAGCTCTAGCACGAGCTCAACTGCTTCTAGATTTCCCTCCAGCCGTAGACAAGGCCGACGACTGGAGGGCCACCATTCAGAGTCTCATCGCCTTCGCCAACGGTGACACTCCGCAGCAGCCAAGCACATCGCGACCGCGGCAAGTCAGCCAGGCGCAGGCCGATGGCGACAAGACCGGTGGAGGTGCAACCATCGTGCACTTGATGGGCCTCGAACCCCTCGTTGGTTACCCCAAGTGGAAGGTGTAAGATGCAGTATGTAGAAGTGTTTTCCCTTAGCAAAGATGCCAAGGATCGAATCACCAGAGACTCCTAGGTTCAACAAGTAGGTGTCAACTGCTAACGGCGCAATTAGCAATCAACGTGGACCTGCACACAGATACAAATAACTTTGCTCCCAACGAGTACAGAGAGGTTGTCAATCCCTCCAGCCTTGTAGTTCACAAAGGGTTAAAAGCAAATGATAGTAGTGATAGATAGTGTTTTGCAATAGTAAATAAATAGCGAAAAGTAAATAGCGGATGTGATCAATGATGGTAATATGGACCAGAGTCTCATGATGTTCACTAGTGATGTCTCTCTCCCAAAAGACGATAAAACAGCTATGTCAGGTAAACAAATTACAGCTGGGCAATTGACAGGACCACGAACGCAAACCAATGCTGATTACATTGCAGAAAGGTTGAGGTTCAAAGCATGGGCGGTACGCCAAAATAAGTAGACCGAAATCCATCAATATCTACTACTAATCATCCACCTTGAGATATCTATCCAGAACATCTCGCTGGTATTAAGTTGCGAGTCCCACCCATAGTGTAAACTCAATGCAACAGACAACTGCATTAAAAGAACTTTGCGTAAAGTAAACAATCCTTGCACCCGCGGGCACAAGCACCGTTGTTTTCCCCCTTGTGGCAACAGCACATCCCCTAGACTCATGTTTCTGTCACTCAAGCTAGTCATCGAGGGGCATGAACCCACAATCGAGCATAACGTTCCCTCTTGGAGTCACTACGTATTACTTGGCCAAAGCAATAAATAACAACGGAGAACATGCAAGAATTAATTATGAACATAAATATAAAAGAGGTAGATCAAATATATTACTCAAGATCAATCTGAACATAATCCCATAATCCATCGGATCCCAGCAAACTCAACATAGCAACAGCATAAGGATTACATAGGTGCCTCGATCATGTAGGGCAGCTCACGAGGACTAATTAGCGAAGCACAAGAACGGGAGGAGAACATCACATAGCTACTGGTCATCGACCCATGGTCCAAGGGATACTACTCACGAGTCATCCGGGAGGCGTCCATGGTGGTGGAGAAGCTCCCGATGGTGATCCTCCCTTTCGGCAGGGTGCCGGGAAGAGTTCTCCTGGTGCTCCCGATCTTGGAAGCGGCGGCGGCGGCGGAACAGAGATGGGATCGCGAAAAGAGTTCCTGTTCTGAGGGTTTCGGAGGACGCTTTAAATATATGCCAAAGGGGAGCATCGGGGGGCCTAGGCGCCCCCCCCCCCCCTCGGCTTCCCTTCGGACGCAGGGTTGTTTCTGAACGCTGATTTTTTATATAATTTTTCTTGATTTTTCCTGGCAGTTCTCGTAACGTGAAAACCTGAAATACAAAAACAGTCGAAAACAGAAACTGGCACTGGGGTGCACTGGATTAGTAAGTTAGTCCAAATATGATCAAAAGTGTATGGAAGTGTATGAATATCATAACAATATCACCCAAAAGTGGCATGGAGCAAGCAGAAATTATAGATACGTTTTGGACGTATCAGCACTCTCCGCCTCGAAGGCCGAGATCGCCGACTCGCCGGATCAACATCGACGACGACTCCACTGCGTCATCAGATCCGCGGGCTCGCCGCGATCAGCGCCAAGTTCTCGACGATCGCCGACAAGAAGACGCTCGTACTCGCATCGAGCGACGAAGAGAAGCGCGACGTCAATCAGATCAGCGCGCTGGGCCCACTGTCGACATGCAAGCGCCAGGGGGACCAGGCGACTTGCCGTATGCGGTAGGTTGTCCTGCGTTCACTCGTGAGCTGCGGCAAGTCCAGTGGCCCAGCATGAAATATTTCAAGCCAGATGTGCCGGAGAAGTACGACGGCAAGACGCATCCGCCCGAGTTCCTCAGCATCTACACCATCGCGGTGCAGGCTGCCGGGGGACGAGACGAGAAGATCCTTGCCAATTAATTCCCTCTGGTACTCAAACCCAATGTCGGGTCCTGGCTCATGCACTTGCCGGACAACTCCATTTCTTCTTGGGCAGACCTGTGCCATCAGTTTGTCGGCGCCTTTACAGGCGGCCACAAACCCCATGGCCAAGAGTGTGACCTGCACCTGCTCCCCCAGAAGGAAGGAGAGCCCCTGCGCAAGTACATCTAGAGATTCAGCCGTGTCCAGCACAACATCCCAGACGTCCACCCTACCGCGGTCATCAGCGTGTTCCATCAGAACGTGTGTAACCGCAGGATGAGGCAGGAGATGGTGATGTGCAAGATCAGGGACGTCAGCGAGCTGTACGCCCTGGCCGACAAGTGTGCACGTGCTGAAGAGGGGAGGAAACTCCCCGGAGAGGATACAGGAGCCGGAGGATCTGACAGCGAGGATGCCGCCCCGGCAAAGAAAAACCGGCGGCGGAACAATAGAAAGAAGAAGAACAAGGAAGTGCTAGTCGTCGAGCAGTCCGGCAAGGAGGCTGGCGCCAAGAAAGCCCAAGTTGGTAGCTCCGGCAAGGAGACTGCCGCATGCACCAACTACCAGGCTGTGGCGGCCGCCGACAAGCAGGACGGGATCGACAAGCAGTACTGCAAGATCCACCGCACCAAGGGCCACGATCTCCAGAACTGCAAGAGGGTCGAGCAGCTTGTTGAACAGCAGAAAGCTGAATACGAGCGGTGCGACAAGGAGAAGGCCCAAGGAGGTGATGGGGGATCCGGCAAGAAGCGGCCATTCAACGGCCGGGGAGGACGCCGCGGCAAGGCCAAGCAGCGACAAGGAGACAGACCTCCCCGCGGCCGCGACAAGGAGGAAGATGACGACGACGACGAAGACATGGATGATGGAGAGACCAGTGAGCAGGAATTTCAGAAAGCCACAGAGGTTTTGTGCGTTGACGGCGGTGCTTCTCTGCATACTTCACACCGCCAACTTAAACAGTGGGTGCGGGAAGTCAATGCGGCAGAACCACCTGTCGAATCGCGCAAACTTCTGAAATGGTCCAGCACGCCTATCGTCTTTGACATTGAGGACCACCCTAATCGCACAACGGTGGTCGGGTGTTTGCCGATGTTGGTATCACCAACCATCCACAACCTCAAGGTCACGAAGATGTTAGTTGACGGCGGGGCCGGCTTGAACCTGATCTCCTCCACTGTGATCCAGAAACTCCAGATCCCCGACAGCGAGCTCGAAGAGACCGGCACTTTCCAAGGAATCAACCCGGGAAGGAGCAAGCCGAAGGGGAAGATCACATTGCCAGTAACATTTGGCGGCGAGCTGAACTTCAGGACTGAGAGGGTTACGTTCGACGTTGCCGATTTCCCATTGCCTTACAATGGGATACTTGGCCGTCCAGCGCTTGCCAAGTTCATGGCAGCCTCTCACTACGCCTACAACATGCTAAAGATGCCAGGCCCGATAAGCGTCATCTCTGTCCCTGGCGACAAGAAAGATGCCCTTATCTGCGCCGACAAGATTTACCGGGAAGCAGCAGCCGCAACAGAGCGACAAACACTTGCCGCTGAAGCTCCCGAAGGGAAGAAGACCAAGTCCGGCAAGAGCTCTGGGGCCCACTCCGGCAAACGCACCTCTTCGGAATGCTGCGCTGCCGTTGAGGACGCACCATCGAGCTCCACCGGCAAGTGTAAGAAGACGATGGCAGCTCCGCCAGAGACCAAGAAGGTGTCCGCCAAGGAGGACGGCACTGGTGGTACCTTCACCATCAGTGCAACGCTTGACCCTTAATAGGAAGGCGCGCTCGTTGCTTTCCTGCGAGCGAATGTCGACGTGTTTGCATGGCAACCGTCTGACATCCCCGGTGTTCCCAGGAAAGTGATTGAGCACAAGCTTGTCGTTTGTCCTCACGCGCGGCCCGTCAAGCAGAAGGTTAGAAAGCAAGCGGTGGAGCGCCAAGAGTTCATAGCAGAGGAAATCAAGAAGTTGGAAGCAGCGGGCCTTGTCAGAGGAGTGCTCCATCCCACATGGTTGGCCAATCCAGTAGTCGTGCGTAAGGGAAATGGGAAATGGAGGCTTTGTATCGATTTCACCGATGTGAATAAAGCTTGTCCCAAAGACCCATTTCCCTTGCCGCGCATTGACCAGATTGTTGACTCCACGGCCGGATGTGACCTGCTTTCATTTCTTGACGCATACTCAGGATACCATCAGATCTTCATGGCTGAAGAAGATGAGGAAAAGACCGCATTTATCACCCCATGTGGCACATACTGTTTCATACGGATGCCTTTTGGTTTGAAGAATGCCGGTTCAACGTTTGCAAGGGTAGTCCATACAGCTTTTGAGCCACAAATTCACAGAAACGTAGAAGCATACATGGATGACATAGTGGTCAAAAGCAAGGACAGGGCGACCCTGGTGCAAGATTTAGAAGAGACCTTTGCGAATCTGCACAAGATCCAGCTCAAGCTCAATCCCGAGAAGTGCGTGTTCGGAGTCCCTTCCGGCAAGCTTCACGGGTTCTTCGTGTCTCAGAGGGGGATTGAAGCCAATCCCGACAAGATCAAGGCCATTGAGTAGATCGAAGCACCGAAGCGCGTCAAGGATGTACGGAGACTTGCCGGTTGCATGGCTGCTCTCAGCAGGTTTATCTCTAAGTCAGCACAGCGCGCCCTGCCGTTTTTCAAAATTTTGAAAAAGGCAGGTCCAATGAAATGGACTCCGGAAGCGGAGGCAGCGCTGCAGGACTTGAAGAGGTATCTGTCCTCCACTCCAATACTTTTCGCACCTAAACCACAAGAGAAGTTATTGCTGTACCTAGCGGCAACCAATCAAGTGGTTAGTGCTGCGTTAGTAGCGGAGAGGGAGGCAGACGATGAGCCAGCAACTGCGGCAAGCATATCCAGCGACAAGCAGGGGCCTTCCCCGACAAGCTCTGGTCCCGACAAGGATGGATCTGCGCAGATGCAAGAGGAGATACGGAAGAAGATGGTGCAGCGCCCAGTTTACTTTGTCAGCTCCCTTCAGCAGGGGGCAAGATCAAGGTACTCTGGTGTGCAGAAGCTGCTTTTTGGCCTTCTTATGGCCTCGAGAAAGCTGCGCCATTACTTCCAAGCACATGAGGTAATAGTTGTCACTCGCTTTCCGCTGAAGAGGATACTGCAAAATCCAGAAGCAACAGGCAGGATTGTCGAGTGGGCACTAGAACTGTCAAGCTTTGGCCTCAAGTTTGAAAGCACTTCAACTATCCAAAGCAGAGCATTGGCAGAGTTTATAGCGGAGTGGACGCCAACACCAGATGAAGAAACCCCAGAGACGAGCATCCCCGTCAAGGAAGCAAGCAAAGAGTGGATAATGTACTTTGATGGTGCCTTCTCGCTGCAAGGCGCCGGTGCTGGTGTGCTTCTTGTCGCACCCACCGGAGAACACCTCAAGTACGTGGTCCAAATGCACTTTCCCAAGGAGCGAGCGACAAACAATACTGCAGAGTATGAGGGTTTTCTTGCCGGTCTCAGGATCGCGGCAGACCTTGGGATTAAGTAGCTGATTGTAAGGGGTGACTCGCAGCTTGTCGTCCGCCAAGTGAACAAGAATTATCAGAGCCCGTTGATGGAAGCTTACGTAGATGAAGTGAGGAAGCTTGAAGAACACTTTGACGGCCTATAGATGGAGCATGTTCCAAGAGCTCAGAACGACATCGCAGATGGCCTGTCGAAGTGCGCCGCACTAAAGTTGCCTGTGGAACCAGGGATCTTTGTGCTCAAGCTGACTCAGCCATCCGTAACACCATCAACTGGACAAACCAAGAAGAGGAAGTTGGTTTTCGGTGACTATTTTCCGGCAGAGCTTCCCGAAGCCGCCGCCAAGAAAGTCCCCAAGATCAACATCGAAAATGCTGAGGAGCAGTCTGCTCCTGCAAGCCCTAGCGTTTGTACAGTTGAAGCAGACGCTCCCGACAAGTTTTGCTCTGGCAAGCTTGCCGGGGATCGTCAAGCTCCGGCTGAACCACAGGTTCTAGCCGTGGAAGCGGACGTTCCCGCAGCAGTAGACGTGCCTTTAGTCCTTGTTGTCGAGCCACAAGCTCCAACATGGGCACAGCAGATTGTCTGTTTCCTTCAGACAGGAGAACTTCCCGAAGAGCAAGAAGAATCGGAAAAAGTAGCCCGGCAGTCAAGTATGTACCAGTTTGTCGACAACACACTGTGCAGAAGAAGACTCAACGGTGTGAAATTGAAGTGTATTCCCCGGGAAGATGGACAGAAGCTGTTGGCAGAGATACATGGAGGCATATGTGGCCACCACATTGGCGCAAGAGCACTTGCCGGCAAGGCGTTTCGGCAAGGTTTCTTTTAGCCGACAGCCCTCCAGGATGCAACTGCACAAGTAACCAAGTGTGAAGCGTGCCAGTTCCATTCCAAGCAGATACATCAGCCAGCTCAAGCTCTCCAGACGATCCCTTTATCCTGGCCATTTTCGGTCTGGGGGCTCGACATCCTCGGCCCCTTTCCCCGCGCAGCCGGGGGCTTTGAGTTCTTGTACGTTGCAATCGACAAGTTCACAAAGTGGCCGGAAGTGGAACCAGTGAGAAAGGTCACCGCACAGTCAGCGGTCAAGTTCTTCAGGTCGATTGTTTGCCGTTTCGGGATCCCTAACAGTATCATCACCGACAACGGCACACAATTCACAAGTCGCACCTTCATGCAGTATGTCCAAGACCTTGGCGCCAAGGTCTGCTTCGCTTCTGTTGCTCACCCAAGGAGCAACGATCAAGCGGAAAGGGCAAACGCTGAAGTGCTGCGTGGACTCAAGACAAGAACTTTCGACAGGCTGCACAAGTGCGGAAGAAACTGGATCGAGGAGCTGCCAGTGGTTCTTTGGTCGATCAGGACGACGCCAAATCGAGCCACTGGACAGACACCCTTTGCTCTAGTCTATGGAGCAGAGGCAGTTCTCCCCACGGAACTCGTATACGGGTCGCCTCGAGTGCTCGCTTATGATGAGCTCGAGCAAGAGCAGCTGCGACAAGATGACGCGCTGCTCCTTGAGGAAGACCATCTTCAGGCTGCTGTACGAGCTGCTCGATACCAGCAAGCTTTGCGCCGCTACCATAGCCACAAAGTTAACGCCAGAAGTCTCGAGGAAGGCAACCTTGTTCTTCGGCGCGTTCAGTCTGCCAAGAATTCCAACAAGTTGACGCCGAAGTGGGAAGGCCCTTATCGGGTAAAACGAGTCACTAGGCCCGGTGTTGTCCGCCTTGGGACCGAAGATGGCTATCCGGTGAGCAACTCCTGGAACATTGAGCATCTTCGCAAGTTTTACCCATAAGGCGCGGTTGCCGTGATCCGTTCCGGCAACCACCTTTTGTACAAGTCTTGTCGCTGCTGCATGTAATCCTTTGTACAAAGCCGAGCACAGACCCCGTGCATCAGTAAAGCTTATGTGCCCCGCACATCCTGTCATTTCATGCTTTTTATTTTCTTGCATGTATTATCTGACACTTTGTGCAGCACCTACCCCCGGTAAGCAATAACGAGCCCAAAGGCTCCATATCTTTATTTTTCTCTTCTTTCTTTCTCTCTCAAGGAAAGGAAGTTTCTCTGGCGCACAAGTTTGCCGGGGGGGAGGAAGATAGTAGTATGGACCAAGCGTCGTTCAAGAAAGCCTTGCCTTGCCGGGAAGCAGACAACACAAAAGCTAAGTGCCAAAGTTTGAGCAATCAAAATTTTAAATTTTTAAGTTATCTTCCTTGAACGACCGCGCTTTGTATGGAAAATCTTTGCGCGGAGGAACCAACTCGTAGCTAGTTGCGCCCTTACTTTGTTTCGAGTTTGCTCAACAGATTAAGCATGCTGTGACTAGTGTCGCGGCCTTACTTTATTTACGAGCCCGCTCAACAACTTAAGTGTGCTGCAACTGGTTGTGACAAGGTTTCTTGTCGGCAACGGCACCGCCAGCAGGCTGCTGAAGTTCCGCACTCAGCCCTCGCGGCAAAGGTGCCTACGCCGGCAAGTTCCCTAAAAGCGTAGGGTAATAACATACAAAACAGAGGAGTCAAGTAAAGGAAATAACATTGCATTAACTACCCAAAATAGAGTTATATTACAAAGCAACTTGTCGCAACTCTAATGGTCTGTTTTTCATAACATGGCTAACAGCGACAAGGAAAAGAAGAAAATAAGCAGCCTAATCTGCGCGGTCGCCTTCAACTCTCTTGATCCCGCCCACCTTGTCCACAATGGGTGCGACAAGGGCCTTGAGCGCCTCCTGATCAGCGTCCGGCGGCAGGGACCTGAGGACGTTGGTAAGGTTGAGGCCTGGATTGCGGAAGGCCACCTTCATCAACACCTTCTGCAGGGCTCCCGCGCAGAGCCTGCGCGACTCGTCCGCCAGCTGCTTTGGGATCTTCTCCCGGAGTTGCTGGAGGGCCATCACCACACCCTTGAAGAATAAAGTAAGCTTGGCGCTGGGGTGGAGGTTCTCGTCGGTGGAGTACCCGCGTACTCCACCCCCAGCTGCGCCAACTCCTTGTCGATGTCTGCGGCAGCGTTGACAAGGCCTTCCGTCCAAAGCTCGACAGTCTGCCTAAAATTGTTCTGGGTGACGGCAGCGCTCGCCAGCAACGCCTTCTCGGCCCTGATCTGCTCCTTCAGAGTCGTCTCCCGTTCCTTGGCACCGTCCAGCGTCTTGGTTAAGGTGGCCAGCTTCAGCTCGAGGTCGGTGTTGAAGTCCTTGGCGGCGGTGAGCTCCTTGCCCTTCTCGGAGAGGCGGACCTGCAGCTCGGAGTGGCTGTGGGCGTCCTTCTCCCGCTCGACCTTGAGCGCAGTGACTTCTTCGCTTCTCGCCTTGAGGTCGGCCTCGAGCTGCGCCACCTTCACCTCCAGTTCCTTCTTGGCGGTCTCAGCAGCTGTTGCGGCATCCTTCGCTTCCTGGAGGGCCCCGCCAAGTGATTGCTCGCGCGCGGCAAGCTCATCCTCGTGGCCGTCGAAGTTGACCTTCCGTTGCGCCAGCTCGCCTTCTCGCTTGGACAGCTCCTCGGCGGCAAGCCGATGCTGCTCCTCCACTTCGGCCTTCTCGAGAATGAAGGCCTGCTGTGCCTTGGCAAGTTGCTCCCGCTCCTCCGCCAAGGACCGGAGAGCTGCTTGGTTGATGGCCCGGAGCTCCTCTGCATGCTTCTCCATATCAACTCCCGCCTTGGCGGCCAGAGCCTCGCGGGACTCCAGCTTGGCCTGCCGGGCGCGGTAAAGCAACAGCAGCCTGCGCAGCCATTCCTCCTCAGGCTCGTTGCTGCTGCTCGGCGCGTCGACAAGCTTCAGCCCAGCGGAGGCAAGCACCTCCCCATCGAAGACCTCTCCCTCGACTAGCGCCCTGGACATGGACGCCCAAGGGAGCTGGATGAAGATGCCGTCGCCTGCCTTTAAGTAGGCGCCCGGCTCGGGCTCGTCGGAGCTGGGGGCTGCGGCAGCGGCGGAGGGCTCGGAAGCCGGTGTAGTGCCTGGCACTCCTGCGGCCTCAGGGCCGTCAGTACGACCACCAGCCCCTCCGCCGGCTGCTGCGGCGGCAGCCTCGACGGCCCCTGCGCCGGCGGGATCGTTTGCGCCGACCGCTTCCTCGGCAACGGCGGCGTCGTTAGCAACGGCCTCCGTCTCCATTGACTCAGCTGCGGACGGGTCTGGCGGAGGAAAAGGAAAGAAAAACAGTCAAGCAAATATCCAAAAAAGAGGAATCTAAAGGAGAAAAGCCCAAGGGGAGTTTTTAAAGCAAAGGGATTACCTGCGCGGGCCGGCTCTTCGGTAAGGTTCCTTGCCGGGGAGCTCTCCCTCGGCGGCGTGGTTGTAGCTCCCGCCGGCGGAGGGCCGCTAGTGTTATCCCTCGCCGGAGAACTCGCCCTTGGCGGAGTGTTCTCCCTTGCCGGAGAGCTTCCCCTTGGCGGTGTGGTCGAAGCCTGCGGCACGTTGGGGGCGGTCTCTTGGCGCTCTTGGTGCTGCTTCTCTGCTCCTACACGGATCAACGAACAAGACGTCAGTAAAGAAGAAGCACCCACGTGCGCCTAACAGCAGAGGATAAACCAGACACTTACGCTGGGGGCTGCTCTGAAGACCAATTGCCGGGTCCGGCAAGCTTGTCTCGGGCGCGCCTCCTGCTGTTGCAACGGGCTCGTCCTCGATGACAATCACCGGGGCCATGGCTCTCTTTGCCGCCCTCTAAGCCAGAGTTCTGAAAAAGAAGAACAGGTTCAGAGTTAGGCAAAAGAGATACAAGACAAAACGACAAGAAATCCAAGAAATACAAGAATTGCAAAGACTTACTCTTCTTCCTCCTCGTCGGAGCTGAGCGCAGAAAAGTCGAAGTCTGGCTCACGCATCCCGGCGCGAGGAGGCGGAGGAGTAGGCTCCCTTGGCCGCTTGGCGGTAGCAGGGGCCGTGGTCTGAGAAGACCCCGCTCTGGTTGCCGCCGAGGCACGAGGGGCGGCAGGAGCAGAGGCGCCAGTCCGGGAAGATCCCCCTCCAGCCGCTGCAGAAGCGCGAGGTGCTCCCGCGGCAGCCTTGCTTGCCGCGGTGGCATGCGTTGCGCTGCGCGGCGGCTGTTGGCCCGTCTGCCGCTCTGTCACGTCCCCGGCCTTGCGGAGGCGCTTTCACGGAGCTGGAGGCTCTGCTGGTGGTGGCGAGCTACCTGAAGACGAAGAAGAGGAGTCGATCTCCAGTGAGCCGCTCGTGTCCCCAACGGGCCCGCTCGACTCGACACCCTGCTCGGCGGGCTCACTTGTCTCGGCGACCTGCCCGGCAACCTTCCCCGCTTTGAGAAACTCTTCTTGCTCGGCAAGGCTTGTCACCTCCGCCGCCTCCGCCTCCTCCACTGTATACCCGAACTCGCCCACGGCCGCGGCTGCCGCCGCCTCTTCCAGCATGGTGGCAATATATGCCATCTCCTGGTCAGTGGAGTCGCGGGTGAGGCCTTTCTTCTCATCGGAGTCGATTGGCATTTCCACCAAATTGTCGAAGAATGCCTGCACAGCTTCGTCGGCAGGCTCTTGCCAAGTGGGCTCGATCCCGTGCGAGTCGCACAGCGGCATCATTGCACGGATGCCACTGAGCGCTGAGCTGTTGCACAACGGAACTACGCCCCTCGACAACGTGAACAATTCGGGATGGTCGTAGTCGTACTTGAACAACGCTTGGAGCATCGCGTTGAGCTCTAGGACAGTGAAGTTGTAATTGAGGCCCGGGCGCAGCCTCATGATATTTGCCGCGTTCTTGAACTCCCAGGCGGGCCTCTTCCTCTCCTGCAGGGGGGCGATGTGGCGGCGGAGAAAGTCTGCTCCAACTGCGCCTACGGTCAGCCCGGCAAGCCTAAGGCAAAGGATCCGGGTAGTGGCAATCTTCAACCTGCTATCTTCCGGGGCCAAGTCGCTCCAGTCGTCGCCGCATACCACTGGGGCTTGGCGCCGGGCGGTAAAGTGCTGCAGGTTATCCTCTACGAGCCAACACCAATTGGCTCTCCACTCATCCCACTTGCCGCGGAGCTCTCCCGATAAGTAAGCTTCCTTCTTGTGGGTCCTAGAGATCCAAGAGATTCCGCCAGACAGAGGCTCTCCCCTCTCAACTCGGGGCGTGAAGTAGTGGCGGAAAAGAGCTACATTGGGGTAGACTCCGACAAAGTTTTCACACAGGTGTGCGAAAACGGCCATGGTCAGAACGGCGTTGGGGGTGAAATCAAGGAGGTGAAACCCGTAGGTATTCATGATGTCGCAGAAGAACTCAGAATAGGGCGGGCAGAGCCCGCAGTAGAAGAACAGAGCGAAGAATGCGTAGCCATTCGGGAACATCTCGCAAGCTACAGCTGGGAGTACCTTGGTGCGCGGATGCGCTTTCGTCTCCCTCGACCAGAAAAGGTAGAAGGTATCCCTCAGCTCCTCCGCGTCAAGCTTGGGGGGGAAGATCGCCTTCCTCTTCCGCATCACCGCGAGCCGCAGCGCCTCGAACGATTTCTTAGTCTTCCCCTTCTCGCCTTTCGGAGCCATGGCGGAAGTGGTGAAGGAGGCCGACGGCGCTGGTAGTGCTGGTGGCGACGGAGGGCGGAGCGCTGCTCTCTTTCGGCCTTCGGGAAGGAGGGGAGCGGCGGAGGTTTCTGAGGATTGAAGAAGCAACGGGCAGATGGACGAACAGCCCCTGTTTCCCCTGCTTATAAGGGGGGAAGGGGGCGGACGTTCCGCATTTCCAATTAAAGAAACAGGCCACAATCTCTCCCACGACGCCACGATTGACGCGTGCCGTTAGAGGAGGGCGCGGTGGATACGGAGTGGGATACGGCGTGCCGCAGGCCGCGCGTGCCCGTGCACTGTTTTGGGCCTGGCCCAACAGCGCTCGGCACCGTGTATGGCCCAGGCCCGGGGGCTCCTGTCGGTGTACTAAAGTAGGGGTACCTTAGTATCCCGAACTTGTGCACGGGCAGTTGCAGCGTCCCGCGGCAAGGCTTGCCAGGCGACCGCCAAGATCCTCCGCGGTTCCCTTGGAGCCATTCAAGAACAAAGTATCCAAGTCCAGAAGACAAGACCCCGGCAAGAGGAGCTTGCCGAGAAGGCCACTCAAGGCACAGAACCACTCAAGGCACGAGACCCTGGAAGAGGAGCTTGCCGGGAAGGCCAATCAAGGCATCTCAAGGAATTTTCCGCGACGCGCCACACGTCCCGGCAAGGCCCGGTGAGCGACAAGCTCCCGGAAGCGACAAGATAGCGACCGCGGCAAGGCGCTTGCCGCGGCAAGCTTCCACTCAGTACCCACGCTCCAGCGCATCCACCCACGTGTCGCTCTGGGACCATCCCAGGCACGCGTGGCGGAAGGCTGTGCAGCCTGGGGTACACAGTGGCAAGCAGCGATGACGAGGCTACCGTCGTGGCAGACGGTGGCGCCCCGGACGGCCACTTTTTGCACTGTTTGGGCGACGGCGACGGGCATTTAATGCCCTTGTCCCCTGCCGTCAGGGTTAGGTATGGAGCACTATACAAACACTGTTCCAACTACCACCCTTTTACATTTTTACCCCCATCTGTGTTGCCACCTGTCGGTAACCCCTTTGACCTATAAAAGGAGGCCCATGCGCAACGTAGAAGGGGTTCCGAACATCGATCATTCCCACGCTCGGTCTTGCTAGCGGTTAGAGTGTACTGTAGTTCTCCTCGCTCCCGAGCAAGAACACAATACAAACCAAAGCAGGAGTAGGGTTTTACGCATCCGTGCGGCCCGAACCTGGGTAAACTGCTCGTGTGCTCGCCTCGATCCGCTCTTTGTACGATCTCTGCCCCCTGCCGTACCGAAAAGGGGCTCCGGTCCCATAGGTGTTCGTGGGCGATCAGTTTCCCCGACAGAAAGTCATTCCCTATGCCTCAGCCATAGGTTCTATAAAGTATGCCATGCTGTGTACCAAACTTGTTGTGTACCTTGCCATGAGTTTGGCAAGGAGGTTCAAAAGTGATCCAAGAGTAGATCACTGGACAGCGGTCAAAATTATCCTTAGTTACTGGATGACTAAGGAAATGTTTCTCGATTATGGAGGTGATAAAGAGTTCGTCGTAAAGAGTTACACCGATGCAAGCTTTGACACTAATCCAGATGACTCTAAGTATCAATCTGGATATTATTGAAGGTGCGAGAAATTAGCTAGAGTAGCTCCATGCAGAGTAATGTAGACATAGAAATTTGCAAAATACATACGGATCTGAATGTAACAGACCCACTGACTAAACTTCTCTCACAAAGCAAAACATGATCACACCTTAGTACTCTTTGGGTGTTAATTACATGGCGATGTGAACTAGATTACTGACTCTAGTAACTCCTTTGGGTGTTGGTCACATGGCGATGTGAACTATGGGTCTTATTCACATAACGATGTGAACTATCGATATTAAATCGCATGGCGATGTGAACTAGATTATTGACTCCAGTGCAAGTGGGAGACTGAAGGAAATATGCCCTAGAGGCAATAATAAAGTTATTATTTATTTCCTTATATCATGATAAATGTTTATTATTCATGCTATAATTGTATTAACCAGAAACTTAGTACATGTGTGAATACATACACAAACAGAGTGTCACTAGTATGCCTCTACTTGACTAGCTCGTTAATCAAAGATGGTTATGTTTCCTAGCCATGGACATGATTTGTCGTTTGATGAACGGGATCACATCATTAGAGAATGATGTGATTGACTTGACCCATTCCATTAGGTTAGCACTTGATTGTTTAGTATGATGATATTGCTTTCTTCATGACTTATACATGTTCCTATGACTATGAGATTATGCGACTCCCGAATACCGGAGCAACACTTTGTGTGCTATCAAACGTCACAACGTAACTAGGTGATTGTAAAGATGCTCTACAAGTGTCTTCGATGGTGTTTGTTGAGTTGGCATAGAACGAGATTAGGATTTGTCAGTCCGTTTGTCGGAGAGGTATCTCTGGGCCCTCTCGGTGATGCACATCACTATAAGCCTTGCAAGCAATGTGACTAATGAGTTAGTTGCGGGATGATGCATTACGGAACGAGTAAAGAGACTTATCGGTAATGAGATTGAACTAGGTATGATGATACCGACGATCGAATCTCGGGCAAGTAACATATCGATGACTAAGGGAACAACGTATGTTGTTATGCGGTTTGACCGATAAAGATCTCCGTAGAATATGTAGGAGCCAATATGAGCATCCAGGTTCCGCAATTGATTATTGACCGGAGATGTGTCTCGGTCATGTCTACATAGTTCTCGAACCCGTAGGGTCCGCACGCTTAACGTTCGATGACGGTTTGTACTATGAGTTATGTGATTTGATGACCAACATTTGTTCGGAGTCCCGGATGAGATCACAGACATGATGAACAGTCTCAAAATGGTCGAGACGAAAAGATCGATATATTGGAAGGCTATATTCGGACATCGGAAAGGTTCTGAGTGATTCGGGTATTTTTCGGAGTACCGGAGAGTTAGGAATTTGTATTGGGCCTTAATGGGCCATACGGGAAAGGAGAGAAAGGCCTCAAGGGTGGCCACGCCCCTTCCCCATGGACTGGTTCGAATTGGACTAGGAAAAGGGGGCTCCCCCTTCCTTCCTTCTCCTTCTCCCTTCCCCTTTTCTTATTCCATGTGGGAGGAGGAATCCTACTAGGACTAGGGAGTCGTAGTAGGACTCCACACTTGGCGCGCCCCATCTAGGGCTGGCCTCCTCCTCCTCCCTCCTTTATATACGTGGGTAGGGGGCACCCCAAAGGAACCCCAAGATTTGTCTTAGCCTTGTGTGGTGCCCCTCTTCACAGTTACACACCTCGGTCATATCGTTGCAGTGCTTAGGCGAAGCCCTGCACCGGTAGCTTCATCATCACCGTCACCACGCCGTCATGCTGACGAAACTCTCCCGCGACGCTCAACTGGATCAAGAGCTCGTGGGACGTCATCGAGTTGAACGTGTGCTGAACACGGAGTTGCCGCACGTTCGGTGCTTGGATCGCCTGGATTGCAAAGACGTTCGACTACATCAACTGCGTCACTAGAGGCTTCCGCTTTCGGTCTA
The DNA here is from genome assembly GCA_902687465.1 of Secale cereale. NCBI lineage: Eukaryota > Viridiplantae > Streptophyta > Magnoliopsida > Poales > Poaceae > Secale > Secale cereale. The sequence goes on along the minus strand of LR738715.1, from coordinate 743,804,883 downwards.
TGAGGGTATGTAGATACACTCTCCCCGCTCATTGCTATGCTTCTAGTAGATAGATCTTGCGTGATCATAGGAAATTTTTGAAATCATACGTTCCCCAACAATCACCCCAAGAATGGCTCTTGTATTTTTGATGGTGCTTTTTCCCTACAAGGTGTAGGGGCTAGCGTGCTTCTCGTTGCACCCTCCGTGGAGCACTTGAAGTACGTCGTCCAAATGCACTTTGCCCGGGAAGAAGCCACCAACAATACAGCTGAGTATGAAGGGCTCCTTGTTGGGCTCAGGATTGCAACAGAATTGGGAATTAAGAAGCTGGTCGTATGAGGAGATTCACATCTTGTGGTGAGACAAGTCAACCAAATTATAAAAGCCCATTGATGCAAGCATACATCCAGGAAGTGAGGAGATTGGAGGAGCAATTTGATGGGTTGCAAACAGAGCATGTACCCCGTGCAGAAAACAGCATAGTTGTTCACCTGTCAAAGTGTGCTGCGCAAAAGCTTCCTGTGGAACCAGGAACTTTTGTTCTCTGTCTCTCTCAGCCCTCCGTATCACCAGCCACAATGGCTCGGAAAAAGGAGAAAGTTGGACTACGGTAAGCCTCTCGTGGCAGACCGATCCGCTCCCGGTAGAGACCTTGCCGGAAACAACTCCTCATAGCTTGTCGGAGCACCCCCTCCTGCCGGGCCCAAGGGCCCCGCACGTGAGGCCATGTGTTCCCGCAGTAGAGGAGGTGTCGTTAGTCCTTGTTGTTGAGCCTCAGGCTCCAACTTGGGCAAGGCACATTGTGCACTTCCTCCAAACCGAAGTACTCCCTAGCAACCAAGATGAAGCTGATAAAGTAGCCCGGGGGGCAGTATGTACCAGTTTGTCGATGACACTCTGTACAGAAGGAGACCCAACGGTGTGAAATTGAAGTGTGTTTGCCGGGAGGACGGAAAGGAACTGTTGGCTGAGATTCACAGAGGAATGTGCGGCTCACACCTTGGATGAAGGGTGTTAGTTGGGAAAGCATTCCAACAAGGATTCTATTGGCCCACAGCCCTCCAATATGTTGTCGAGCTCGTCACGACATGTGAAGCATGTTAGTTCCATTCCAAGAGAACACACCTGCCTTCCCAAGCTCTTTAGACAATCCATCTATCATGGCCATTTTCGGTTTGGGGGCTCGATATTCTCGGCCCCTTCCCCCGAGCAATCGGGGGCTTTGAATATTTGTTCGTTGCCATCGACAAGTTTACAAAGTGGCCGGAAGTGACTGCCGTGAGAAAGGTGACTGCCCAGTCAGCTATCAAGTTCATGAAAGAATTGGTGTGTTGTTTCGGAGTTCCGGCAAGGATCATCACTGACAACGGCACCCAGTTCACGAGCCACGCCTTCATCCAATATGTTCATGCCCAGAGATGCAAAATCTCATTCGCTTCCATGGCACACCCCCGGAGCAATGGACAAGCTGAGAGGGCGAATGCTGAAGGGCTTCGTGGACACAAGACAAGAACTTTTGATATGCTGCAGAAGCACGGCAGGCAGTGGATTGAGGAGCTGCCGGTAGTTCTCTGATCCCTCAGAACGACACCTAACTGAGCTACCGGGAAGACTCCCTTCTCCCTGGTCTACGGGGCAGAAGCAGTTATCCCCACAGAACTCATTTACGGGTCCCCTAGAGTGCTTGCCTACGATGAAGTAGCGCAAGATCAACACCGGCGTGACGACGCTCTGCTAATCGAACAGAACCGTCTCCGGCTGCTACGCGTGTTGCATGCTATCAGCAAGCCCTGTGTCGCTATCACAGTCACAGGGTTCATGCCCGGTGTTTTGAGGAAGGTGACCTTGTCCTTAGGCGCGTTCAGTGCTCCAAGGGTACAAACAAGTTGTCACCTAAGTGGGAAGGCCCTTATCGGGTGGTACGGGTCACCAGACCTGGCGCAGTCCGTCTGGAGACCGGAGATGGCACTCAGTTGCAAAACTCATGGAATATTGAGCATCTCTGTAAGTACTACCCGTAAGGTGCGAGGCTGCTGGGCAGCCACCCTTTTGTACAGGCCTTGCTTCAGTTGCATGTAACCCCTCGTACAAAGCCGAGGCGATGACCCCGTGCAAGAGAAAATAAAGAAGCGCTATAGGGGGGGGCCCAACTAAGATTGCATGCATGCACCAGCACACCAAGATCACTGCATTTGCATGAGCATTAGCATATGCATATAGATAGGATTGCATCATGCATTCATTCTCATCTACATGGAGGTGCAGGTTCCTGCCGCGAACTTGGCTCCAACAAAGGACGAGAAGATTGCACGGCACAGCGATCCCCGGCGAACCAGACAGATAAGTTTACCTCCTGTCCATTAGTCTTATGTAAAGCTATAACTTTGCATGGGAAAACCTAGCCTCTCTCTTTTGAAACTTAGGTGCTCCCATCCATGACTCGAACGCCGCTTCGGTCAGGATGGTCGTAGTAGCCTTAGGTAAAAAGAAGTTGGCGGGGGGCTGGCCCCTCTGTCTGTTCCCCGGCAGACATGGCTCTCCGGCAGACGAAGAGGGTGATGGCAGGATATCTTGTCGGGGGAAAACTTGTTTATTTACATTAAAGAGGCATTCCACCTCTACATGGACGTACACATGCACAGGTTCCCGACAAGTTTCATCCTTTTCATTCACATGCTGGTACAAGTACAAGCATTACAGAACACAAAGATGGACTCGAGGGTTTATATTATTTGAATTAAAACTTGGCGTTTGCCTACAAGTTTAAGATTGAAAAAAGATAAGTGCCCCATAATCCCCTCTTTTTGTTTTCCCTCATTCAGGCACTGCGGCGGAAGGAGGAAAAGATGAGAAAAGGAGCACCCAAGCAGAATCCCACCCTGGTCTTGTCAGGGCCTGTCAGGCACAGCCTGACAAGACCGGGAGTGGCGGGGCTGTGAAGGAGGAGCGCAAGGGGCGGGGTGGCGTCCCCTGGTCACCACCTCTAGGGCCGGCAAGAAGCCCCGGCTTGAGCACCGGTGGAGTCATCCATCAAAGCTCAGCCGGAAGACTGATGGAGGGGAGGTGAAGGCGCCAAGAGAACATCCATCCTCGGCCACCACTCAAAGAGGCTGGTGACAATGGTGCCGGGGAGGGAGGAGAGTAGCGAAAATACGAGGTGACAGGTCCCCAAAAGGGGACAAGCGTGTCGGGGTCACCATACTCCGACCCGACCCCGTGCCATCCTCCTTCTCCGTCCTCTCTCGCTTTCTCTTCATCACCGCCATTCTCGGGAAATGCCAAGGCCCCAGCCCAGTGCCCCTAGCGGAGGAACAACGAGCATCCAGAACGGCCAGGGGGCTAGAGGTGCGCCGCTCCCCACCTTGGCGGGCGGAAAAGCGTGCCCCTCATCGACATCAGCCCCAAGACCTCCGAGAGGGGCAATGCTTTGATTACTAATGGTCTCTAGCCCCGCCTCCCGGCCGAGCCTCGAAGAGACCAAGAGAGCCATTACGCCAAGGACCAGGCTCACTCCCCGGGCACCGGCATCAGCATGAGGCAACAACAGCCTCAGGCAGAAGCCCGGGGGCTGGCCCCGAGCTCCTCTCTTGGACATCACCAAAGGAGGCAGAGAACAAGAGAGAAAGAAGAAAGAGGAGGCAAATATGGATGACTCCACTCTATTCCGCCCCTCCTTTTATAGGTAGAGCAAGGAGGGGAGCGCTCCATCAACGGGCGACCGCCGTCCTCCTCCGCCAATTCTAGGCAGGCGGACCCACTCCAAGGCAATCCTCCGTGCCACGCTCCTCCGTTACCCACCCCACGCGATGCATGCAGCATACGTGGCTGAGGATAAGGATGCTGTCGAGGTTTTGGTGCAACATATGCCAAAGGATGGCTTATCATGCATGGGGACAGTAGAATGTCGCCGGGCCCTGGAAGCGGGATAAGGCGATACTTAGGACGTTTATGAATCTTACCCAGGTTTGGGGCTCTCCGTGGAGATAACACCCCTAGTCCTGCTCTGCGGGGACTCCGCGTCATGACTAATGTCAATAAGGTGGCTACAAGGTTGCTCCTTGAGCTGAGTCGCCTAGAGGAGGAAGAAGGGCAAGGCTAGCTCTCTAGCTTCGCTCAAGGGAATTGGAATGGTGGTTAGGGTTCTTTCCTATCCCTCTCTATGTCTCTCTTCTTCTTAGAGTCCAACCTCTCCACATGGAGGACCCTGGGGGGTTTATATAGGCCTACACCCCATGGGTATAATAGTTATCCAGGCGGAATGGCCCCCAGCTGTCAGCGTCTTCGGGTGCCGGCCTTTTCGCATGTCTGCTGGGGCCCGCCGTCTATGGGCCATCGTGATTGCCTTTCACTGTAGGCGCTCTTCTGCTGACGGCAGCATCGTCAGGAGGGAAATGGCTACAATGCCATCGCCTCCTGCTGTACGCTGCCACCACGTCCTATCTTGTCATCTTGATGAGGTTCAGACTCCTAGGGCATGGTGAGCCACCTGCTACCAGGCGGACCGTCCCCCAGGCCGCCTGCCAGGGGCCGCTTGCTTCTTGTTCACCCACTGGCCGGCGGGGCCAGCCGCCTGCTGGCTCCACCGCCTGTGGGTAGTGGGATCATGGCCTCCTCTGACCAAGGCTTGGTCACTGGCAGCATGGCTACAGTGATACGCCGCTTAAGAGGCGTCCATAAGATACACCCTCACTGTAGCCACACCCTTATAGATTCTCTAAGGACACGCTCAACTGTAGCCATGTCTTAGCCTTGTCGCGGTTCCCAAACACACGTCCCGAGGTAGAGGCGTGAGGCCGTCTTCTGGATGCAGGTCGTGAGGCTGCCGCCTGTTCATGCCCTTGTCGTCTACTGGCAGCCAGCTCCTGGGCCTAGCTACCCCAGGAGGTGGCCCGATGAGCAGGCGGTCAGGGGGGAACAGGCGGCCCCCAATTGTCTTGAAATACCATGGGTGGTCGATGAGGACACCCGTGGTTAATATCTCCGACAGTAGTCCCCGAAGCTGGTGGAACTCTTTGGTTGCGATTGGGGCTGCGGGGTTCCAGTAGCTTCCCACTCCAAGTAAGGTTGGGCGTTCCTTGTCCGTCTTCTGGAAATGGTCGGCTGCTGGCAGCCGGGCCTCTGCAAAGGGCCGGCTTCTGGCAGCCGGGCCTCTATCTTTGAATCTTCGGTAAGAAGATACCGTCTGCACGATGGGCTACAGCGTGGGTTTGCCGACCGTTGGCGGCACTCCATGCGTCGTCGCCCTGTTGCGTCAGCCTGCCAGCCCACGCGCGCGACGGGAGGTGGCAACGGGCTGGGGGCCGCCACTGCAGGGCCTTGGTCCACGCGCGGATCTAATGTGGCAGAGGCAATCAATTTCCCTCCCCACGCGCATTTAATGTGCATGGATTAGGCGCGAAAAAGGTGGGGATCATGCGGGGCGTGGAGTAGTTAATCCCACGCCCCCGCCTCTTCGGCTTCGTCTAAGTAGGCCAGGGGTGGGGGGTAAGCGCCGCTCGCGCATGCACCCCGCTCCATTCTCTACTTCCTCTTTGCTCTCCCTCGCACTCCTCGCCACCTCCACTCGCAACGCTCCAGCGGAAAGAATCCGTGCCCCGAGCCATGGCTACAGCGGCGCAGCCACCGACCCGCCACTCCGGCGAGTGGGACGGCAGCGAGGTTCTCACGGAACACATCTTCTACCTCCGTCGTGTGCGGAAGTTGCCCTCCGAACACAAGGTCGCCGTGCGCCTGGCGCTGGCGGCGGAAATCTGGCCGGCGTCGCGGTTCGGTGAGCGGGTCGTTTTCCGCTTGCACTTCCCGTGCGGCTTCGGGCTCCCCGCCAGCGGCTTCTTCCACTCCTTCCTCGAGTTCTTCAACATTCAGCCCCACAACCTCACACCGAAGACGGTGGTGACGTTGTCCGCCTTCGTCGTCCTTTACGAGGCATACCTCGGGATTCTCCCCACAATGGAGTTGTGGACCGAGATCTTCTACATGAAGCTTGGTACCGCGGCCCAGGGCGTGGCGGCCTAGTGCGGGGGATGCATTGCAGTAAAGTGCAGCGGGGCCAAGAACTACTTCCCGCCGCCTCAGCTCGTGCAGTCGGTGAAGCTGTGGCAGAAGACGTACTTCTACGTCTCCAACGTCGACCCCGCGCAAGACTTCATCTGCCTGCCGGACTGGGCACTCGGCCCGCCTGCCGAGCCCCATGACTCTTGGAAGACCTGGCCCGTCTCCCTCACACAGGGGGCCTCCATCGCCGTGCGGTGCCTGCGGGAGTTGAGGGACAACAAGGGCCTAGTGTTCTCGGACCTCCTGCTTACTTTTGTAGAGCGTCGGGTGTTACCGCTGCAGTCCCGCCTGCACATAATCAGCGACATGAGCGGGCGCTGGGACCCGAGCCGGACATGCACCAAGCCGATGCCATATAAGGAGGTGGCATACTTCATGAATTTTGCCTCCAACTGCAAGCTCTCCGACTCGGGTTGGGCCTTCGGCAGTCCGCCGTACAGCCGCAGCAACCCACCGCATGCGGTGAGCTCTCTTTTTCCTTGTTCTTCTTTCTTCTCTCTCCGCATGTCCCAGCCGCCTGACCCTTGTGCTGCCTGCAGATCTTCCTCGGCCAGCCAGAGCCGGGCTCTAACCAGCCGGGCCGCCCCCTGGAACCAGACCGCTCCCAGAGCGATACGAGCGACCCCAATCTTGGGGCCGCCGCTATGGAGGAGGAGGAGGTAACAGGCGGCGGGGGCCAGCCAATAGGCGGCCCGTCAGAAGGTGGCGTCGAGAGCTGGCCGGATGACGGCGAGGAGGAGGAGGAGGCGCCAATTCGCGTCCGAGAGGCGAACCCGCCCGGGTGCGGCAGCCACCAGGCGGGGCCGTCGACCGCAGCCGGCGGCGTGAAGCGTCGGTCCTCTGCTAGGCCGTCTGGCAGCAAGCCCAAGAAGCTCCTGCTATCGTCCACCGCCACCAAGCGCCAGGAGGCGGCCGCCAAAGCGGTCCTTCCTAGGGTTCCCAAACCTAGGCCAATTGTATCCGGGTAAGTACCGCATTTTCTTTTCTTATTGCATTCATCTTATTCCTTCACCCCCATCGTGGCTGACTTGTTGTCTTCTTGGGAATGCCTGAACAGTGCCCCGCTTTCTCTCTCGCGGGCGCCTATGGGCTCGATGGTCGGGGGCACGGATGTCCCCCCTGCGCCGCGCCGGGTGGACCCTGCCGCCGCGCTTCGGGAGGCGATAGAGAGAAAAGCCCGTGAGGCGCGCGAGGAGCAGGAGGCCGTGGCCCGTGAGCGGGCGGATGCTGATGCTGCTACCAAGGCGGAGGCCGAGGCAGCCACCAAGGCCCAAGCGGACGCCGCCGCACAAGTCCAGGAGCAGGAGGCGGGCCTCCAGCAGCCGGCGGACTGCGCCAACCCCTAGGACATGGGCTATCTGGAGCCATCCATCCAAGTGTCGGCTGCTGGCGAGCAGCCGGCTCTCAATAATGAGGGAGACGGCCGCGCCGCCCTGGAGACGGAGGTGACTCCCCCCGCGCCGCCTTCTGGCATGCACGACGGCCGGCCTGCGGGAGCAGAGGTGCCGCCAGCAGAAGGCGTGCTGGTGGCAGGCCCGCATCCAGCCCCCCGAGCCCCCTTCCGTCCACGTCATGCGAGGGCGGTCTCAGCGCCGCGGCGAGTAGAGGCCGGCACCGCCAGCTCGTCGTCGCCGGAGAACGAAGCCACCAGCGCGGCACCGCTAGGCTGGACCCCCGGAGGTGGCGGTGCATTGATTGTTGCGTCGCGAGACGTCCTCGACCGCTTCAATTCTCTGAGCGAGGTCGTGCAGACGGTCTTGTGGGAGTTCTTGGCCACGTGAACTTCCGTTCGGGTACGTTGACTCATTGTTTTTTTATTCCTTCAATTTCTTCCATGGGGGCGCGTCAGCGCACCCACTGGGTGTAGTCCCCGAGTTCCGAGCCAGCTGCTGAGCCGGTGGCTTGGAACTCCAAGGTATTACTTTGTGGGCTAACCTGTTTCTTGCTGCAGGATTATCACAATCTTCGGGTGGCGGCCTTCAACTCCCAGCGTCAGGAGCTGGCGCAACTGAGGACTGCTCTGGCCGACAGTCAGGGTAAGTGCTTTCTTTTCTTCCTTGCGGGGGCGCGTCAGCGCACCCGCTGGGTGTAGTCCCCGAGTTCCGAGCCGGCTGCTGAGTAGGTGGCTTGGAACTCCAAGGTTGTCTTGTCTTTTGCTTATGCTGACGCCCTTTCTCTTCTCTTGCCAGCAACCGCGACCAACCTCTGCAACCAGCTGGGCGGGGTTCAGGCGGAACTTGCCGCCAAGGAGTGGGAGCGTGACCTTGCCGCCCAGGACCGAGACCGCCTAGCCAAGGAGCTGGCAGACCTAGCGGCGACGCACAAGGCAGAGCTTGGGAAGTTGGCAGATGCCGAGGTGCTCCTTTGGGCTGAATTCCAGACCGAGCACTCGAACTGGGCTGAGAAGGAGGCGGCTCTGCAAGACGGCTACGGGGCCATTGAAGACATGGTCGGCGGTAAGCCGTCTGTCCTGCTCTCTTGTGCTTGCCGTCTGCTACGGCCAGCTTTCTTTTTTCTGACTCATTGTCTAGTTCTTGCAGAATTCTTCCCGGGCCATTCTGTTGCCGCCAGCCAGGCTATCGAGGCCCAGCGCGACGAGAGGCGCGAGGCGGGCCGGGTGATCGCGCCCAACGCGCCCAGACTCCCACCGAACAGCTTCTTGTTATCAGGGCACTCCTCCAGCCGGCCCACCGCCTGCTCCGCCGCCTGCAACGTGCTGGGGCCCAAGTACTAGCCGCCCTCTGGCCACGCGTCCTAGTACTCTGCACGCCCAGCTGGACCGCCGACTGGTTGGAGGTGGCTGGCCGCCGCTTCGAGGCCTGGAAGGGTGCTGCAGCGAGGGATGGTGTGCGGACCGCCCTGGAATTCGCCAAGGGTTGGTACCCGGACCCGGATCTTGCCCAGCTGGAGACCTTCCGCCTGGAAGCCAAGCCCGAACTGGCAGCGGCGCGAGGAGATCTCGTCAAGCGCACCGCCTCCCTCGCCGAATACGCCGACACTGCCGTATTCATCCCTGAGTTGGATGAAAACGGCCATGTGGTGCCACCCGACAACTTTGGGCTGGACCTGGCAGCGCCGGAGGAGCTGGACAAGTAGATCGCCTCCAGTGACGACGGCGAGGACGAGGATGACAGCGATGGGGAAGCCAGCTCCCAGGCGGCGGAGCCGTCTGCTCGCTACCAGCCCGGTCAGGCTTCTACGAGCGGGCCCAGCGGGATGGCGTCGTCTGCTACAGGAGGCGACCAGGCCGAGACCCATCAGGCGGCCCCCTCAACAGTCGGCCCCGTTGATCTCGTCGTACCACCTGCTCCGCCTGCTGCACCTTAGTCGTTGTTGTGTATCTTTCATTTCCTGTTTTTACTTAAGACTTGGTAGGATTAGTCCGAACAATTCCACCCACTGGGTGTATCCGTAAGCTACTGCTGGAAGGCGGACTTCAAGGCCTTTTGTTATAAATAGTCTCTTAAATTCTGCATATGTTTATGCTGTTTGCCGGGTTCTAGAGTTAGCACTGTCCTTTATTCCTTCGGGCATTTTTCTTTTGTCGTTTCCTTTAACTGCCGTCCTGCCAGCCATACAGCCACTCTGTGGTCTGTGACTGGATCAGGTACTTAGCTGTTTTCCGGATAGGCAAGTATCCCGCCCTCTGGAATGCGGTGTGGCTAAGCCAGAAGCCGGTTGGCCGGCTGCTTAGCAGCCGGCCAACTTGTATAAAGGGCCGTCTTGCCCTATGTTTATTTTTATTTAGCCATTTTTCATGTGGGCACCACTTCCTGCCTTTGACTCCCGCCAGTCGGACAGTCGCATTCTGCGAGTCTGTGACTGTAGGTGGGAGAGGGCTTGGATGCCGTCACATTACTTGTCCGACTGCCGAAGAAAAAGTTTTTAAACATAGGGCCAGGCGGCAAGTCCCCGGGCGGTCTGCTTGTCCCGGTGCCGGACGAAAGAATGAAAAATACTCATTCATAGGCATAATTCTTATCATATAGATAAAGGGTTTGACAGTCCTCGAGAACTCCTCGGGGGTCCCATTGTTTCTCAAAATAAAGTAGATAGCGCGACACATACTGTCTTTAGCTATAATAGCGGTGAAGTAGGTTTGCATTTCACGGGCGCTCCGACTCCTTGCCTGAGTCATCTCTCCTGCGTGCTCTTGGCTTCTGCGCATCGATGAGGTAGTAGGCATCGTTGCCTAGTACCTTGCTGATGATGAACGGTCCTTCCCAAGGGGCTGAGAGCTTGTGTTGGCCGGCTCTTCGCTGGATCAGCCAGAGCACAAGATCCCCCTCGCGGAAGGAACATGGCCTGACCCGCCACCTGTGGTAGCGACGGAGACCCTACTGATAGATGGCGGACCGGCGGAGTGCTACCAGCCGGGCCTCCTCCAGCAGATCCACGTCGTCTTCTCGTGCTTCTTTTGCTTCGGCTTCTGTGTACATGGTGACGCGAGGCGAGTCAAACTCAACATCTATTGGGATGACGGCCTCGGCCCCATAGACGAGGAAGAAGGGAGTGAAGCCAGTTAACTTGTTCGGAGTTGTCCTGAGGCTCCAGAGGACAGACGGCAACTCTTCGATCCAGCAGCCGGCTGATCGTTCCAAGGGCCCGACCAGCTGGGGCTTGATGCCAGACAGGATAAGGCCGTTAGCGCACTCAACTTGGATGTTTGACTGTGGGTGGGCAACGGACTACAAGTCCAGTCGGATGCCCTGTGTTGCACAGAAACGGGCCAATGCGCCTTTGGCAAAGTTTGTGCCGTAGTCGGTGATGATGCTGTGCGGTATGCCATACCGGACTGTGATGTCTGCAATGAAGATCATAGAAGTTGGGCCGTTGAGTTTCTTGATCGGCTTCGCCTCGATCCACTTGGTGAACTTGTCCACGGCTACGAGCAAATGGGTCAGGCCTCCTTGGGCTATCTTGAAGGGACCCACCAAGTCCAGTCCCCAGACAGCAAACGGCCAAGTGATCAGAATGGTCTTGAGTGTAGAAGCCGGCAAGTGTTGCTTGGAACTCAAGCGTTGGCAGCCATTGCACTTCTTGACTAAGTCTTTGGCATCGTCCAAAGCAGTCGGCCAGAAGAAGCCATGGCGGAAGGCCTTGGCAACGAGGGATCTTGAGGTCGCGTGGTGGCCGCACTCCCCTTGGTGAATATCCTTCAGAATAGCCAGACCCTTTTCTGCTTCCACGCAGCGCTGGAAGACGCATGTTGCACTTCTTCTGACAAGCTCTCTGTTAACTATTGTATATGCTGAAGCTCGGCGTTGAACTTGTCGTGCCAAAGTTTCGTCTGCTGGCAGCTCTCTTCTGAGAAGGAAATTGAGGATTGGCTGTGCCCAAGACGGTGCTGAGACCCCTGTTATTTCTGCCACTGAGACCAAGGCGATTGGGCTGGGAGGCGGAGGGCTGGGGTGAGCCGCTTGTTGTGCTTCTGAAGCCCCCAGGCCGGCTGCAGCAGTCCCCGGGCCGTCTGCTAGAGCTGACGCTTCTTGGCCGCCTGCTGGAGCAGTTCCCGGGCCGGGTACCAGCGCAGCAGCCCCTGGGCCGTCTGCTAGAGTTGGAGTATCTAGGCCGCCTGCTGGAGCAGTCCTTGGGCCGGCTGCTGAGGTTGTTGGGCCGTCTTCCCCAGGATCAGCTGGTATGAAGATTGACTCTGACTCTCGTGATGGCTTGATAGACGGCTTGAGCAGGCATTGGAGGGACACGCCGGCTGGTATCGCCTGGCGGGTGGACCCGATTCGTGCCAAGGCGTCGGCTTGCACGTTGTCGGCTTGTGGCACATGGAGGAACTGGCAGCCGTCAAAGTGCCCACTGATCTGATGGACAAGGAAACGGTAACTTGCCATGTTTGCGTCCTTGGCGTCCCAGTCCCCGGAGGACTGCTGGACAACCAAGTTTGAGTCACCATAGCACAGCACTTGGCGGATGCCAGTCTCTTTGGCCATCCGGAGCCCATGAATGAGTGCCTCATACTCAGCCACATTGTTGGAGGCGGCAAAGTGGATTTGCAGGGTGTATTTGAGCTTGTCGCCCTTGGGAGAGGTGAGGACGACGCCGGCTCCCAAGCCAGTGCGCATCTTTGATCCATCAAAGTGCATCCGCCAATGGGTTGAATCTGGAGCAGGCGGCAGGTACTGGGTCTCGGCCCAGTCGACGAGGAAGTTGGCCAGAGCTTACGATTTGATGGTGGTGCGGGCCTGGTAGAAGATGGTAAAGTGGGCCAGCTCAATGGCCCACTTCACCACTGATACGTCTCCAACGTATCTATAATTTTTTATTGTTCCATGCTATTATATTATCCTTCTAGGATGTCTTATGGGCTTTTATATACACTTTTATATGATTTTTGGGACTAACCTATTAACCTAGAGCCCAGTGCCAGTTTCTGTTTTTTCCTTGTTTTTTAGTTTTACAGAAAAGGAATATCAAACGGAGTCCAATTGACGTGCCAATTTTTGATGATTTTTTTTGGACCAAAACAAGCCCCCGAAGTAAAAGAGCTGGGCCAGGGGAGCCACCGGCTCGCCCCCAAGCGGCGGTTTTCGACGCGTCTTGGGGGCGAGCCGGTGGGGACACAAGAGACTCTTTGTTATTTGGTTGCAGGGTTGTTTGAGAGAGACCATCTTCATCCTACGCCTCCCACGGATTGATAAACCTTAGGTCATCCACTTGAGGGAAATTTGCTACTTTCCTACAAACCTCTGCACTTGGAGGCCCAACAACGTCTACAAGAAGAAGGTTATGTAGTAGACATCAAGCTCTTTTCTGGCGCCGTTGGCGGGGAGGTGAGTGCTTGAAGGTATATCTTTAGATCTTGCAATCAAATCTTTTAGTTTCTTGTTTTATCACTAGTTTAGCTTATAAAATAAAACTACAAAAAATGGAATTAAGGTTACCTCATATGCTTCATCTAATTAATATCTTTCGTGAAAATGATGGGAAGGAAAATTGTGCTCAAGTACTAGAAGAAGAATTACATAGAATGCTTGACATAGAATGTGTGCATGATGAGCATGATTGCAGTGTTGTTAGTATGAATTCTTTGAATACCCATCATGCTAATGATATGCAAAGTCATAAGCTTGGGGAAGCTATGTTTGATGAAGATGATATTTTTAGCCCCCCATGTTTTGATGATAATATTTATTATGATGAAAGCATGCCTCCTATTTATGATGATTATATTGATGAAAGTGGATTTGGAGAGGTCATGACTTTATTTAGTGATGAATCCATTATTTCGGAAGAGGTTCCAATTGATTATGAGAACAAAGTTGCTATCTATGATGATTATTGTGATGACTAGTATGCTATTAAGAAAAATGATAACCATGAAACTTGTCATCATGATTTTAGTTTCCAATTGGATTATGCTTCACATGATAGTTATTTTGTTGAATTTGCTCCTCCCACTACTATGAATGAGAAGAATTTTGCTTATGTGGAGAGTAATAAAATTTATATGCTTGGTGATCATGACAAAAATGCTCTATGTGCTGGTTATATTGTTGAATTCATTCATGATGCTACTGAAAATTATTATGAGGGAGGAACATATGCTTGTAGGAATTGCAATACTATCAAGTTTCCTCTCTATGTGCTTGAAGTTTTGAAGCTATGCTTGTTTTGTCTTCCTATGCTAGTTGATTATTGTTCCCATAAGTTGTTTGCTCACAAAATCCCTATGCATAGGAAGTGGGTTAGACTTAAATGTGCTAGTCATATTCTTCATGATGCTCCCGTTATGTTTCAATTCTTATCTTTTATGCGAGCATCATTGAAATCATCATGCCTAGCTAGGGGCGTTAAACGATAGCGCTTGTTGGGAGGCAACCCAACTTTATTTTATTTTCTTTGCTTTTGCTTCTGTTTAGGAATAAATATTGCATCTAGCTTCTGTTTAGATGTGGTTTTGTGTTTTAATTAGTGTTTGTGCCAAGTAGAACCTTTGGGAAGACTTGTGTGAAGTTTATATGATCTTGCTGTGAAAAACAGAATCGTTCTCGCTAGAATGGTCATCAGATTTTACTGGAGTGTGCTATTTAGTTGATTCTTTTTGCAGATGATTAATAGAAAAATTCCTCACGTTTACGAATTTAGTTTCAATTTTTTTGAGTTACAGAAGTATGCGAAACCTACAGATTACTACAGACTTTTCTGTTTTTGACAGATTCTGTTTTTCGTGTGTTGTTTGCTTATTTCAATGCATCTATGAGTAGTATTGGGAAGTCTGAGTCATAGAGAAGTTGGAATACAGTAGGTTTAACACCAATATAAACAAAGAATGAATTCATTACAGTACCTTTGAGTAGTGGTTTGCTTTCTTATACTAACGGAGCTCACGAGATTTTTGTCTAAGTTTTGTGTTGTGAAGTTTTCAAGTTTTGAGTATTGCTTTGATGGACTATGGAACAAAGAGTGGCAAGAGCCTAAGCTTGGGGATGCCCAAGGCACCGCAAGGTAAAGTTCAAGGACAACCAAAAGCCTAAGCTTGGGGATGCCCCCCGAAGGCATCCCCTCTTTCGTCTTCATCTATCGGTAACTATACTTAGAGCTATATTTTTATTCACCACATGATATGTGTTTTGCTTGGAGCGTCAATTTAGTTTATTTTGTTTTTGCTTGTTGTTTGAATAATATCCCAAGATCTGAAGTTCTTAAATGTTAGAGAGTCTTCACATAGTTACATAATTATTCAACTACTCGTTGATCTTCACTTATATCTTTCGGAGTAGTTTGTTATTGCTCTAGTGCTTCACTTTTATCTTTTAGAGCACAGCGGTGGTTTTATTTTGAAGAAATAGATGAACTCTCATGCTTCACTTATATCATTTTGAGAGTCTATTAGAACAGCATGGTAATATGCTTAGGCTATAAAACTAGTCTTCACATGATAGACATCCAATATCAATTTAGTAAAAACTTTCACACTAAGTGCATTGAATATGATGAGAAGTTGGATGCTTGATAATTGTTTTGAGATATGAGGATAGTGATATTAGAGCCATGCTAGTGGAGTTATTATGAAATTGAGAAATGCTTGTGTTAAGGTTAGTGATTCGTGTAGCATGCACGTATGGTGAACCGCTATGTGACGAAGTTAGAGCATGAGGTATTTGTAAAGTGTCAACCTTTGTGTGGAGGTCGGGGGCGCGCGATGGTTAAATCCTACCAACTTCCCCCCTAGGAGCATGCGTTGATTGCTTTGTTTTGATGACTCGTACATTTTTGCAATAAGTATATGAGTTCTTATGACTAATGTTGAGTCCATGGATTATACGCACTCTCACCCTTCCACCATTACTAGCCTCTCTTGTACCGCGCAACTTTCACCGGTGCCATACACCCACTATATATCCTTCCTCAAAACAGCCACCATATTATTCCTCAAAACAGCCACCATGCCTACCTATCATGGCATTTCCATAGCCATTCTAAGATATATTGCCATGCAACTTTCCACCGTTCCGTTCATATGACACGCTTCATATTGTCATATTGCCATGCATGATCATGTAGTTGACATCATATTTGTGGCAAAGCCACCATGCATAATTGTTCATACATGTCACTCTTGATTCATTGCACATCCCGGTACACCGCCGGAGGCTTTCATATAGAGTCATACTTGTTCTAGTATCGAATTGTAATATCGAGTTGTAATTCAATGAAAGTGTGATGATCATCATTATTAGAGCATTGTCCCATGGGAGGAAAGGCTAAATCTATAAAGCCCCTCCACAAAAAAGGCCAAAGAAAAAAAGAAAGGCCCAAAAAAAGGGACAATTGCTACTATATTTTTTACCACACATGTGCTTCAAAGTAGCACCATGTTCTTCATGATAGAGAGTCTCATGTTTAGTCACTTTCATATACTAGTGGGAATTTTCATTATAAGAACTTGGCTTGTATATTCCAACGATGGGCTTCCTCAAATGCCCTAGGTCTTCGTGAGCAAGCAAGTTGGATGCACACCCACTAGTTTCTTTTGTTGAGCTTTCATTCATACTTAGCTCTAGTGCATCCGTTGCATGGCAATCCCTACTCACTCACATTGATATCTATTGATGGGCATCTCCATAGCCCGTTGATATGCCTAGTTGATGTGAGACTATCTCCCTCCTTTTTGTCTTCTCCACAACCACCTCTCTATTCCACCCATAGTGCTATGTCCATGGCTCACGCTCATGTATTGCGTGAAAGTTGAAAGGTTTGGAAGAATAGAGTATGAAAACAAGTGCTTGGCTGAAATCGGGGTTGTGCATGATATGAATATTTTGTGTGATGAAGAGGGAGCATAGCCAGACTATATGATTTTGTAGGGATAACTTTCTTTAGCCATAGTATTTTGAGAAGACATGATTGCTTTGTTAGTATGCTTGAAGTATTATTATTTCTTATGTCAATATAGACTTGTGTCTTGAATCTTTCAGATATGAACATTCATGCCACAATTAAGAGAATTACATTGAAAACTATATTGGTTAGCATTCCACATCAAAAATTCTGTTTTTATCATTTACCTACTCGAGGACGAGCAGGAATTAAGCTTGGGGATGCTGATACGTCTCCAACGTTTCTATAATTTTTTATTGTTCCATGCTATTATATTATCCTTCTAGGATGTCTTATGGGCTTTTATATACACTTTTATATGATTGTTGGGACTAACCTATTGACCTAGAGCCCAGTGCCAGTTTCTGTTTTTCCTTGTTTTTGAGTTTTATAGAAAAGGAATATCAAACGGAGTCCAATTGACGTGCCAATTTTTGATGATTTTTTCTGGACCAAAAGAAGCCCCCGAAGTAAAAGAGTTGGGCCAGGGGAGCCACGAGCTGCCCATGAGGGTGGGGGCGCGGCCTGCGAAGGTGGTGGCGCCCCCCTATCTCGTGGACAGTCCAGAAGCCTCCCTTACTTGGGACCTACGCCCAAAAATCCTATAAGTACTGAAATCTTCGGAAATTAACCTAGATCGGGAGTTCCAACGCCGAAAGCCTCTCTAGCCACCGAAAACCAATCTACACCCATTCTGGCACCCTGCCGGAGGGGGGGGGGATCCCTCTCCGGTGGCTATCTTCATCATCCCGGCGCTCTCCATGAAGAGGAGGGAGTAGTCCACCCTCGGGGCTGAGGGTATGTCCCAGTAGCTATGTGTTTGATCTCTCTCTCTCTCTCGTGTTCTTGAGATGGCACGATCTTGATGTATCGCGAGCTTTGCTATTCTAGTTGGATCTTCTTCTCCCCCTCTACTCTCTTGTAATGGATTGAGTTTTCCCTTTGAAGTTATCTTATCGGATTGAGTCTTTAAGGATTTGAGAACACTTGATGTATGTCTTGCACGTGTTTATCTGTGGTGACAATGGGATATCATGTGATCTACTTGATGTATGTTTTGGTGATCAACTTGCGGGTTCCGTGACCTTGGGAATCTATGCATAGGGGTTGGCACACGTTTTAGTCTTGACTTTCCGGTAGAAACTTTGGGGCACTCTTTGAAGTTCTATGTGTTGGTTGAATAGATGTTTCTGAGATTGTGTGATGCATATCGTATAAGCATGCCCACGGATACTTGAGGTGACAATGGAGTATCTAGGTGAAATTAGGGTTTTGGTTGATTTGTTGTCTTAAGGTGTTATTCTAGTACGAACTCTATGATAAATTGAACTTCACTACGGACTCTTGAATAGATCGATCAGAAAGAATAACTTTGAGGTGGTTTCGTACCCTACCATAATCTCTTCGTTTGTTCTCCGCTATTAGTTACTTTGGAGTGACTCTTTGTTGCATGTTGAGGGCTAGTAATATGATCCAGTTATGTTATCCTTGTTGAGAGAACTTGCACTAGTGAAAGTATGAACCCTGGGCCTTGTCTACTATCATTGCAATACCATTTATGCTCACGTTTACCACTTGCTACCTTGCTGTTTTTATATTTTCTTATTACAAAAACCAGTAACTACCATCCATATTGCACTTGTATCACCATCTCTTCGCCGAACTAGTGCACCTATACAATTTACCATTGTATTGGGTGTGTTGGGGACACAAGAGACCCTTTATTATTTGGTTGCAGGGTTGTTTGAGAGAGACCATCTTCATCCTATGCCTCTCACGGATTGATAAACCTTAGGTCATCCACTTGAGGGAAATTTGCTACTGTCCTACAAACCTCTGCACTTGGAGGCCCAACAACGTCTACAAGAAGAAGGTTGTGTTGTAGACATCAGCCACTCTTCCTGAAGTATCTCTGTTGCCCATGATTTTAGCAAGTGGGGCCATGCATACGACCGTGATCGGATGCTCTTGGAAGTACTGCTTGAGTTTCTTGGCAGTGAAGTACACGCCATAGCACATCTTCTGGTAGTGGGGGTAGTTTTGCTTGGAGACTGACAGCACCTCACTCAAGTAGTAGACCGGCCTCTGGACAGGCAAGGCTCTGCCGTCCTCTGGGCGCTCGACCACAATCGCCGTACTGACCACCCGGCTGGTGGCGGCTATGTAAAGGAACATTGGTTCCTTGTATGTTGGCGCCGCCAGGACAGGCGGCGTGGACAGCACTTTCTTGAGTTGCTGGAAGGCTTCATCCGCCTTGTCGTTCCACTCAAAGCAAGTAGTCTTCTTCATCAGTTGGTACAGGGGGTGCCTTTTCGCCCAGCCGGCTGATGAATCGGCTGAGCGATGCCAGGCATCCTGTGAACTTCTGGACGTCTCATATGCGAGTCGGTCTCTCCATTTTCTCAATGGCCTTGATTTTTGCGGGGTTCCACTCGATGCCGCGTTCAGATACTAGGAAGCCAAGGAGCTGGCCCGCTGGTACCCTGAAGACACATTTCTCCGGGTTTAACTTGATCTGAAAGCGGCGTAGGTTTTCGAAGGTCTCTTGGAGGTCCTCCAACAGAGTTCCCCTCTTCTCCGTCTTCACCACGATATCATCTACGTAAACCTGGGCGTTTCTGCCAAGTTGCTTGAGGAGACACTTCTGCATGCAACGCTGAAAGATGGCGCCGGCATTCCTCAAGTCGAACGTCATAGTCAGGTAGCAGAAGGCCCCAAATGGCGTGAGGAAGGCAGTCAGCCGAATCAAGTTTGATCTGGTGGTACCCGAAATAGGCATCAAGGAATGACAGCAGCTCGCATCCGGCTGTGGAGTCAATCACTTGATCTATTCGCGGCAGAGCAAACGGATCTTTAGGGCAAGCTTTGTTGAGGCTGGTGTAATCAATGCACATGCGCCATTTGTTCTTCTTCTTCAGCACCAGGACCGGGTTGGAGAGCCACTCAGGATAGAACACTTCCATAATGAAGCTGGCTGCTAGCAGGCGGGCAACCTCTTCTCCAACAAATCTTCTTTTTTCTTCTGACAGGCGGCGGAGTGGCTGCCTGACAGGCTTTTCATCTTCTCTCACATGTAGCTTGTGCTCGGCGAAATCCGTCGGGATACCCGGCATGTCTTTGGGGGACCATGCAAAGATGTACCGGTTCTCACGGAGGAAATCGACGAGCTCGCTTTCCTATTTGTTGTCTAGGTTTGACCCTATGACAGCAAATCTCTCTGGGTGAGACGGGTCCAATGCAATCTTCTTTGTCTCCTTGGCCGGCTGGAATGAGCCTTGCGGCTCCGCCTCCCTGGGGTCGGCTGGTATGGCTGGCTGCTCGCCAGCCATTGCCACCAGCCATTCCAGGCGGCGCTTCTCTTCAACCACGACAAGGGACTCGGCCAGCCGGCTGTTGGTAGTCGCACATGTGATGGACTTCTCATAGTCCCCGTCCAGGGTGATTATTCCTTTGGGACCCGGCATCTTCATCTTGAGGTAGGCGTAATGGGGTACTGCCATGAACTTTGCAAGAGCTGGCCAGCCCAAAATCACGTGATAGGGGCTTTCCAGGTTCACCACTTCAAACCAGACCGGCTCCCGCCGGAAATGCTTCTTATCACCAAACAGGACATCAATCTTGGCCTTGCCGATTGGTGAGCAAGAGAGGCCCGGTACGATGTCATGGCACATGGTCCTGGTAGGCTGAAGTTGTTTTTCTTTGATGCCCAACTTCTCCATGGTGTCACGGTACATGATGTTGATGCCGTGATACGTCCAAAACGTATCTATAATTTTTGCTTGCTCCATGCCACTTTTGGGTGATATTGCTATGATATTCATACACTTCCATACACTTTTGATCATATTTGGACTAACCTACTAATCCAGTGCACCCCGGTGCCAGTTTCTGTTTTCGGCTGTTTTTGTATTTCAGGTTTTCACATTACGAGAACTGTCAGGAAAAATCCAGAAAAATTACATAAAAAATCAGCATTCCAGAACCTACCTTGCGCCCGAAGTACATCCGGGGGGGCACCAGGGCCCCAGGCGCCCTGGCGGCGCCCCCCCCCCCCTGGGCCGCGCTGGGGGGGCGCCTGGGCCCCCCAGGACTCCCCTGGTGACCCCCTTTGGCATATATTTAAGGTCCGTCGAGAAAACCCTGATTCCGGACCCCTTTTCTCCAGACGCGATTCCGATCTCCGCCGCCATCTCCATCAAGCTTCGGGGGACCAGAATTCCTGCGCCGGCACCCTGCCGGGGCGGAGAAGTGCCCCCGGATTCATCTCCATCGACGTTGCTTCCTCCCTCCATGATGCGGGAGTAGTTCCTCCTCGGGGCTGAGGTTCTTACCAGTAGCTATGTGGTCAATTCTCTCTCCCATGATGTGATCTTCGTTGTGATCATAGGCTATGTTAATCTAAGATATTTCCCCTTCCTCTATGTATTGGATTGATGTACTCACTTGTCTTTATCTAGTATAATCCCCGAGACCAAGGTGACAGCGGTCTATTGGACATGGATTAGAACAATATTTTCATGAGTGATTTCCTCTCTTGTGTGTTGATTGAAGATTGAGAGTCTCTTGGTGCTTGTCTTTGACTATCCTTTAGATATGTTGTGGTGATTGCGGGACTCTCTTTGGATGGCCGTGGTGACATTGGGAAATCCATAGATTGAGAACTACGAACTTTGAGGTGTGCTTTTGTAGCCCTACATAATTCTCGTCCTCTCTTGACCACGAAGGAATGACCTCCGAGTGTGTCCCCTTTGCATGTTTTATGGGAAATATCATGTGATTCGATTATGTTAATGTTGTTGGGAGTTGCCACTAGTGAAAGTATGAACCCTAGGCCTTGTTTCCACCATTGCAATACCATTTGTGCTCACGTTTACCACTTGTTTGCTTGCTGCACTTTTTATTACATATTTATATTACTTTGCTTTGCCACTCCTATCATCCATATTTTACCATCTCTTCGCCGAACTAGTGCACCTATACAACTCCTAGTTGTATTCGGTGTGTTGGGGACACAAGATACTTCTTGTATCTTAGTTGCAGGGTTGCTTGAGAGAGACCATCTTCAACCTCTACTTCCCTGAGTTCGATAAACCTTAGGTCATCCACTTGAGGGAAATTGCTACTGTCCTACAAACCTCTGCGCTTGGAGGCCCAACATAGTCTACAAGAGTAGAAGCGTGTGTAGACATCAAGCTATTTCTGGCACCGTTGCCGGGGAGGTGAGCGCTTGAAGGTATATCTTTAGATCTTGCAATTAAATCTTTTTGTTTCTTGTTTTTATTTCACTAGTTATGTTTATGGAAAACCTTGCTATTGGATCGTTGCTTGCGGGAGGACGCCCCACACCTGTGGTGGTTGCTCCTCCTCCTACTGAAATTGTGCCCTATAAAATACCGGCTGGTATTATCGATTATGTTTTGGCTAATCGTTATGCAGGAGACAGACATCCCGGTGAACACTTGCTATATCTGTCACAACTATGTTCATTATTTAAGCTTGCAGGTGTATCGAGGGAGTTTGTCATGAGGAAATTATTTGCCTTGTCACTTAAAGGAAAAGCATTGGAATGGTATAGGCTACTAAATGACTCTCACCACCTGGAGTGGGAAGAGATCCAGTCTCTCTTTTACTCCAAGTTTTATCCTCTTCATGAAGTCCATGAGAATAGGAATTATGTTTATAATTTTTATCCTCATGACGGAGAGAGCATAGCTCAAGCTTGGGGGAGACTGAAAACGTTAATGCTAAAATGTCCTAACCATGGGCTCCCCAAAGATATTATTATTACTAACTTCTATGCGAGGCTCTCTCCACAGGATAAAGATTTTCTCGATGCTTCCTCTATGTGTTCTTTCACAAACAAAAAGATTGATGCTAAATGGTAACTCCTTGAAAGAATTCAACGCAACACTGAAGATTGGGAGATCGACAAAGGTAAAGAGTCGGGTATAATTTATGAGTATGATTGCATTAAGTCCTTTGTTGAAACTACAAGTTTTAATAAGTTTAGTGCTAAGTTTGGGCTTGATTCTCAACTCCTTGTTGATTTCCTCAAATCTTTTGCTTCACATCTTAATATGCCTAAGGAGGATTGGATCAAGTATCATAAACCTTTTAAAGAGACTTGCAAAGAAAATGAAATTGTTCATGATGATTGCAACATGCATGATCCAATTCCTAAAAATGAAGTTTTATATAAGCATGTTAATTTTTGTGGAGTGGATAGACCTTGTGAAAGGCCTATGATTGAAGAAGAGAAGTATTGTAAGCAACATAAGCATGAAAGAACAATCACTTGGGTCAGAGATTTAAATGAAATTGCTAGAGAATTGTGTGACCTTTATCCTTTTACTTGTGAACATTGTCGTATAGAGGGTCACTTTAATTTTCAATGCATGAACTTTCAAAACATAACTGTTAACCGGTTGTGTGATAACATGATCACCTCTGATCTTTATGATGAGCTTATGTTATTTTTGATGTGTGAAGAGTTATCAGAAAAGACTTCTTGGCTGAATGATAATGCCATCGGAATAAAAAACACTTTGCAAAATTGCCATCTCTATTGTGTTGTTAATTGCCATGAAAATGATTACATAAGTAAGATTAGAAAGGAGGGAACTTTACCAAAGTATAAAAATGTCTCTTATATTTCTGCTAATAAAAAGGAGAGTTTCTCCCAAGTTTCCCCTATTGTTTCTAGTGATAAACCAGGATATGTGGAGAAGCTTTATCTCCAACCACCCCCTCCTAAGGTGAAGAAGAAGAAAAAGAAGAGGAGGAGGAGGAGGAGCAAGAAGGAAGAAGAATGGGTATCAACCTGGCCTGAGCATATTCCTCCCATCAACTTTTATCCTAACGGTTGTAAGTTTAAAGAAGAAGGTGAAGTTTATTGCCTTAATTATCATCTTGATGATACGTCTGTAGGTACTATTGAAGATGATTTTGATATGCATGTTACTTATTGTGATTGGGAAAATGATGATAATGCTGCTTATGATCTTGAAAAAAAATTGGTACCAACTCTGAAAGTGAAGGTATGGGAAGCTCTAAGCTTGGGGATGATAGGATTGCAAATCCTATCCCCACTAGTGATGTGATAATTGATAATTCTCTTGCTAGTAAGAATAAAGACAACATGTTTACAAATATAGTTGCTAGCAATGATAATGCTCTTCTCTACCATGATGATGTTATAACTCCAATCTATAGTGATTATAAAGGTACCTATGACATAAGGAGAAATTATCCTTATGAAACTTGTCATAATCGTGAAGGGAATTACTCCCTTGTTGAACACCACCCTCCTAATATACAACTAATCTATAGTGTTCAAGTTGTTTATGATAGTCCTACTCCCACTATTACCAATGAGAAAAATTATGCTTATATGGGGAGTGAGAGTACCTTTTTGCATGTGGATCATGGTAACAATGTTGTATGTGATGCTTATATTGTTGAGTTCATCCATGATGCCACTGAAATTTATAATGAGAGAGGGAGGCTTGGTTCTAAATATCTTAATAATAAGAAGTTTCCTCTCTTTATGGTGAATATTTTGAAGTTATGCTTGTTTTGCCTTCCTATGCTAGTTGCTTCGTGCTTCAATGAATTATTCTATTGCAATATTCCTATGCATAGGAAGCATGTTAGGCTTAAATGTATTTGGCATTTGCTCCTTGATGCCCTCTTTTGTTCTTCAGCTCTTATTCTTACGAGAGCATCATTAAAGAACTATGCCTAGCTTAAAGGCATAAAAGAAAGCGCTTTTGGGAGGCAGCCCACAATGAATAAAATTTTGCTTTTTGTTGTGTCTTGATGTTGTTACTACAGTAGCATCTCATTGTATCTTTACTTTTCAACTTTGTGCCAAGTGTAGCCTCTGATTGCAAGAAAGTTCAAAAGTTGTGACGTGCTGTCCAGGAAACAGATTCTGTCCTTGGATAGAAAAATTCGTATAAAATCACGAGATCATCTTTTTGGTCTGAATTTTTTCGACAACGTGCTCTATACAATTGTCTTTCGTGCGTCTGTTCTGAGTTTTTTTATTAGAGTTGCAGAAGTGCCCCGAACAAATCATTTACTACCTGCTTTTCTGTTTTTCACAGATTCTGTCCTGTTTTGCCTTTCTTTCATTTTGCAAACCAAGAGCTTGCTTTTTCTTTGCAAAAACCTTTTGGCAATCTTGATAAACAGTTGGACTTCAAGAATATCCTTATTTCCAGCAAGGAACAATTATTTTATTATGGGTACTAACCTCGCTAATCAGATTATGATGAGTTATGTATGAAGGGAGTTTTCAAGTGTGCGAGGGAAGATCATAAAAAGATTCAGGAGTGTCAAGCGCTCAAGCTTGGGGATGCCCCCGTGCACCCCCAAGAAATATTCAAGGAGACTCAAGCGTTTAAGCTTGGGGATGCCCCCGTGCATCCCCTTCTCCATCAACATTATCAGTTCGTCTTTCGTTCCACTATATTTTTATCACTTCATGTATTATGTGCTATGCTTGGAGCGTCTTGCTTTTAGTTTCATTTTTAGTTTTCTTTAGCTTTGCTTGTTTTTCATAACAAGTTGGAACTCATCTTTCTTTGTGTGGGAGAGAAACACGCTCCACTTCAACCTAGAACACAACATAGAATTTTCATGTTTATATTTGCTGTGTGTGTTCTTTGTCTTTTAATAGCTACTATCATGTTCAGCTCTTAGTATTCATGCTTATCTTTTCAAAGAGCTTTTGTTTAGTTGGTTGCTTGAACTCTCTTTAATTACCATGCTCACCTTATTAAGAGAGTTTGCTTCCGTTGCATTGGTTGATATGTCTATGATAAAGATGCTACGTGCATAATGGCGCTTAGTAGTTCATGTTTTCTTGTGGTTAGTCTCAAATAGCTGGGGGATTCTCAATGTGTTATTGGAGTACCAACTTGATTTATTTGCCTATGATGTGGTATGGTTTATTAATATCTTCCTTCAAGAATTTATTTTGATTCACTTGGCGTATGCTCACGCATATTTAAGACTGTAAAGAAAGTCTGTCAAGCCTTGATGATCTTTTGTTTCTGAGTAGCGATATAACTACCATGCCTGATTCAATGTTGCTTTGTCGCTCTGCATGATTATGACCGTCATTGCTCTTTCAGTTGGTCGCTCCCAGTCTTTTCCTAACCTCCACCTGTACTAAGCGGACTGACTGCTTGTGCATCCACATTCTTTTAATCCAGTTATGCCATATGAGTCCACCATACCTACCTATATGTGGTATTTCACCACCACTCCAAGTAAATTTACATGTGCTACCTTTAAAACCTTCATTTTTGCAATACATAGCTCATGGGAAAGTAGCTTAAAAACTATTGTGGTAAAGAATATGTCGCTTATGTATCTTATTTCTTATAAGTTGCTTGCTAAGCGGTATCCATGTTTCTGGGGACGCCATCAACTGTTACACTTTTGTTGAATATCATGTGAGTTTCTATGCATGTTCCTCTTGTCCGAAGTAAGGGTGATTGGCCATGAGTTGAACGGTTTGAGTATGCATATTGTTAGAGAAGAACATTGGGCCGCCAACCAAAGACATGTATCATGGTGGAAGTTTTAGCTTGGACATTAATCCTCAATCTCTTATGAGAATATGCTTATGCATTAAAGAGGAGTCCATCATCTATTTTCTATGTTGTCCCGGTATGGATGTCCTCAAGTTGAGATCCATCAAAAACGAGAAATCAAATGCGATTTATCTCCTTGGACCTTTGTACAGGTGGCATAGAGGTACCCCTTTGTGACACTTGGTTGAAACATATGTAATGCAATGATAACCCATGGAAATCCGAGCTAATTAGGACAAGGTGCGAGCACTATTGGTATTCGATGCATGAGGCTTGCAACTTATAGGATGTCTTATGCATGACACATATGAAGTACTACTACCATTGACAAAATTGCTTCTATGTTTTCAAAATAAAAAGCTCTAACACATAACCATTCTTTTACTTTTATGTTGAGTCTCCACCTTCTTTCTTCAAGCACCAACTACTGAGAGCATGATTGTCATTCTAAGTGTAATGTGCATTGTTCCAAACTAGCATTGTCTTTTGCATGATTGTGATATCGTTTATTTTGAAATCATTGTATCTAGTCATCACTTAAACCTTGAAGGTGCCCCTGCATTTATGTTTTGCTTCACTAAAGGGGGCAAGCTAGATATCACTTTATCATATTTGCACATCATGTTCATTGCAAATCTTTTTGATGCTTCAATGTCATGTTGTAAAACTTTCAGTCATTTGTGATTTTCTCATGAGGCAACTTAATTACTATAGAATCATTGTCTCAGTAAGCTTTTGTCATATGACTATAAAAAGTCCTATATGGTTAATAGCATGTCACCATAGAAATTATTCTTGTTATCATTTACCTACTCGAGGACGAGCAGGAATTAAGCTTGGGGATGTTGATACGTCCAAAACGTATCTATAATTTCTGCTTGCTCCATGCCACTTTTGGGTGATATTGCTATGATATTCATACACTTCCATACACTTTTGATCATATTTGGACTAACCTACTAATCCAGTGCACCCCGGTGCCAGTTTCTGTTTTCGGCTGTTTTTGTATTTCAGGTTTTCACATTACGAGAACTGTCAGGAAAAATTCAGAAAAATTATATAAAAAATCAGCGTTCCAGAACCTACCTTGCGCCCGAAGTACAGCAGGGGGGGGCACCAGGGCCCCAGGCGCCCTGGCGGCGCCCCCCCCCCCCCCTGGGCCGCGCCGGAGGGTGCCTGGGCCCCCCAGGACTCCCCTGGTGACCCCCTTTGGCATATATTTAAGGTCCGTCGAGAAAACCCTGATTCCGGACCCCTTTTCTCCAGACGCGATTCCGATCTCCGTCGCCATCTCCATCAAGCTTCGGGGGACCAGAATTCCTGCGCTGGCACCCTGCCGGGACGGGGAAGTGCCCCTGGATTCATCTCCATCGACGTTGCTTCCTCCCTCCATGATGTGGGAGTAGTTCCTCCTCGGGGCTGAGGTTCTTACCAGTAGCTATGTGGTCAATTCTCTCTCCCATGATGTGATCTTCGTTGTGATCATAGGCTATGTTAATCTAAGATATTTCCCCTTCCTCTATGTATTGGATTGATGTACTCACTTGTCTTTATCTAGTATAATTCCCGAGACCAAGGTGACAGCGGTCTATTGGACATGGATTAGAACAATATTTTCATGAGTGATTTCCTCTCTTGTGTGTTGATTGAAGATTGAGAGTCTCTTGGTGCTTGTCTTTGACTATCCTTTAGATATGTTGTGGTGATTGTGGGACTCTCTTTGGATGGCTGTGGTGACATTGGGAAATCCTTATATTGAGAACTACGTACTTTGAGGTGTGCTTTTGTAGCCCTACATAATTCTCGTCCTCTCTTGACCACGAAGGAATGACCTCCGAGTGTGTCCCCTTTGCATGTTTTATGGGAAATATCATGTGATTCGATTATGTTAATGTTGTTGGGAGTTGCCACTAGTGAAAGTATGAACCCTAGGCCTTGTTTCCACCATTGCAATACCATTTGTGCTCACGTTTACCACTTGTTTGCTTGCTGCACTTTTTATTACATATTTATATTACTTTGCTTTGCCACTCCTATCATCCATATTTTACCATCTCTTCGCCGAACTAGTGCACCTATACAACTCCTAGTTGTATTCGGTGTGTTGGGGACACAAGAGACTTCTTGTATCTTTGTTGTAGGGTTGCTTGAGAGAGACCATCTTCAACCTCTACTTCCCCGAGTTCGATAAACCTTAGGTCATCCACTTGAGGGAAATTGCTACTGTCCTACAAACCTCTGCGCTTGGAGGCCCAACATAGTCTACAAGAGTAGAAGTGTGTGTAGACATCATGCCGCTGCTGCCGTCTACTAGCACTCGGGAGAACCGACAGGCCCGCCTGTCGGTGGAGAGAGTTGCATCCAGAACCAAGGCATAAGCGCCTGGTGAAGGCATGACAGTCGGGTGATCTTCACGGCTCCAGCTGATGGGCCTTTCAGACCAGTGCATGAATTTTGGGGCTTCAATGGCAACGGTGTTGATTTCTCTGCGCTGCTGGCACCGGCTGTGTCTATCGTCCGCCTGGCTAGTGAAGACGATGTAGGCTCCATTCTCTTCTGGGAACTCATCCTAGACCTGGCCGCCTGGGTGAGCTGCCGGTGGTTTGGGAGGCAGAGCCGCTTGCCCAGCAGGCGGCGGTGGTAGAGCTTCTCCTCTGGCAATCCGCTTGAGCCAATGTCACTTTCGTGTGGTGTGATTGGAGGGCTTCGCGCCGCTGTGAAACTTGCAGGGTGCGTCCAGATCTTGATCGAAGGAGAAGGCGGGCTGCCAGGCTGGCTTGCCGCCCTTTTGGCGTTTGGGTCCCGCTTGTGCTTCTGGCTACTGGCCATCAACTGCTGCCACCAGCCGGCTGTTGGAAGCCGGCGGGTGGGCCTTTCGCTTGTGATCGGTATGCTGCTCGCGCCGATTGGACTCTCAAGCCGGTGTTGTAGGAGCCGGGGAAGCCATCTTTCCAGAGGCATACACTTGCAGCTCGGACTTCATGGAGGAATCAGCAGTGGCGTATTTGTCCGCTATGCTTAGCAGCTCGTCCAACGTGGCAGGCTCGTCGCAGAGGAGTTTGTGCTTGAGCAAGGTGCCTTCTCTGCACCCGGCCATGAAGTACTCGATGGCTTGCACCTCTTGCACTCCCTTGCAAGAGTTGCGCAGCTCTGCCCAGCGTGTCAGATAATCAGGAGCAGACTCATTCGGGCCTTGGATGCATAAGGAGAGCTGGTGTGGCTTGGGAGGACGTTTGAAGGTGCTGGTGAAGTTGCGAGTGAAGGCGTCGGTGAAGTCCAACCAGCCATTGATGTTGTTGGGCTTGAGGCTGTTCAACCACGTCCAGGCCATGCCCTGGAGCATGAGTGGCACATACTTCACCGCAACGCGCCTGTTGCCGGTTGCTATGCTGACAGCCATGGAGTAGTCCACCAGCCAGTCCTCCGGCTTCACCGATCCGTTGTACTTGGGGTGTCTCTGGGAAGTGAGAAGCCCTAGGGAAAAGTCTCGTCATGGATGCGGGGGCCGAAGCAGGCTGGGCCGAGATCATCTTCTTCTTCGACCGCCTGGGACCGAGCCAGTCGGTCGAGGCGGTGGCGGGCGTCATTCTCCCCAACTCCCTCGCGGCGGCCCAAGCGGCCTGCGAGAGAAGGGTGGTCAACAGGCGGACGAGACACATGCCTCTCCCGGCGAGGAGGAGGCGGACGCTCCTCTCACCGCTCTACAGCCCTTGGGCGGCCGTCTTGATCGCGCTCGATGGTGATGCGGGTTTGTCTGCTGCGGCTAGCAGCCGGCTCTGAGTCACGCCGGTTGTGGGCGCCGACTGTTGGAGAGCGGGACGTGGCTCCTTGTTCCCACCGAAGAGGGCGGTTATCTGCTTGCGCGTCAGCCTCCGATGCCTGACGACGGGCTTCCTGCTGCGCAGCAGCCGCGTCGAGGAGCTGCCGGGCGCGCTGAGTCATGCAGCGTAGCTCGTCTCCCTCCAAGTGGCCTAGCTCATCAACTGCCGCATGGGCAGCCTTAGGTTCTTCGACGGAGTGGGGTACACGGGCCGCGGGGCCCACAACATATCTGCCAGCACTCCACCGCGATAGCAAACGGCACCAGCCCGGCTGGGCTCGCCAGCAGCCGGCGTGCCGCCTATAGCACGGTCCATCTCGCGGCGGTAGGCTTCGGTGAGGCGCCGTGAAGCGGCCAGCTTGTTGGAATTGTCGAGGAGCGATATGCGGAGCGCCTCCAGCGCCGTGTCGTCCGTCCCCGCGGCGATGGGGGCGGAGAGGCTCTGCATGGCTACCTGCAGCGGGTCTTGGCCCGACCCGCCGGAAGGCTCGTCGTGGCCGGTGGCCAGCACCTCCGTGACGGTGCTGACACCACTACCGCAAGCTGTAGTGGGGAGGGGATCGTCGATGATCACCACGTGCTCGGGGAAGGAATCGGCGGACGCCGCGTCGAGTTCGATGATCATGTCGACTGGTGGGTCAGAGGAGCCCATGGACTCCATGTCGGAGGTGCGCTCGTCGACAATATGGAGCTTGTCGAGGAGCTCGACGAGGCACCTCTCCGGGGCAACTAGCTCTGTAGCCGGAGAGGGCTCGTCGTGAATGTGGACGTCGACGAGAAGGTCGGTGAGTCCGCTCGCAGCGCATGCGGCCTCAGCGCCGCAAAGCATCCCCGCGTCCACGCCTGCTGGCGTGCCGGGCTGGCTGTGCTCGCCAGGGAGGAACAAAGTTCCCGTCCAGGACATGTCTCCGGACGACGGTGCACCTTGCCCCACGGTGGGCGCCAAATGTCGGGGTTTTGGTGCGACATATGCCAAAGGATGGCTTATCATGCATGGGGACAATAGAACGTCGTCGGGCCCTGGAAGCGGGATAAGGCGATACTTAGGAGGCCTACGAATCTTACCCAGGTTTGGGGCTCTCCGTGGAGATAACACCCCTAGTCCTGCTCGGCGAGGACTCCGCATCATAACTAATGTCAATAAGGTGGCTACAAGGTTGCTCCTTAAGCTGAGTCGCCTAGAGGAGGAAGAAGGGCAAGGCTAGCTCTCTACCTTCGCTCTAGGGAATCGGAATGGTGATTAAGGTTCTTTCCTATCCCTCTCTATGTCTCTCTTCTTTGTAGAGTCCAACCCCTCCACATGGAGGACCCTGGGGGGTTATATAGGCCTACCCCCCAGGGGTAAAACAGTAATCCAGGCGGATGGCCCCCAGCTGTCAGCGTCTTCGGGTGCCGGCCTTTCCGCTTGTCTGCTGGGGCCCGCCGTCTATGGGCCCTCATGATTGCCATTCACTGTAGGCGCTCTTCTGCTGACGGCAGCATCGTCAGTATGGAAATGGCTACAGTGTCGTCGCCACCTGCCGTATGCTGCCACCACATCCTGTCTTGTCATCTTGATGAGGTTCAGACTCCTAGGGCACGGTGAGCCGCCTGCTACAAGGCGGACCGTCCCCCAGGCCGCCTGCCAGGGGCCGCTTGCTTATTGTTCACCCACTGGCTGGTGGGTCCAGCCGCCTGCTGGCTCCGCCGCCTGTGGGTAGTGGGATCATAGCCTCCTCTGACCAAGGCTTGGTCACTGGCAGCATGGCTACAATGATACGCCGCTTAAGAGGCGTCCATAAGATACGCCCTCACTATAGCCATGCCCTTATAGATTCTCTAAGGACATGCTCAACTGTAGCCATGCCTTAGCCTTGTCGCGGTTCCCTGGCACGCATCTCGAGGCGGAGGCGTGAGGCCGTCTTCTAGATGTCGGTCGTGAGGTTGCCGCCTGTTCATGCCCTTGCCGTCTGCTGGAAGCCGGCTCCTGGGCCTAGCTGCCCCAGGAGGCGGCCCAATGAGCAGGCGGTCAGGGGGGAACAGGCGGCCCCCAATTGTCTTGAAATACCATGGGTGGTCGATGAGGACACCCGTGGTTAATATCTCCGACAGATGCGCAGTGGGAGGAGTCATTCACGGGCCATCATTGCAGCGGCCCCACCACTATTGCCCTACACTAACGCGCGGGGGAATCAGAAATCGTCCCCAAAATCAAGACAAATGAAGCAGCAAAGGAAATCTCAAGTGGCCTACCCCTTGAGCAATCCTGCATGTGCACTTATTAGGCCCTACCCTGACGATGCTCAACGGCGCGCTCGGGGCAGGCCCGGGGGCTTATGTCGGTGCAACAAACCCTGGGTCTGTTTCCCAACTGTGCATAGGCACGAGACCAAGGATGAAGCACCAGCTCAAGCCCAAGGTTGAAGAACCAAGAGATTCGAAGAACCAACACGCAGCCAGAGAGACCAAGACCAAGCCAAAAGAACGAGATATCGACAAGAGAAGAGCCTCCCTTGCTGGGCAGGTGAGCCCGGCAAGGGGCAAGGCCACCACTGAAAACAAGCCATCAGGGACTCCCCGGTAGGGCCTGTCGGGGACCGCGGGGGGTAAACCGCCCCGCCAACCACTCAAGCACGACTTACGTCGTCGATCAGTGCAGTGTCAAGCCGCGAAGTGATTAAGTGGCAGCCATTCACCACATGGCAGCCATTCCCTACGGAATAAACCCACAAAGGACACCCGTCCTGCGACGTGTCAGGGAAGCAGATGCGGAGCTGGCAAGATAGCCCGGCGAGCCTTGTCGGGCAACTGGCGATGTGACACTAAGCGGTGCATTTAATGCACCCTGACGGTCGGCAGAGTTAGGTATGATAGCACTGTTCGCTGTCATATCAGTCGATAATGACCATTTTTCCACTGTGGTGACCCCTTGATATATAAAAGGAGGCCCATGGCACCTGTAGGGAGGGTTGGAAAGTTGATGAACCCAAGCCACCATACGCGCGTAGTCACTGCGGCCCTGAGGCACGTCTTGCCGGGCAAGTGTACTACGCACCACCACATTCATTCCACCATCAATCCACCAAAGCAGGAGTAGGGTCATACGCCTCGCGGCGGCCCGAACCTAGGTAAATTTCTTGTGTGCTCTCTATCGTGTTGTCGTGCGCCATTCTGCTCTTTGTGCAACGCGCCGTCCCCCCGCCAAACCAGCAAGGGACCGCCCGGTCCCATAGGTGGTCGTGGATATCCCGCGACAGTGATACGATGTAGAGTTATGATGTCTATACTCGACATTTGCATGTGGTGCTGATGGACTTCATGGAGATTTTATTTGATTTTCGGCTGTATTTTGCTTGTATGCTAGCCTTGAGCTATAGAGGTATGTAATATTTTTTTAATTCTGGATCTATGATGTAATATTATGACATGTGGTTTATTCTTGATATTACATCTTATACTCTGTGTTCTAGCTATTGATCCAAGGACTAGCACAGTGGGCACATAGACATCGAATCTTATCAGGTTCGGGTCGTTACAGTGAGTGAGCCTCCTTAGACAACCATTGTCTACATGTGTCCCAAAGAGGTGTTGTGTTATGTTTGAATATACTCAATGCACAACTTTGATATGCCTCCTGCTTTGCAAAACAGAAATGCCCCACAAGGAGGTTCACGACGCATAGTTCCCCTCACTTCGAGTCGGTCGGAGGGATTCACGTGCACGCGCACGCTATAACTTTGTTCTAGAATCTCACCGCGTGTGTGTGTGTGTGTGTGTGTGTGTGTGTGTGTGTGTGTATATATATATA